>QXTE01000236.1:1753300-1918188 GCA_003942145.1 Platysternon megacephalum | reverse complement strand
GTGGGTGTGCCTATGCAAATGAGATCAGCCCCTGAAGTTCTTTTCCACACTCCCCATAATTCACCACCAGATGTCAGGGTAGAGCTCATCCTGACTCTGCTTACATCTTCCCCCCAGCCGAGAATTTGTCGTCCCGACAAATCACACTCCCTATTATACCAACTCACTGGTCCCCTCCAAAGGGCCTCAGATAGCCCACTTTAGCTTCCACAAGCCTGTGTGCTAAATGTATTGACTCCTCACTAGTCACCCCAGGTGCGTCATAAGTTAATCGTTTCACTGGTCTTATTACCCTGTCTCGCCTATGGAGAGTCTCTGTTGCCGTGGTAGAGGGGACATCCTCTTGAGCGACAGATGGAGAGATTTCCTTTGAGGGCCCCTCGGCTACTGGCATAGGCCCCTGCATTTCTAGTTCTAACAGGGAAGGGTCCAAGGTTCCCAAGACATCCTCCACCTGTATGTCTCCACTGTCCAATAACCTGTGTGTGTCATCACATGGGGGGTCCCACCAACTGCTCAGGGGTGTCAGGAATGGGCCTAAATACTTCTGCCATGGGGTTTAGAGCGGAAGAGGAGGAGCTCTCTTTTGATTCAGCTGATCGAGACTGAAATCGTGTCTCCATCCCAGGATACACCATGGTTGTGCCTTCCTCCTCAGACTCACTCTCAGATGTGCTGCAGAGGGGTAGGTTAGCTGCAGGGGGCCGGCTGTCCACGTTGGAGGGCGGCTTTGGTCCAGCACCTTCGTTCTGCCCGGTTGCCCTGTTGTAGCCCATCTCATAAGGGGTGCCTACCAATTCCCCCACAGGGAGCAAAAGGTTTCTATGCACTGTCTTTGTCTGCCCTGGACCCTCTTCAGGTTTGATCTTGTAGACCGGCAGGTCTCCCAGCTTTTCCATCACCAAGTAAGGTATTGCCTTCCATCTGTCAGCTATCTTGTGTTTGCCAGCAATACCCAAATTTTGCAGCAGGACTCTGTCCCCCGCCTGGAGCTCTTGCAGACGTACCCTAGCATCATATCGATGTTTGTTACGGTCTGCGTTCTTCTGAGTCGCAGATGCAGCTAAGTGATAAGCATCCCGCAGCTTTTCTCTTAGTCAGGATACATATTGCTGATGAGTTTCATAGCTATCTCCATCCTCTGATACACCAAAGCACAGGTCTATGGGTAATCTTGGTTCTCGCCCAAACATTAAGAGATATGGGGTGACTCCCGTAGCATCGTTCTTTGTGGCGTTGTAGGCGTGCACCAGAAATGCAACATGTTGGCTCCAGGTTGCCTTCTGCTCTGGCCGCAAAGTCCCCAACATATCTAATAGGGTTCGGTTGAACCTCTCTGGCTGAGGATCACCTTGAGGGTGATAAGGCGTTGTCCTAGACTTTTTAATTCCTGCTATCCTCAGCACCTCCTTCAGAAGGTGACTCTCAAAGTCCCGCCCCTGATCCGAGTGTATCCGGGCTGGGAATCCATAAACTGAGAAATATTTTTCCCACAGTACTCGAGCGACAGTGGTGGCCCTCTGATCACGTGTGGGATATGCCTGCGCATACCGCGTATAATGGTCAGTCACTACTAGAATGTTCCCAACATTCTTTTTGTCTACTTCTAAAGACAAGAAATCAATGCATACCAGCTCCAGAGGTTTGTTGCTGGTGATGTTCTTGAGATATGCAGCCCTCGTGGGCAGAGTTTTCCTTTGAACACATCGAGCACAAGTCTCACATTTCCTACGAACATCTTCAGCCATCCGGGGCCAATAGAACCTACTACGAAGAAGTTCCAGGGTCCTCTCCATCCCTAAATGTCCAAAGTCATCATGCAGGGCCCTCATGGCCAGGGCTCTGTACTCTTTCGGCAGCACTAGTTGAGTCCGTTGCTTTTGTAAAGGGTCTGTGGTCACTCGGTGTAGCACCCCCTGAATCAGTTTTAGTTTGGTCCATTCTCTCAATAGTAGTTTACCCTCCGGGTTAGATGGGACAACCGCAGCTGGGCTTTGCCCCTCCCTTTTGGCAAGTAGTGTATCACGAATGTCAATATCTTGCAGCTGGGCTTCCTGCCAGTCAGCCGCATTGAGCATGGGCAAGGGAGATTGGTCCAATGCAATATAGTTCACTGAAGCAGAAGGCACGCATTCCGGGGGCAGGCCCAAAGCTTCTGCAGCACATCCATGAAGGCTCTCATGGGCCTCTCTCTCTCGGCGACTCACACTGCAAATAGCTCTCACTCCATCTGTGGGTATCACAGCAACTTCGGGTGCCTGCGGACGCCTGGACAATGCATCTGCATCTACATTGCTTCTCCCTGATCGGTATTGAATGCTGAACTCATAGCTAGCCAAGGTGGCCACCCATCTCTGTCCTGTAGCATCCAACTTAGCACTTGTTAACACATAAGTCAGTGGGTTGTTGTCTGTCCACACCTGGAACTGAGCACCATACAGGTACTCTCGAAATTTCTCAGTGATGGCCCATTTCAAGGCCAAGAACTCCAGCTTGTGGGTGGGATAGCGAGTTTCACTATCGGACAGTCCTCGGCTGGCAAAGGCTACAGGTTTACATTTGCCTTCCACTTCCTGGTACAGTACTGCTCCCAGACCCTCCAAACTGGCATCAGTATGCAGGATAAACGGTTTGCTTGGGTCAGCAAAGACTAGGACTGGAGCATGAGTTAGGCAAGTAATGATTTCTCGAAAATGGAACTACCCAGTCTGGGGGACCTTGCTGAATCAAGTCATGTCCAGCTAAAGTCCAGTTCAGTGGTTCCCAGTTCACGAGGAACCATGTGATATTCTTGCCTGCTGGTGTGATCAGAGACAGCTGCAGTTCATCTCCGGGTAATGGAGGCGTCTGGGTTCCGACGACAATAATGACACGTAGGGCCATGGTTGTTCTCCAAACAGCGGAGGAAACCAGGACTACCTCGCACCTTCTACCACCCAGAAGCTGTTACTGGGTGTGTTTGATGGTGTATGTCCCGTTCGAGACCACAACGGCTTACAGAAGAATGGGACAGAGTCTGGGGTGGTCTTAGTTTCATAACAAAATTTGAGTGACTCCCCGGTGGCACTCTGCGTGCAATTGGCAACGCTTTCCCAGGGGCAACCCGAAGAGTTGCTGACAGCGTAGAACTGGTAGCGACGCTGCAGGGCCACGGGGTTGCTCCCATTCCCATAGAATCCATGCATGTGGCACAGCAATTTTACTTCCTGGCTCCAGCTGGCAAGCACCTCCAGAGGCTCAGAGGGATCCCAGGTACAGCATAGAGCCTGGACAGCATCAGACTCCAGATACTTATGAACAGCAGAGAGCTGGTGCAACGGTGGGATGTCATGGCTTGTGTTTGGGACCTGTGAGGGGGCAGAGAAGAGAGAACAAACTCCCGCTGTATATACTGGGAGAGTCTGGGACCAATATTGCAGGGTGAACATGAAGCAGTGACCTAAATGAGGGTGGCCATAATAAGTCGAGGACTTCTCTGGCCTTTTCCTTTCTCAACATCGGGGTAGGCACTGACAAGCCCACCCAACACGTATTTTCCAACGGCCCCAAGCCGTTCCTCCTTGCTAGCCAAGAAGGGTGATGGGCAGGATGGAGAAGACAGTTATACTATTCTTTGAGGGTCAGGTGGTTCTGCTCTTTGAGCTGTGAGGAATGAAACCATTTCTGCCAGAGTTTCCCATTTTTTCCATTCAGGATTTCTACCTGCTAAACACTGGGCGTGGCCCGATTCACAATAAAGCAGGGGCCAAAATCTGAATCAATGACTCTGGGAATTCCCATTCTTGAGAAAACCATGTTAACGAGCTTAGCAGTGCCCGAGGCAGCGTTGGTTTTAGTAGGGATGGCTTCCACCCATTTGGAGAAGGGATCTACTATTACCAGGCAGTATTTGTTCCCTCTACTGGTGGTGGGTAAAGGGCCTATGTAATCTGTCTGAATCCGGGACCAGGGACCCTCTAGTCTTTGGTGCCTCAATGCATTTTTTTGAACCGGGCGATCAGCATTAACCATGGCACACTATAGACAATTATCACACCACGGATCTATATCCGCTTTCATGCCTGGCCACCACCCTGTATCTTTAACCCTATTTAAATTATCCTGTTTTCCTCTATGCCCTTGCTCATGCACAAACTGAATCAGGCCCCCCTGTACCTGGCTGGGGACTATCCAGTGCCTTTGACCATCTGCATCCACTGCCCACCAGACATTTCCAGCTTGCTCAATCCTGTATTTTCCTGTGGGATCTTTCCCTGTCTTGGCTAAGGACCGGATTTCTGTATCCCCATCTTGAAGGGTACTTAAATCCAAGGAATCTATTCCTTTGCCTAAAATTTTCCCCGGGTAGTTACTGCCTCTATTTGTTCTACCTGGTCTGTGTCTCTACTGTGGTTACTAGTAGCAGCAGCTTTGGCTAAGGCATCAGCTCTGTTGTTCTAATGTGCCTCTTCTGAGTGATTTTTCTGATGCCATTTTGTGAGAGTCACCCCAGTCTGTTTATGGTTATCAGTGGGTCTCCCTCCGGAGATCCACTGAGGACTTAGAATGTTTACTGATGCTTTGGTGTCCACTAGCAATTGGGCTAATATCCCTGGGTTCCCCACTGTAGCCCTCACAGTGGGTCTCCCCCATAGGTCGCACTGAAGTTTTGCGATCAGCTGGGGAGGCCCGCAGGGAACCGGGCAGCCCTACTGATTGGCTGACTCCCTCGAGAGTCTCCACTCAGAAGAAGGGGCAGGGATCTGGTTTTGACAGGGAGTGGGCGTGGGGGACGCACGCCATACCGGGACAGTGGGCCGAGGGGGTGCTCCCTGCATTGACTCAGTCTCCGCATGACCTGAGACAAAGCATTAATCAGGATGCTGAGGGGCTGACGATCATATTTTCCCATATCCTCCCCTAACTTCACCAGCTCCATCCAAATCATGTTCCTACGGGTCTCTTTGGGTCGGCGCTGCCCAGGGTTGTGGGAGGTAGGGAGATTATAATTGGGAGGGTGACTGGCAGAGTGAGGACCATTATTCGCAAATGTGATAGCATGTACTGGCTCTGAGTCTTTTTGCTGATTTGTCTTTTTAAGACGTCAGTCTCTCGCAGCAAATCCTGTGCCTGTTTGATTTTTGCCACCAGTTCATTCCAGGTTAGGTGTTCTATATCAACAGCCCCCATGGTCATTTTTGTCTGAGAATTTAGTCCTGCATAAGTGCTCTGTACTAATTCGGGTCCCTGATACTGGAAAGTGATAATCCCATTCTCTTCTGCATGGGGTAATGAATCAGAGAGAGCTTCCAGCATCTTCTTTTGAATTAGGTAAGCTTCAGGGGCCTCTTCTGGTTTCTACTCTTCCATTATATATAGTTTCTTAAGGGAAGAATCAGGCAGTAATATTTTAAGAGCATTTATCATCCATTCCCAGGGTCCAGCGGCAGTCCGCTCCCAGAGCATCTGCATCACAAGGAGAGGCGCATAACTGAGCCAATTGAGTTAAATCCATGCCATCAGCGGCGGGTACATTTGCCAAACGCGAGCCAGTCACACAACGGCTGTGTCATGGTTCAGTGGCCCCAGTCTCTCAGCAATAGCCGTGGCTTGACTAGGAGACTATCTTACTATGTCCGTGACCGGCTCCATTGTGGGAAGATCGACTCCTGCAACTATGTGTTTAACCTCCCTTGTGGAAACAGGCAACATTATACATGTGTGTCCAATCAGGGTTGAATGGGTTTTTGGGGCCAGCATCAGGGGTATCTCTATTTTCCCAGGGGGCTCCAAATCACAATCCTCTCTCAACCTTACAGCTGCTACCACTCCCTTATGGGTGCTAAATTGGACACACAATTTACTAATCTCTGCCTCACACTTCTGATGGCCTGCTGCTGCCTTGGCTGCCTTATTCTCATCTGCCAGGAAGCGAGATGCTGCTCTCACTTCTTCTAACAATATTTGTGTGTGTGTTAACTCTTTCCTATACAGTTCTGCATTCCTGCTGGCCTTGTCTCTCTCCTCTTGCGTATTTCTAAGTACAGTCGCCATTTTAAGCTTTTCTGCTATAAATTCACACCCGTCTGTCTCACATTTGTTCAAACGCTGTTGTAACTGCTTTTTCTCCAGCTCCAGTTCCTGCCTTCCCTTTATCATTTCAACCATGTCCAGACATGCATCAAACAATGCCCATTCAGCAGCTGCATCCTTTGCACCACCCCGTGGCTGAAAGGTTGTGCAATATTGTTCAAAGCTCAGACTCGCTTCAATCAGGGGATTCTCACTGTTAAAGCACCTCCTTTCCCAGGGGCATTTCCCCTTCTTCATTACCCAACTCTTTAACCTGTTGGTTTTCTCCTGTCTCAAGCGAGCAGCCAAGCTTTTTTTTTTTAGCCATATTCTAATTCCCTTATCTCACTAATGATCCCTACCAAAAGCCCTTTCACACAGTCACAGTACTGCTCTAAAATCTTTACTTTTAAGGCACAACTCTTAACTCCTTATTGCATGGTCCTATAGTTATTGTAAGCACAATTCTTAATTTAAAAGTTACAGGACATTACCAAATATCCTATGAGAGAGGGACCTCATTAAAGGAGCTTAGTCTGAAAAAGTAAGAGACAGTTTGCGCAGGTCTGTGCCTCAGTTTCCCCACTCCTCAGCACCTACTCAACAATTATCACATGATTAGGGTCACATGCTGCTCGCATTCTCTACCAATTTGTTACCAGATTTGACCGTTACTTTGGGGTACGCTCATTTATTAGGGTTACTCTTCTGGAGGGGGCTATCTTCTACCAATGTACTGCTTATGTCACTTGTGTTCTCATACGGAGCTCTACTTCTCCCTGCTGCAAGTTTCCTCCCCATGGAGCTATCCTGCAGGACCTCGGTTCCCCCGGGCTGGGTTCCTCCAGCCCCAGAATCACATGAACACACACATTAACAGAGCACATCTGAGCGGACCGGATCAATCGGCACTCCCAAGCTGACCCCTTGTATGTCCCTGGACTCAGCAGACTGGGTCAAGCAGCACCTCCAAGCTGCCACTCTCCTATGTCCCAGGTTCAGCACGTCCCTGTCCCCACTCTCACGTTACAAGTGTTCTGGTCGTAACCCACTTGATGAGCAAACCCCACAGGATTTTGGGGCGCTGCCGGGATCTTTAGCTTAGGTACAAGGAGCGTTGCTGCAGAGCAAATGGGGAAGCCAAGAACACAAAAGGTGGGGGGGGAGGGAAGCAACCAGCTTAACCATAACAGTTATTTATTGCCAGGTAATAACCATAGGGGAGCAAACAAACAAACCAGTTACAATATTAAATCTAGCTTAAATCTGATTACAAAAGTCAGGCTTAGAAAACTATAGCTGATCCCACAAGTCAGGGTTAGAAGGCTATACCTAGAGTAGAAAAAAAACAGAGCGAGAGAGAGAGCTGGGTTCTCAGCACTCCGTGGTCCCAGGTGGTGGTGGTCGCTGAGGGTCAGGAGTGCTGGAGACAGGCAGAGTCCCCAGCATGATCAGTCAGGGGAAGATGAAGTCCCAATGGAACTGATGCAGATTTTGGATCCAGGCATCAGAGCACTTACTGGAGCATGGGTAGGGATTTTTGTAGGGAAACAACAATGGTTCAAGGGAGAACACTAGATTTGTTTATGAGTAAACTGATAGCTCAAGGGAGTATACCAAAGGTGTTTTGTTCAGGCTAGACAATAGGAACTGCTCATTCCTGGCTATGGGCGGTGTTCCTTCGAGGGAGCTCACAATGCAATTAGGCAGCTTCAGTATTTTGGATACCAATAAAGGATTTATTACTAGAATTGGTCTGATAACTGCTGAGCTGGGTGTGTGCAGGCATGGGTTCATTAACATCTGGAGCAGAAGATCCCCCATCATGCATTGCTTCCCTGCTTTTCTGGTCCCAGAGTTCCATGCGGTTCTTGCCTTGGAATCTCTGTTCTCCATTCTGTATGCTAATGGGGATGCCTCCCTGTCCCATCTTCATAAGAATGGCCCTCCTGGGTCAGACCAAGGGTCCATCTAGCTCAGTATCCTGTCTTCCAACAGTGGCCAGTGTCAGGTGCCCCAGACGGAATGAACAGAACAGGGAATCATCAAGTGATCCATCTCCTGTTGCTCATTCCCAGCTTCTGGCAAACAGAGGCTAGGGACACCATCCCTGCCCATCCTGGCTAATAGCCATTGATGGACCTATCCTCCATGAATGTATCTAGTTCTTTTTTGAACCCTGTTATGGTCTTGGCCTTCACAACATCCTCTGGCAAGGAGTTCCACAGGTTGATGCATTCAATGCAAATGAGGCTAGGGGAGTTGACTTAATCCTTGTCCAGAGAGGTTTAGGTGTGTCTCCCACTGCCTTTTCATTGCTTTTCCAAATCTTTCTTCTGATCGGTTTTGGTTCAAGCAGAGGCTGGGGGGTGGGGTGGGGGTTTCCTTTGTGAGTCAGACAGGCTGGATACTGCGCCCTGGTTCCTCAAGAACACAGAGCTGACAGGTAACACCATCTAGATTCTAGAGGGTCATCATGCTGCTCTAGGAATCTGCATGCCTGAGAAGTGCAGTGATCATTGTCAGGTGCTTTAAAAAAGGCCTGATCCCAATCAGCACTCAAGGGCAAAAGGTCTCGCCAGTTCCCAAGCTCCTGAGCCTCCCAGTCTGCCTAGTATCCCTTAGCTGTTTCTTTGCAAACATGTAAATTTCTCGCTCACACCGTTTTTCCTGCCAAAGAATGGCCGCTTAACCAGGTGATGGTCCATTTGATTATTCTTCCACTTGGCTGAGGTGCTGGCTAGCCTTTTGTCTCTGAGGAACTGGTTTGTGTCTTGTCACGGGGCTCTGCATGTCCATTAAGGGGAGGAGTGCACCCGCTTGCCCAGTGCAGGGTTGATACACCCTGTCACACAGTTGTGACTCTCAGCTGGGCCAGACAAACACAGTCAAGGACTCCGGCCCTCTGGACAGAGCAGAGCAGACAAACAGTCTAGCTTTTTGACAAACCGGAGTTTCAGCCCCTAGGGCAGGGTGGAGCAAATGAACAGGCTGTAGCCCCTTGGCCTCTTGGCTGGGGCACACTAGCAACCATCAGATTCAGTCCCCTGCTCGGGGGGAACAAACAAACTGTCTATCGCTCCTGAGCCTCCTGGCTGGGGCAACCAATCACAAATAGGGCTCTGGCCCCCTGGGTGGGACAGAACAAACAAACAGTGGCCAGGGTCTCTGGCATTACTGGGATGGAGGGCGGGGGAACCCAGGCCCACCCTACTCTACCAGGTTCTGACCCAGGGACCTGTGAAGCTGGTAACCCCCCAGTTCAGGATTCAAGTATTGGCATCCAGTACATTCCCTGAGTCACTGCCTACCCTTAAGTACAATGCGGGTCTGTCTTCCACTAGCAGCAGTTTGGTGTCCCTGTCAGTTTGGTGTCAGTCTCTACTGCCGGTGTGCTCTCCACAGTGTAGTCCAGGATACCTTAGCTGTCTGAGGGGTTGACTGATCTTTGGTAGGAGCCAGCAGCACACGTCCATCCTCCCCCTCAGCCAGCCCCATATGAGCTGGCCAGCTTCCTTTTATCTGCTCTCTCCACCTGGAGCATAGGTGAGAGGGAGTGGCCTCTTGTGCCCAAAGTGACTGGTTAACCCCCATTTGGTTGCCCATCACATGCCTGCTTTTCTAAACTTGGAGCATGTCTCAGTAAAGTCATACAGTAGAATCGTATAACTTTACATACAATGTTGCCACACATATTTTACCAGGACAATAATGTTCAGCAAATTATGAGTTTTCAAGTGATACCTCACAAAGCATATGTGATAAATGACAGGGGGATAGTTCCCTTTTGTGGACACCCAGCGAGCCAGTTGGCTATGGAATCCCTCTTGGTGGTTGTTCTCTACTTACTTTACCTGTAAAGGGTTAACAAGCCCACAGGTAAAAGGAAAGGGAGTGGGCACCTGACCAAAAGAGCCAATGGGAAGGCTAGAACTTTTTAAAATTGGGAAAAAACTTTCCCTTTGTGTCTGTTGTTGTTTTCCGGAGAGCGGAGACACAGAGCAGCAATGCTGTAAGCAGCTTTAAAACCAGGTATGAAAAAGCATCAATTCATACCTCGAACCTACTTATCTGAAACCCCAGATGTGAAAGTAGATGAGGAATGTCTAGAAAGATGTGATTAGGTTTATTTCTTTTATTTTGTAAGGCTTGAGGACTTCTCTGTGCTAACCCCAGATGCTTTTGTTTTGCTTGTAACCTTTAAGCTGAACCTCAAGAGAGCTATTCTTGATGCTTAATTTTTGTAATTGTTTCTTTTAAGATCTAGCAAAAAGCCTAAGTTCCAGGTGTATTTTCTTTCTTTTTGGGTTTAATAAAATTTACCTTTTTTAAGAACAGAATTGGGTTTTTGTGTCCCTAAGAGGTTTGTACACGTGTTGTTTAATTAGCTGGTGGCAACAGCTGATTTCCTTAATTTTTTTCTCAGCTCTTCCCCGGAGGGGGGAGTGAAAGGGCTTGAGGGTACCCCACAGGAAGGAATTCCCAAGTGCGCCTTCCTGGGTTCTCAAAGGGGTTTTGCACTTGGGTGGTGGCAGCATCTACCAATCCAAGGTCAGAGAAAAGCTGTAACCTTGGGAGTTTAATACCAGCCTGGAGTGGCCAGTATTAATGTTTAGAATCCTTGCGGGCCCCCACCTTCTGCACTCGAATGCCAGAGTGGGGAATCAGCCTTGAGAGGGGTGAACTGCACCAGGTACACACCCATCCTCATGACTCCAACCGATCTCCCCGGCGCGCCGTGGGACTAGGATGGAATAGAGCCTGGCCCACTGGGGTTCCTCACCCTCTACAGGTGGTAGATAGTCCCGCCACTTGGTATTGGGGCGGGACACAAGGGTGAGGAAGTGAAACATGTGGAGCACAAGCGTGTAAAGTTGGTCCCGCGGCGCAGTTCGGAAGTGAACCGGCTGCAGGGAACGCATCCAGCTCAGGTTATGGAAGGGAGGGGACCGAAGGGGCTCATGGAACACAGGCCCGATGAAAAGATCCGGAGGGCCGGGGGTGAGGGGCGGGTGGGGAGCACCCTCTCGCGGGACCCGCTCAAGGAAAACCCGAGATGTGGGCGACAAGGCTGCTCCCACCTCCTCGTGTACGCACAGGGGGGTCTGTAGGGTGGAGAGCCCCATGCGGTCGGGGATCCAGTCCCCCCGTCATAGTCCAGGAGGTCTCCGATTCTGGTGGTTTCTGCCAGGACCAGCCTCCACCTGCACACGAAGGTGGGGATTGTGTAGCAGCGGCTCTGCGAGGAGGTCTGCCCCCTCGGTGGCCACAACAGACCTGGTCACCGAGAACAGTTTCCAGGTCCAGAGGAGGTCCTGGTAGAAGACCAGCAGCTCGGAGAGGTCTCGCGGAAGACACCTCTGTGACATTGTGCAGTCTATATGGTTTTATAAAAATATGATAATTAGTGAATATAATGTAACTGGGATATGCTTCATGCAAAAGGTCTCTTGTAAGGTATCATTACGAAGCTTATAATCTACGGAGTGTGATCATCCTATTTGTATAAATGTACCACTCTTATATCTGAAACTAGAAATATGAACTATAACTCTGAGGGCCTATTGTAATCAGGGCCGGCTCTATACTTTTTGCCGCCACAAGCAAAAAAAAAAAAAAAAAAAAAACCGCGATCGCGATCGGGAACTCTTACGCCGCCGCTTCATTTTTCGGTGGCAATTTGGCTGTAGGTCCTTCCCTCCGACACGGACTGAGGGACCCGCCGCCGAATTGCCGCCGAAGAGCCGGAGGTGCCGCCCCCTTCCAGGGGCCGCCCCAAGCACCTGCTTGCTGGGCTGGTGCCTGGAGCCGGCCCTGATTGTAATTATGCAAAGTGTGGGCCATTAATGATGGTTTGGAATCTTGATGACTCCCATTAACCAGGACCATTGTCTGCAGATGGCTGTATTTACCTGTGAGTCTTCCTGTATACGTGTGTGCTGGCAAGTGGGTAATGAAGTCTTGCAGTGACATGTGATCATGTCACCTGAACTGGAATCCATCTTTAACCTGGTGCTTTTCCAGTGAGGGGGCAGTGACAGTCTCTGGCCTGGCCTATATTTAAAATATAGGTTGACACAGCTACGGCTGAGTGCCTGCCATCCCGAGTGCCATAGCATTGCTGCCCTAAGGCCCAGCATAGACGCAGCTAGATTGATGGAAGAATGCTTCCATTGACCTCATGGCTGTCACTCAGGGAGGTGGTGTTCCTGCACCCGTCTGTCGCTATAGAATCATAGAATATCAGGGTTGGAAGGGACCTCAGGAGGTCATCTAGTCCAACCCCCTGCTCAAAGCAGGACCAATCCCCAACTAAATCATCCCAGCCAGGGCTTTGTCAAGCTGGGCCTTAAAAACCTCTAAGGAAGGAGATTCCACCACCTCCCTAGGTAACCCATTCCAGTGGTTCACCACCCTCCTAGTGAAATAATGTTTCCTAATCTCCAACCTAAACCTCCCCCACTGCAACTTGAGACCCTTGCTCTTTGTTCTGTCATCTGCCACCCCTGAGAACAGCCTAGATCCATCCTCTTTGGAACCCCCTTCCAGGTAGTTGAAGGCTGCTATCAAATCCCCCCTCACTCTTCTCTTCTGCAGACTAAACAAGCCTTTCCCCTCAGCCCAGTTCCCTCAGCCTTTCCTCATAACTCATTTGCCCCAGCCCCCTAATCCTTTTCGTTGCCCTCCGCTGGACTCTCTCCAATTTGTCCACTTCCTTTCTGTAGTGGGGGGCCCAAAACCGGACACAATACTCCAGATGTGGCCTCACCAGTGCCTAATAGAGGGGAATAATCACTTCCCTCGATCTGCTGGCAGTGCTCCTACTAATGCAGCCCAATATGCCGTTGGCCTTCTTGGCAACAAGGGCACACTGTTGATCATATCCAGCTTCTCGTCCTCTGTAATCCCCAGGTCCTTTTCTGCAGAACTGCCACTTAGCCAGTCGGTCCCCAGCCTGTAGCGGTTGCATGGGATTCTTCTGTCCTAAGTGCAGGACTCTGCACTGGTCCTTGTTGAATCTCATCAGATTTCTTTTGGCCCGATCCTCCAATTTGTCTAGATCACTCTAGACCCTATCCCTACCCTCCAGCATATCTACCTCTCCCCTCAGCTTAGTGTCATCTGCGAACTTGCTGAGGGTGCAATTCATCCCATCAACCAGATCATTAATGAAGATGTTGAACAAAACCGGCCCCAGGATCGACCCCTGGGGCACTCTGCTTGATACCGGCTGCCAACTAGACATGGAGCCGTTGATCACTACCCGTTGAGCCCAACGATCTAGCCAGCTTTCTATCCACCTTATAGTCCACTCATCCAATCCAGACTTTTTTAATTTGCTGGCAAGAATACTGTGGGAGACCGTATCAAAAGCTTTGCTAAAGTCAAGATATGTCACATCCACTGCTTTCCCCATATCCACAGAGCCAGTTACCTCATCATAGAAAGCAATCAGGTTGGTCGGCCATGACTTGCCCTTAGTGAATCCATGTTGACTATTCCTGATCACCTTCCTCTCCTCCAAATGCTTCAGAATGGATTCCTTGAGGACCTGCTCCATGATTTTTCGAGGGACTGAGATGAGGCTGACTGGTCTGTAGTTCCCTGGATTCTCCTTCTTCCCTTTTTTAAAGGTGGGCACCACATTAGCCTTTTTCCAGTTGTCCGGTACCTCCCCCGATCGCCTGTAGGATGTGTCTGCACTGCGGAGTTGTGCTGGCATAGGTACGGCCCTGGAGCTCTGCTGCTCTAGTCCCTGTACTGGAGGCCTGGCCTTTCACCACGTCTTTGTACAGCATCTATCACAACAGGTCTCTGATCTTGGTTGGGGCCTTGAATGGGTGAAGGGGCTGGTAGTGGAAAAAGGCCCAGTGCTTTCTGCTGCTGTGTGAAACACTCCCAAGGTGCCAGCATTTAACCGGGAATACCAGCCAGAGGAAACTTGCATGGTTGGTGGTGGGAGCGTTTTCACGCTTGGGTTGGGGAGTGGGGAAGCCTGGACCTAATTCAGAGGCAGGGCAGCTCCTTGGAGGGGGAGACACTGGCATGACAGTCAGAATGGGGAACCCTGGAGAACCAGCCAAGTTCTTGGGGGATGTGGCATTTGCTCCGAGACGACAGGGCTGGTGCATCCAAAGGGGAGCTGGTTTAAGCAGCTGGGCCCAGCCTGGGATCTCTGTGCTTCTCTGTGACTGGCTGAGCCCTGCGGGGGTCTCAATGACCATTGGACACCAATACATTTTGGCCCAGCAGCCAGTGCTGCTAGGGCTAGGGAAGCCCTTCCCCCCCCCGAGCGGGAGCAGGGGCAGGAGCAGGGTGTGATGCAGCCTATGTTGGTCTCTTTCAGGAACTGGTGCTCGTACATGGTCACAAGGACAGTTTCCTGCCATGTCCAGAATGGCACCTTCCTGCAGAGGGTGTTCCAAGGCTGCCGCTGGCCTGGGGGCTGCAACGGAGGCAGGTGAGAGAGACGCCCTTCCACCCCCCCCCACTCCCTGCCACATGCTGCTTGTCTGCTGTGCCGCAGGTGGGCAGAGCTGGGCACGGGAGGCACATCCAGAGTTCATGCTGCAAGGTGGGGAGGTTTTGCTTCCTCCTAGGGCCCCTCACGCTCGAACTGCTGCGGCTCTGTAGCAGCACATGGGCTGCTCCTCCTTCTCGCACCGCAGTCTTCACTGGCAGGGTAGCCACACGCTCCCTCCACCTGTGCAGCAATACTATGCACAACATCCCTGCTATCCCCAGGCCCAAGAGGAACAGAGGTCTCCCTTCCTGGAGATCTCACTGATTCTGGACACAGCTAGCTCTGCTCCTCACCTGGCACATCCTTCCTGTGCCTTTGGATCAGGCCTCAGCTGATGGGCTAATTAATCCTTTAGCTCTCCCAGCTGTGATCCTGATGAACCAATTACATTTTTGCCCCAGCCAGGCCTCTCTGGGGGAGCTAGAGTGATCGGGGTGCAGTAGCTGGTGAGCTGCTCTCTGTTACTGGGAGGGGAATGAAGAATTAAGCTGTTGCGCCCAGTCCCAGATTCCTCCCACTGCCCCAGCCCAGAGGGACCGTTCGCCCCTGGGGTTGCTAGGCCACTCAGCCTCTGTTTTCACCAAGACTCGGGCTCCCCTCCACCCACTCTGATGGGATCCAGCCGACAGCCCCTTCTCAAGGGAGTGCTCCATCAATCCTGGATCCTTCCACAGCAGCCCCCACCTGGAACGGCCTCATCGGGTGAGGGTAGTGTGGCTTCCCCACTCATTCCTGCCCCATGTTGCTCCTACACCATGGGAGGCTCCTGCCCATCAGCTGATCCCAGCAGGGGCCAGGCAGGAATCCACTCCCTTCCCATGCAATGCTGAAAGGGGGACAGCAAGGAGCAAACTTCCACCCCCGGGAAGCATCAGGCCTGGGTGCCTGCCGGAGATGGAGATGGGATACCCACCTGGGCTGATCTGTAGCCACAGGCCCCTGGTGGTGACAAACGTTAGGGATGCTGGCGCTGAGCCTGGCCCCTGAGAACAGACCAAGCTCCTGACGCCGGGGCCCTTTCTGATTCGCAGCTACAGAGCCATCGTGAGACCAGTGTACAAAGTGGCCTACAAGACGGTCACAGCTCTGGAGTGGAAGTGCTGCCCAGGCCACTCGGGGGTCAACTGCGAAGAAGGTAGGAAAAGCCGGATGAACAGGGCTCCTGGGGGATGTTCTGAGCTGTGTGAGCCACAGGGCAGCTGCTGGGAGCACTGGGGCACTGCGGCCCCGAAGAGCTGGCCTGGATCAGAACAGTCCCCTTCTAGCACAGGATTGAAGGGGCCTGGATTCAGATCCCTTCCACTGTGGGGCAGAGGGGGCTCTGGGGGGCAGCTCCCTCTCCGTGTGGGGCAGAGGGGGCTCTGGGGGCAGCTCCCTCTCGGTGTGGGGCAGAAGATACTCTGGGCCAGATAGATAGCAGAGAGGGACTGTCCTGGCAGGACAGAGGGAGCTCAGGACACCAGCTGCCCCAGCATTGTCTTTGGTTGTCAGCAATGGATCCCCCATTGGCTGGATCACTGTTGCTGGCATAGACGGGACCCAACCATTGGGCACTATGTCACCAAGGGTGTGATGAGCCCCATCTCCACTAGCAGCTAAGCCACTATCCGCACCAGCTGATGGGGGAGTGACGGCTAATTACTGCCATGGGGACAGATCTTCACTCTGGGTTGTTCACTGTCATGCGGGGCGGAGGGGGCGTGAGTAGTTGGAGGAGGTACAATGTGAAAGCTGCTGACATCAGCATCAACCCCATGCATCAGCGTCAGACACTGGATGGCAGAGATCAGTCACTGGGCATCCTCTAGTCTAGTCTGCCCCTGGCACCTGGTCAAGCGATCCAGGGCACCTCCCAGGGAATCTGAGGGGACAGGTACGGAATCAGACAGTGTGGGGCAGAGGGATCTCTGGGGGTAGATGTATGGGGCAGCCCCCCTCAGTGTGGGGCAGGTATGGGGGGTTCTCATCATTGGCCATCCCCGAGATGATACTGGGGTGACTGGGGAGCCGGGCTGGGGGCAGATTCTTCCCCTGATGTCAGCGATTTCAGTTTGCTGGTTTGTTGTAGCTCATTAGCCCTGGGCTGCCTCTTCTAATTAGTTACTGTAGGGCTGCTTGTAAACAGTGGTGCTGTGGAGCGGGGGTGTTGTTATGGTAGGGCCACGCATGGCTGCACAGCGTATCTCATTCCTCCGGGACTGCTCATCCATGAAAGCCACATGAACTGGTGCCCGTCGCTAGAGCCCTGCACGGATACACAAATGTGTATCCACATCCGATCCGTGAGCCGCAAAACTGATCTGTGGGGACCTGCAGATATCCTCGGATTTGCAGGGCTCTACACTGGGGGCTGGGCTGAAGCTCCAAAGCATCCCCCCACCGGAGCCAATCGGGGAGAGCCACGGACAGCTGTGGGGAGCCCGCGCGGAGTCGCGGACCCGCCACCTGCCCTCAGCTGCCAGGGGCTGCTCGCAGGCCCCCTCCCCCATATCATGGGCAGGTGGAGAGTCTGCCCCTGCTCCCCACAGCTCCCTGGCTGGCCTGGCCGGGGGACGACGACACCTGTAGAGCTGCCCGGGGGCTGCTCTGCAGCTCTGACCTGCCCCCCTGGCCGAAGCCGGGTCGGGGAGAGCTGGGTGGGCAGCTGTGGGGAGCTGTGGCGGACCCTCCACCTGCCCTGGGCGTGGGGCCCAAGCAGCCCCCCGCCCAGTGTCCCTGCCCCCCAGGCCTCCCACCCAGGACAGGTGGAGGATTGGTGAGAGGTTCCTCACAGCTGCCCGCCAGCTCTTACCGTCAGAGCCCTGCGCGGATACAACATTTGTATCCACATCCGCGCTGCTAGCCGCAGAAATGCTCCAGAGATATAAAGCGGATACCCACGGATTTGCAGGGCTCTACCCGTCGCAGCGTCGCTGGGCACTGCCAAGCCCTGCCTGCCGGGGAGCTGTTAGTTACTCCCATACCAGCATCTCCCAGCAGGAGGTGCTACAGGGGATGGCCCAGAAGCTCTGGCCTCTGCTAGTCGTATAGATGGAAGAGGGTGTTTGACTGTTCTGTGAACGCAGTTCCCAGCAGGGCGCAGGCAGGACGAGTCTGAGTTTACGATACAAGCACAGCAGCCCACCAGGCTGCCCGGGCCAAAGGTAGCAGCACTAGCCAGTGCCATTTACCCAGGGATCAGCCTGGCAGGTACAACCACCAGCACCTGGAGAGCCCAGCATGGGACCCAGATCACTTGGTGTTTTGCAGCCAGGGCAGCCAGGGCAGGAATGGATCATTGAGATCGCCTAGTCTGACCTCCCGTCTACCAGGCCAGAGGCCTTCCCTGAATGAATTCCTGGTTGAACTAGAGCAGAGCTCAGAAAACCAGCTCGTCTGGATTTAAAACTGGCCTGCGAGAGGGAATTCACCCCTGCCCTTGGGAAATTGTTCCAAGGATTAATTGCCCTCATTGTAAAAAAGGGGCATTTTATTTCCCGTCTGAATTTGCTTAGCTTCAGCTTCCAGCCCTTGGGTGTGTGAGACCTTTGTCTGCTAGAGCGAAGGTCAACGTTTTGTTCCCCAGCTAGGTACTTATCGACTGTCTCAAGTCACCCCTTAGCCTCTTTGTAACCCAAATCGACTGAGCTCCGAGTCTCTCACTGGAAGGCAAGTTTCTAATCCTTTATTCATTCTTGTGGCTCTTCTCCAATTTCTCCCCACCCCTCGTTAATTGGGGCCACCAGCACTGGACACAGTGTTCCAGCCGTGGTGGCACCAGTGCCAAACACAGAGGGAAAGTCACCTCCCTGCTCCTACCCAAGATCCCTGGGCATCAGGTAGCTCGTGTGGGTCTCAGCTCCAGCTGAGGCTCAGGGGGAAGGAGGTTGACTCAGAGGCTGTCAGCTTGGTGGGGGCTCCTGGATCACCCCAGAACCAGCTTGGGGGAGAGCAGGGCTGCCAGGCTCTCCTGAAAGGGGGGGGCTCATTTCTGGTGCAGATGGCGCAGGGCGATTTGAACTGTGCCCAGGACTTGCTCCCCCTTGTGCCAAGAAATGACAAACAAACGTAACCGTGACCCCAGCATGCTGAGGCAGGCGGGACTCACAACCATTGCAGGGGGCAGGTGAGCCGATCTCCCCCATCCGCAGGGCGGGGGCAGGAGGAGGGGGCAGGAGAGGGCAGGCTGAAGGGCTGCTGCAGTGATTTTTTCCCAGCTGCAGTCGAGGAAGGCCCAGGCCTGGCTGCTCGCCAGCTCCTCTCCACTCTGCCAAGCTATCGGCCTTGGGGTGCCTCCACACATCCTGCTGTTGAACCGGCCGGCGGAGGGGGGGGCGACACCTGTGGATGGAAGAGGCAGGCTCAATGTCCTGGAGGTGCTCTAACTGGGGGACCCCCCCATAATACACACAGCTCCCCTCAGCCCCCAACCCCCAGTTAGCTCCCATCGGCATCTCCCATCCAGCCCCCCATTTCCCCATCCAGCCCCTTCGGTAGCCCCCAGTCCCCATCCAGCCCCCCCTTGGGCACCCCCCATCCAATCCACCTCACATGCTCTCTCCTGCATCTCCCGGAGCCGCTCTCAGGTTTCGGTGCAAGCTGACCCGGCCCTGGTCCCCTCGTTGTCTCTGGGGATCAGCAGGCCACTTTGAAATGTGCTCCAGAGGGAGAGGCGATGGCTGGATGAAGAGGGGGATGGAGGGACAGCGATATGGGGAGCAGAGGGGCTGGGCAGGTGACCTGAATGGGGCCAAAGCTGAACTAGGCCAGGGGGGACACATGGCTCCTGGGAGACAGCATTCTTGCTTTCCAGGTGGGGGATCAGAAAGGTGAGGGATCCGGGCACCCAGCTGTGGTGATTCTCCCTGTGTGTGCCCTGACCCTGACCCTGCAGCCCACCCCCAGGCCTGCTCGCTCCCCGAGTCCTATTGCATTGACCACAGCAATGCTGACTCAGGGGCTGAGGTTAAGGAAGCTGCAGAGGAAGCCAAGCCCTGCTTGTTTTGCTGCTTCCTGGCCAGCTGCGGCTGGGAATTGGGAGCCTGCGAGTGCTTTGCTCGTCCCTCTGCCTCCAGGCCTTGGCAGGCGGCTCCGAGAGCTGGAGCTGGAGCTGGTGGGGCCTGCTCCATCGGAGCTATTCCGAGGCTGCTCAGCTGCTGCCCAGTAGGGTTGCCAATTTTGGTTGGACATATTCCTGGAGGTTTCATCACATGACATCATCTATAATTAAAGATTCATCTTTAATTCCTGGAGACTCCAGGCCAATCCTGGAGGTTGGCAACCCCACTGTCCACTGGGCCTGCCACTAACTCACCCCCTCCGCTTCTCCTCCGATGTCTTGGGGCTTAGGACGTGGGATCTCAGCAGAAAAGCTGAGTGATTGAAACTCCCGTCTCCCCAGCGCTGCTGAGAAGAGCATGCTCCATCTGTCTGGCAATCTACTGAGCTGTCTGTCGGGGGGAGTGAGCAGTGGCCTTGCCACCCCAGAACAGTTCTCACTGGCTGACAGCAAGACACAGCCACCTAGTAACCTCTGCGAGTACCCGGTCCCCCACGTCATTGGGGGTGCTAGCCCGCTGCGCCCCAGGAGTGCAGCATAGGGACAGTTCACACAGCTGGAATCCTGCCAGTGCTGCCTGGGGAATGCAGCTGTCTCTGGGGTGCCTCCTTCAGAGCTTTTCTCCCCCTGACTGTGGGTCTGGAGCTGGGCCGGGCTCCATCTTCCTAGTGCCTTCAATCCCCTTTCTTCACGGCTCCTGCTGATGGCATCTACAGTCTTCTCAGTGGCACCAGTGGAAACCCTTCAGACACGAGTCCCAGCGGCAGGTTCTTGCACTGACTCTTCTCCGCAGTCGGGCCGTGCTGCTGAGGCTGTGCCCAGCTCCGGGCTGTCGAGTTTGCGAAAAGGGGTCTATCGACTCCATGGTTCCTGGGTCAGTGTTGTTCGTCCTCCCCTGGCTGGAACACCTCAGGCAGTGCTGGTAAAGACACCCAGCTCCCAGCTCAGGGGACTGGCTATAGAGCAGGGGTGGGCAAACTTGCCACCCCCATGGCACCACGGGCCCCGCACTGCTGCCGGAAGCAGCCGGCACCACGTCCCTGCGGCCCCTGGGAGGGGTGGGGACAGAGGGCTCCATGTGCTGCCCTCGCCAGCAGGCACCGCCCCCTGCGGCTCCCATTGGCCGGGAATGGGGAACCGCGGCCAATGGCAGCTTCGGGGGTGGTACCCACAGGCAAGGGCAGTGCGCAGAGCCCTCTGCCCATCCTCCCCCAGGGGCCCCAGGGACGGCCGCTTCCAGGAGCGGCATGGGGCCGCTACCACCCCGGAGCCGCTCCAGGTAAGCAGCGCCAGGCCAGAGCCCACACCCCGAACCCCTCCTGTGCCCCCCGCACTCCAACCCCCCTGCCCTGAGCCCCCTCGTACACCCCGCACCCCTCCTCCACCCCAGCCCCTTGCCCTGAGCCCCTTCCTGCACACCGCACCCCCTCCCGCACCCCATCCCCCTACCCCAGCCCTACCTTCATGGCCCTGCATACAATTTCCCCACCCAGATGTGGCCCTCGGGCCAAAAAGTTTGCCCACCCCGCTATAGAGGTTAAGGCCAGACTGGACCAGCTAGTATGACATCCTGCATATCACAGACCATTAAACCTCACCCACACCAAGCCCAACACCCAGAATTAGATCTAAGTATCGCAGCCCGCATAACATTAAGCTGTGATGTGCCCCAGGCAGAGGACAGGAGGGACCGAGGTGCACCAGTGTCCAAGGCCCCTGCAGTGGCAGGGAAAGGGTTAAGTGAGATACACCCAGATGATCCTGGCAAGCGACCAGTAACCACATGCTGTAGAAGGTGAAAACCGCCCAGTGTGACTGGCCATTAGTGTGACTCTGAGCATGTGAGGAAGACTCACAAGCCAAGCACCTGAGAAAGCAAATTCTCTGCTTCACATCGGAGCACTGGACCACCTGTCCAGTGTCCCATCTCCTGCCATGGCTGTCTCTGATGCTTCAGAGGAAGGAGAGAAGAAAACCTTTGGAATACACTGGAGGGGAAATGTTCCCTTCCTGACCCCTGCAGGTGACCAGAAAAAGGTCTGAAGCATGAGGTTTTAGGGACATAAGACATGAACCAGATGGGACCCTGCAGCCCCAGGTCTGAGCAACATCAGCCTCCAGATCCAGCCCCAGAGGAAACTCACAATGAAGCAGGTTCTCTGGACACAAGGGGCTGGATCTTCGGGTCAGCTCGGCATGGCAAGTGCTGCGTTCTGCTGGAAACTCGTCCCCAATTCTGGGTGTTGAGCACTTGAAAATGTGGCTCTTGGGTCTTCTGAGAATTCTTTATTGCTTGTTTGCAGGAGCACCTAGGAGCGCTAGTCATAGTCCAGGACCCCAGGGTGCTAGGCACTGTACAAACAGAGCAAACAGATGGGCCTGGCTCCCAAAAGCTTACAGACTAAGTATCTGCCGCACACGAAACTCTGAAAGGACAACCCACTCCTGGCTGAGCGAAGCAAATAAATGAGTACAAGCCAGCTGGCAAGCAGTCCCTTCTTAGAACCAGCTCACTAGCCGATAGCTCACTGCAGTGCCATGCACCAAGGGCAAGTGGCTGCTTGCCAAATCTCAAATCAGCGATCCCAGACTGGAAGTAGGAGTCAGAAGGTCCAGTGGAAACCTAAGGAGGACTGGCTGGGTAATGAATAGAGTTGGTTAGAAAATGGGAAGTAGGGAGGGGTACAGCAGACATTTTCCAACCATTTTTTCCCCCATTGGAACATATTTTGGTTGAAAAATGGCTGATCAACTCCAGTGATCAACAGAGACAATGAAACTGACATGCTTTGTACAGCATTGTGCACCATACAAAGAAGCAAGGGGGCAGTACCCTCCGGGGTCATCCCCTCATGCTTCGTCCACAAGCCTTAGCCACAGGCTACACAGCAAAGAAGCAAACTGTGCACAACTCTGTGAGGAAGGAAAGAGACGGCCTCATAATCCATGGCAGCCTGCCAGTGAGTCAGAAATGAACTGCAATAAAAAACGGGACACCTGGTATGAAGTCCCATTACTGTGAAACTCTATCCTGCATGCAGATATTTGATGTATTGAGCTTGGCAACACTCAGATGACTTGACATGGCAATAGCTGTTGGGATTCGAGGGGGGAAAGAAAGAAAGAAAGAAAGAAAGAAAGAAAGAAAGAAAGAAAGAAAGAAAGAAAGAAAGAAAGAAAGAAAGAACTGGAAAACGATTGGAAAAAAGAGACGGCTAGAGAAAGAGAGCGATGGAGGGAGAAAGAAAGGGAAGCAGTGCTAGGGAGAGTTGGAGAGGAGGGTTGGGCCCAGCCCCCCTCTATCTCTGCAGTGGGCTGTCTGTCCCCTCCTGGCCTGCCTTGGAACTATTCCCCCTCCCCTCCCAGCGACCTGTGAAGGGATTGACAAAGGGAAGTGATCAGTTCTTCCTGTTTGTTGAATCCTTCCTCCCTGGGTCAGCTCCTTGCCTCCCCAGCTGCTTTCAAAGGCAGTGGGAAGGGCTGTCCCCCCAGGGGTCTGCCATTCATTCGCCAGCCTCAGCCCATTAGCAGCCAAACAGGTGCCAAAATGTGACATGGGACTGCCGCAGTCTGGGAAGGCAGCGACCCCTCTCCTCAGGCTCTAGCTAGAGGCTCGGGAGGGACTAGTCGGGGCAGGATTTATTTATTCAGCTGGTCTTAATTTGTGGGGGAGAGAGGGAGCAGGAGGGACCCTCCTTCCTCGCTCCCTCCTCCCAAGGTAGGAGACATGAGCTCCCCTCACCCCCTGCACATCTCTGACAGGACCCAGCTTGTATTCACAGGCCAGAGCCCCTGCTGTGCAGTGCACTGCGAGCCCCATGGGAGCCTAACCATGGATTTCAGGAGGGGCAGGCCTGGCTCCAAAGAGCAGCCAAAGGGACGTGCTCAGAGTGCTCAGACTCCCAGCTTGTCAACGAGGGCTGGAGCCGCTCTGGAGCCCCAGCCGGGAGCCAAAGGACACGGAGGCCCAGCCATGGTTGTGCAGGGTCAGAGTGGCAGTGGGTACTCCAGTGGCAGCCACAGGTCCGCTGTGCCAAGGGGAGCGTGTTTGGGAGGGGTCTGGGCAATGACCAGTCGAAGCACAGGTTTGGTCTGTCCAGTGACCAATAGGAGCAAAGGGGAATCTGTGCAATGACCAATGAGAGGGGAGGTGTGGTCTGTGCAGTGACCAATGGGAGAGGAGATGGGGGTCTGTGCAGCATCAGTGGGAGTGAAGGTGGAGTCTGCGCAGTGGGGTCAGTGCAGTGTAAGGGCGCCGAAACAGGGGGGCCAGGGCCCTCCCACTTTTTACCGGCCATAACGGCAAGTGACGGGGGGGGGGGGACGGATAGGAGTAAGCAGGGCGGGGTCTTGGGGGGAAGAGGCAGTGTGGAAGCAGGGCCTTGGGGGAATGGGTGGTGCGAGGGCGGGGCTTGGGGAGAAGAGGCAGGGCCTGAGGGGCAGCACGGGGGGATGGGGCCACGGTTCAGGCATCTTTGGGCCCCTCCCCCCCGCTCCTGGTGCAGTGTCAAATGGGAGGGGAGGTGGGGTCTGTGCAGTGTCCAATGGGAGGGGAGATGGGGTCTGTGCAGTGTCCAGTGAAAAGGGAGGTGGGGTCTGTGCAGTGTTCAGTGGGAGGGGAGGTGTCCAGAGAGGATCTCTCTATTAAGAGGTAGCCCAGGCTGTGGAAAAAAATAATTAAAACAGGCCATTTGGGACAAATGGGGGGCTGTATCTCAGGAACCCTGTCACCCAAGGACCTCAGATTTGCACTGCAAACTCCGCCCTGGCCTGTGGCCCGGCATGGCAATTTTCAAGCCGAGTTGGTGATGCGTATGGGTTTTAGAGAGGATAAAAATTCAGCTGTAAACGGAAACCACGTTGCCAATGTAGCTGTGGCAGGCCGTGGCGCTAGCTCAGACCCCTTCCACCCTGCGGAGACGTGCAAAGGGCCTGGGCAGCTGGGACCACCTAGGGCCAGGGCTCAGGAAACACCTTGGCTCTGCTCCTCTATTGTCTTTTTCCAGCACTGGCTCTGAACAAAACAGCCCCACCCAGCGCTGCCCCTTCCCTTCACTCTCTGCAAATATTTATGCTGGGCTTGTAAACTGCTTCCCGGGGCTGGGGGTGGATCACCCTGGGGGGCAGCACAGCTGCACATGTGTCCAGCCCTGGGAACCTGGGGGAGGGGAGGAGATGCCCTGACGTGAGGACCCCAGAGCAGAGAGAGGGGAAAGGTGGTGTCAGCACCTCCTTCGAGCTCCCTGCTCACCCCCTCCCCAGCCAGGTGGCTAGTGGTGAACAGGAAGGTGAGTCCTGGGCACCACCCAACTCTACCTGCTCCTGGCTGCAGGAGCTGGGTGTGTGTGTGTGTGTGTGTGTGTGTGTGTGTGTGTATTTTTAACCCCTTGGATGCTGGAATGCAGAGCTGTTGTACACGTAGAGCAGTTGGGAGGGAGGGGAGTCTGGAGGCAGCAGGCATTTGGAGAGGGGAGCAGGGCACCTCTTAGGGCTCAGAGCCCTTTGTCCCAGCCCCAGTGGCCTTTCAGAGGAGCGGGCCGGTGCCCGGGGCTCAGCAGGGGACACAAGCCCCACAGCTGAGGGACAGCAGGCCAGGGCCAGTGTGCTAGTGAGGGATGGCAGGGCCTTGCTGAGAACCTCACCAGCGCCTTCGACAGGCAGCCTGGGACCCAGCGGCAGAAGGGGGCCGTTAGAACCTAATTGTCTCAGCCTGCAGCTTCCCTTCCTGCCCAGGCCCCACCCCATCCCTCCATGGGCTCTGGCGTTAATTCCCCAGCCAAGGCTGTTGCCACATCAGTGCAGGGCGAAGGGGGAGTGAGGCCTAGGGTTCCCAGGTGTCCGTTTTTTGACCCGAATGCCCAGTTGAAAACGCCCGTTAAAAGTCCGGTCGGCAGTGCAGCGGGGCTGGCAGGCTCCCTGCCCAGCTCCGTGCAGCTCCCAGGAAGTGGCCAGAATGTCCCTCCAGTGTAGGGGTGGCCATGGGGTCCCTCCAGTGTAGGGGTGGCCCAGAGCGCTGGCTCCATGGCTCCCATGGTCCTGGAACCGCGGCCAAAGGGAGCTGCGGGGGTAGTGCACAAAGCCCCCTGCCCCTCTGCCTAGGAGACGGACATGCCGGGCGCTTCAGTGAGCCACCTGAGGTAAGCGCCGCCTGGCCGGAGCCCGCACTCCGCACCCCAACTCCCTGCCCCAGCCTAGTGAAAACGAGTGAGTGAGAGAGAGAGAGCCACGGAGGGAGGGAGAGGGGATGGAGTGAGTGGGGGCGGGGCCTCAGAGAATGCGCGGTGCAGGGGTGTGGCCTCAGGGCGGGGGCAGGGCAAGGGTGTTCGGTTTTCTGCAGTTATAAAGTTGGCAACCCTAGGAGGCCTGGATCCCCCTCCCATCCTTGGGGCAGACAGGAGCGGGAGTGAGGAGCACCACCATTAGCTCCAGGGCGGGATTCGCCTCCCTCTTTCCTGCTTGGGACTCCAGGGACTCCATAGCACCCCCCAGAGAGGCCAGTGGGACCCAGCTGCAATCCCTCACCCCCAAGCTTCAGGCAGCACTCACATACCAGAGAGGAGTGTGGGATGACAGAGAGATGGGGGGAGGCGCACATGTGGGGACAGACAGATAGACAGAAAGAAGGAGCCTCAGCAGAGTATCATCTCTCTTCCCTCTCACTCCCCCGCCCCCATCAGTTTCCATCTCTCCCACTCTCCCCACCTCTCTCTCTCCCATGATCCTGGAGGTCTGGGAAGCCTGACACTCTGCTGTACAGTCATTTTGCTGCAGGATTATTATTTTTTTAGGGGTGCAGCAGCTGCTGACATCTGGGGGACTGGGTCCCCACAGTGGTACTGGTTAATATTAACCCTTTAGGTAAGGCAGGGATCTGTGGGGGAGGGGTTAGAGATGGGGTCATGGAGCCAGGACTCCTGCGTTCTAGGCCAGCTCTGCCACTGAATTGATGTGCCAATTAATAGGCAGCAGGCTTCAAACAAACAAAAGGAAGTATTTTTTCTCACAACGCACAGTCAACCTGTGGAACTCCTTTCCAGAGGATGTTGTGAAGGCCAAGACTATAACAGGGTTCAAAAAAGAACTAGATAAGTTCATGGAGGACAGGTCCATCAATGGCTATTAGCCAGGATGGGCAGGGACGGCGTCTGGGTCCAGCTCCCAAAATTGTAAGAGTGGGTTAAAAATCATGAGACTTTAGGTCTGGGTTCTGCATAGGTGCCTTCTGGTTTGTGAACCTTTAGGAATCATGTTTTCTGCATAACCAGCAGGGCTAGAATGTTCCCTTTATTTCAGAAAATGAAAGCTGGGATTCTCCCCATGCCAGGAGTCCGGGAGCTGGGGCTTGCAGCCATACACCAATATCACAAGCCTTGCACCACAACCCAAAATACCAGCGCGTCTGGGAACTCACGCCCTTGTTGACAAGGAGAGAAGCCAAGGGCTGATTGGGGCATGGAGACTCAGCCATACAGGGGGTGCTATCAGGGCGGGGGGCAAGGCGTGTGGGGAACTTGCCCAGTTGCTGCCCATGCTGTACCCACTCGGGGGTTAAACAGAGGTTTTCAGTCTCTAGGCTGTGAAACTGGTGCCTTTTGCATGGGCACTGCAATTGCTTTTTAAAAACTGGTGAGTAGTTTTTATTTTTGTTTATGTTATTGCAGCGTGGGAAGTTGGGAGGTTTAATGGCCAGAGCAAGGCTCTGGGAACCAGGACTCCTGGGTTCTCCTCCTGACTCTAGGTGGGAAATGTGGTCTACTAGCAAGAACAGGGGATGGAGAGTCAGGGCTCCTGGGTTCTGACTCTGGCTCTGTGAGGGTAGTGTTGTCTGGTGGTTAGAACAGGGAGACAGGCCTCTTGGCTTCTGTTCCCAGCACTGCTGTTGACTCGCTGTGTCACCTGGGGCATGTCAGAGCCAGTGCCTCAGTTTCCCCATCTCTGCATCGTGGGGGCATTGTCTCTGTCTTGCAGGGACACTGGGAAGTTAAACTCACTGGTGTGGGTGAAGCACCTTGGGAGGGAAGGAGCTGGAGAAGAACAAAGCCTGGTTAGCCAGTGGGGCCTGTCCATCACATTCACCATGGAACTCAGAGCTAAAGGGGAGGCAGGAGCCCTCTTGCCTGGGGGCTGTTTCCCACACGTGACTGAGTCCCCAAACCCAGGAAGACCCTCTGCCTAGTGGGGACCTGGCCTGCAAGCTCTGCTGGGTGACACCTGGGAGCTGGGATGCCCGGGGTCCAGGAAGGGGTGGGTGGGGCCCTTTCACTGAGGGTCCAACCTGAGCCCCTCCCCCCGAGTGCTCCCAGAGGATGTGGGTGGCTCAGGAAATCCATTGTCTCTGTGTGTGTCTCAGTTGGGGTCACTTCCTCCAGCTGGTCCCAGATGGAGCCTGGCTCCGGGATGTGAGCTCAGCTCTGAGCTCCGGGAGGGAAATTCAGCTTTGTTTTTCTCAAGTAACTATACCCCCCTCGGTGCCTGAGCTACCCTTGCTCCTCCACTGCCCCCTGCCCAGAGCCAAACTGGGCTAGAGCCCATTTGCAGTGACACTAGGGGAAATCTGCAGTGCTCCTCGTGGAGTCAGAGGAGTGATCAGTGGAGTCACTCCGGATTCACTCCGGTCTAACTGAATGCCAGGGCTGGCCCCTATATTTCTGCCTTAGAAAAAACAAACAAGCTTTATTTAGCCATTTGCCTAGATAATGTCCAAAGCCCATGAGCTCCCTGGTCCTCCCTCTGGAAATGTCACATGTCAGCAGAGCTCGAACGCAGCTTCCCCTGCTCTGAAAACCCTCACTGGAGTTCACCTTGAATCAGAATTAACGCTGACCAGCCGAGCGCCTGCCCACATGGGGAGCAGTTCTCATTGCAGCCAGTAGAGGGCAGGGCTCGCACATCCTATTCCTTAGGATACTAGGCTGCAGCAGTGAGTCCCCCAGGTGAGTCCCATGCTAACTCACTCTCACCGTCTCTGCCTGCCCCAGCAGCGCCAGTGCAGGATCTGGTGACAGCAGGCCCTGATCCCAAAGCAAATCAAACATCCGTGCTCGAAAGGTGTTTGCAAAAGTTTGGCCTCTTTCTGCAAACACAAACTCCCAGCTCCTCCAAATGCGCTAAGGGGAGGCAGGACCTGGACATGTGCCTGAGCGTGGGGTGAACTCAGCTGTGCTCATGTCACGTGGCCTCAGAACTGATCCCACCCACCTGCCTGCACATACTGCCTGTAGGGCAGCCCCACGCAATGCAATGCGGGACTCTCCAGGCCTTGTCCCCTCAGTGACTGCTCACTATGCCTTGCATATGCTGCCCGCCACACCATGTTCCCCCATTCTCCAATGCCACTATACCTCCCCTTCCCCCTGTGCCATCCCCACTGGGTGCTGCACATGTCCCATCCTCCATTCCTGCCAGACTGTGGCCTGCCCCCCAGATGCCCTCCTCATTGTTCCACTGCCAACCCTGATGCCCATGTGTTCCTGCCCCTACAGATGCTCTCTGCCCCCTAATGCCCACACCCACAAGTGTCCACTGCACTGTCCCTTCCCTGATTCCCACCGTGTTATTTCCCCCTCCACTGCCTGACACCTCCTGTTGCCCGCTGAGCCCTTCTCCAGTGCCAACTGCAGGGTGCACAGTGATCTGGGAGCAGATTTAAGCTTGGATCTGGGCATGTGTCGGTGTACAGGGGAAACAAGGGCCCTACCGGCAGACCTTCCCCTGCTGGTGCCTGGAGCTGTACTTGGAAGGGGCTCTTCCTGGCATTCATCAGACACCCTGAAACATGAGGTTTGATCACCCTGAGCTTGCAGAGTGATCAGAGTTATTACAACAGTCCTTTGTCAAATCCAGCAGCTGTTTTTGTCTCAATGGCCTCCTGCAGCAGGGAGTTCCACAGCACATGGTGCAGAGTAGCACATATGCAACTGAGGTGCAAAGCTGAGGCATGTGCACAATGCAGGGTGCTCATGCACTATTGTTGGGTCAAAGTGAGGCTGTGATGCAAAGAGAGGCAGTGTGACTCGGAGGTGGAATGCATGGAAAGTTGCAGTGTAGTTTGGAGGCGCAGTCCATTCAGAGGTGTAGTGCAGTGCCACGAGCTAGTGCAATGCAGAGGTGTAATGCAGTGCAGAGGTTCGCTGAAGAGTTGCAGTGTAGCTTTCAGGTGCAGTGCCTGGACAGGTGCAGTGCAGTGCAGAGATGCAATGCATGGCTAGGTAGAAAGCAGTGACTAATTGCAGTATAGTACAGAGGTGCAATACATGGAGAGTTGCGGAGTAGGTTGGAGGTGCAGTGCAGCGCACAGGTGTAATGCAGTGCAAAGGTGCAGTGTATAGAGGGGTGGAAAGCAGTGCGGAATTGCAGTGTAGCTCAGAGGGCCATGCACATAGGCTGTCACATATTCACTGTTTCTGGTGCTAGTTCAGCCCTGTTGCTGGCCCTAGCTATTGCCCCTCACATCCCCTAGTGTTTGTCTATAACATCTTCCGTTTCATTCCAACAGGGATTTTCTAGCTGGAAGCTTGGGCTAAAGTTCAGTGCCGTCCTTCCAAGAAAGGCAGTTCTGGGGATGGGAATTCATTGCTGTTTCCTTGGGGCCCCAAGGACATTGACCCCGAATGGAGGAATGAAGCGACACTTCTTAGCTCCTCCTCCGCCACTGCAGGAAGTCATCTGCTTACCCCAACCCCCTCCATCTCCCTGCTTGGGAAGGGAATGTGACTGTGACCCAGGTGCCCGAGATGGGGGAGCAGCAGAGAGAGAGGGCCCTGACAAATGTAGTTGGCTCCCATTTTCCAAGTCAAAGGACCCGCGGGTGAGGCCAGCCTGGATGGTCAGTGCCCGATCCTACGCTGGGGTCTGAGTTCAGATGTTGACTTGGGCCTTATCGAGTGGCCATCAGGACAGAGAGGGTTTCGTCTGCCGCCTCTCCCCACTGCGGTTCTCTGGCTGTTCCCAACAGCCAGGGTCTGTCCCACTGGCTGAGCTGCTGGGAGCTTGGAATTCTGTCCCCACTGCCCAGGGAAAGTGGGTGTTGTCCTTGTTTCCTTCCGCACCCCAAAAGGCCTGTGGGTTGAGTTTGGGGCACCCCTCCCTTACAGCCACAGCCCCGTGGGGGCAGGGACTGGGGAACTGAGCTTAGGGTGACCAGACAGCAAGTGTGAAAAATCGTGACGGGGGTGGGGGTAATAGGCGCCTATGTAAGACAAAGCCCCAAATATCGGGACTGTCCCTATAAAATCGGGACATCTGGTCACCCTAACTGAGCTGTGGGCAGGCGGGAGCTGTGCCTGGAGACAGAGGGGAATGTTAGATCAGGTTGCTTAGTTGGGGGGAGAGATCAAAAGAGATCTTTCCCTCCCCCATGATTCCCCAGGGTCTCCTTGGCTGGACAGCTGTAAGCAAGGGGCCATACCTGTCTACACACCCCAGCCAGGTGGCTCCTGGACAGACTGGGTGACCTGTGGGGGGAGGGGGAGATGTTAACCCTTTGCACTCCGGTTGGCTCCTTGCAGGGCCTAGGAAGAAGCTTTGGCATCTTCTCAGTACCCGGCTGGCTCTGGGGGAGTCCCTGGGGGGAGCACAGAGAGCTAGCACCTGAACCAGACCTGGCATCTTCGGGGAAGATTGTTTGCCTCCATGTCCAGGCCCAGGCTGGCCCATCCTCCTTTGCTCACCCACCCCAGCAGCACCAGGTCTTGCCCTTGCCCTGGCTCAGAGATGGCCAGCTGTGCCTGTCGCCCCTTCTGCTTTGTGTGGGGAGAGGGGCCATGCTGCAGGGAGGCTGGGACTCTGCAGTGCGGGGGTGGGGGGTGTCAGGCAGCGCCAGCCTGCAGGGGGCTTGTGGCAAAGCAGACGGCCAGCTCGGGGCTAGCAGTTAGTTCTGTGTGCTGGCCTGTGGGAGACCCAGGCTGGGTGGATTCCTGACCCATGGAAACAAGGAGTGTCCCTGAGGTGGGCACAGCTCAACATGCTCTCCTCTGCCCTCACTCTCTGACCCCTCCAGCCCTCTGAATCATAGAATCATAGAATCACTCTGCTCAGTGTTCATCACACTGCCTGGCATCTGCACTGGCATGGGCCCTGCATTCCCATGAATTGGTCTCTGCACCCTGGCTTGCAGCCGGGGCCCTCAGTCCTTTGCAGTGCTGCAGTGTACATGGTTGGCCCTGGGTGGGTGTGTCCGATTCTGGGTCTCCACCAGTTTGTCTCCCTCAATGTTATTGAATGTTACTGACTCTCTCAGGAGCCAGCCCCTGGAAGGGCCTTGTACCCCCTGGGAGCAGTAGGAGAGGAGTGGGAATAAGCATCTGCCCCACTGAGCTCAGCTCCCTTCACAGGGGCAATACCAGAACTGAGAGGTCCAGAGAGCCCCCAAGACAGGGACTAGGGGTCAGTTTCCCCTGGACAGTCTCCCTGGGGGTCGGGGTTCCAGCCCGGGGGGCAGCATGGAGACCACAGACCCTATGAGCCAGTCCACTGAGTGACTAATGCCATCCGTTTCCTTTGCAGAGACCATCAGCTACGTCGCCCCGCAGGAAGCCGGACGTCCCAGTGCCCCCCTGCGCAGGCTTCCCCTCCGACCAGCAACCTACTCAGGTGGGTCTGGAGGGAAGGTGTCACCTTTCTTTGGCTAGAAACCCTGCGTCTCTCCTCCCCTCAAACCCGTACTGCCCTTGCCTCTGCTCTGACCTATCTCAGGGGCAGGGAGGGGGCAGGGAGAGTGGCAGTGGGAAAAGAGAACGATAGACAGATAGGGAAAGAGGGAGAGAATGAGGGAAGCCAGGCACTAGCAGGGCCGAATTAACACAGGGGTTTAGGGGCTGCAGCCCAGGGCCCCGGGCTAAGGGGGGGCTTCGGCACAGCAGAGCTTAGGCAGGCTGCCTGCATGCCGTGGTCCCGCACCGCTCCCGGAATCGGACGGCTGCTGGCACGGCTCTGCAGCCCCGGGAGGGGCAGAGGTGGCTCCGCGCACTGCCCCCGCCCCCAGCACTGTCCCCGCAGCTCCCATTGGCCAGGAACTGCCCAATGGGAGCTCCGGGGGTGGCGCTTGCGGGCACAGGCAGCGCACAGAGACACGCTGTCCCCCTCCCCCCAGTGGCGCACAGAGACGAACTCCCTCCTGCACCCCAACCCCCTGCCCCAGGTCAGAATCCCCTCCTGCACCAAACTCCCTCCCAGAGCCCGCACCCCGCACCCTCTCCTGCACCCCAACACTCTGTCCCCGCCTCAAGCCCCCTCCTGCACCAAACGCCCTCCCAGAGCCCGCACCCCTCACCCCCTCCTGCACCCCAACACTCTGTCCCCGCCTCGAGCCCCCTCCTGCACCAAACCCCCTCCCAGAGCCCACACCCCTCACCCTCTCCTGCACCCCCACACTCTGTCCCAGCCTCGAGCCCCCTCCCGCACCAAACTCCCTCCCAGAGCCCGCACCCCGCACCCTCTCCTGCACCCCAACACTCTGTCCCAGCCTCGAGCCCCCTCCTGCACACAAACTCCCTCCCAGAAAGAAACTAATATAACAGCTGTTCTAAGTAGGCTATTTTGAATTAACTTAACTATATTCTACGTTTTAACACTGAAATGTAACCACAGAATGGCTTTACATTAATTAAAAGGCAAGTTATTATTAATGATCTGGATGATGGGATTAATTACACCCACAGCAAATTTGCAGATGACACTAAGCTGGGGGGAGAGGTCGATACACTGGAGGGTAGGGATAGAGTCCAGAGTGACCTAGCCAAATTGGAGGATTGGGCCAAAAGAAATCTGATGAGGTTCAACTAATAGAAGTTACTAGATCACAGGCCCTGGTTCTCATGGGGACTTCAATCACCCCGATATCTGCCGGGAGAGCAATACAGCGGTGCACAGACAATCCAGGAAGTTTTTGGAAAGTGTAGGGGACAATTTCCTGGTGCAAGTGCTGGAGGAACCAACTAGGGGCAGAGCTCTTCTAGACCTGCTGCTCACAAACCGGGAAGAATTAGTAGGGGAAGAAAAAGTGGATGGGAACCTGGGAGGGTTTTAGTTGGGTTTGGTCCTGCTTTGAGCAGGGGGTTGGACTAGATGACCTCCTGAGGTCCCTTCCAACCCTGAGATTCTATGATTCTATGATTCTATGAGGCAGTGCCATGAGATGGTCGAGTTCAGGATCCTGACACAAGGAAGAAAGGAGAGCAGCAGAATACGGACCCTGGACTTCAGAAAAGCAGACTTTGACTCCCTCAGGGAACTGATGGGCAGGATCCCCTGGGAGAACAACATGAGGGGGAAAGGAGTCCAGGAGAACTGGCTGTATTTTAAAGAATCCTTATTGAGGTTGCAGGAACAAACCATCCTGATGTGTAGAAAGAATAGTAAATATGGCAGGCGACCAGCTTGGCTTAACAGTGAAATCCTTGCTGATCTTAAATACAAAAAAGAAGCTTCCAAGAAGTGGAAGCTTGGACAAATGACCAGGGAAGAGTATAAAAATATTGCTCAGGCATGCAAGAGTGAAATCAGGAAGGCCAAATCACACTTGGAGTTGCAGCTAGCAAGAGATGTTAATAGTAACAAGAAGGGTTTCTTCAGGTATGTTAGTGTAACCCTTCTGCCCATCTGAGTTGGCAGCAACAAGGGCCGGGTTCAGTATCTAGGGGTTCCGTTCCAATAACACAATGCAAAACTGGCTCGAGCCCCCACCCAGTGACCTGGGACAATTTCATACCACCGCCCGGGCGCCTCTAAGAGGCAATACTTCCCCTCTCGCAAGCACGGAGTCTGAGTGTAGAAAAATCCTTTTCATAAAGGAGGGAAACAATGCGGCATTATATTGGGGAAACACCATAAACAGGATTCATAATACAAACCATGAGCAAAAGACCCACCCCCAAGTAAGTTTGGCAGTGTCCTTTTCCCTCAGGATCTTAAGTCCAACAACCCAAAAGATCACCCCAAAGTCCCAAAAGTCCAACACCTCTAAAGTCTCTTGAGTCCAACAACCCAAAAGTCTCTGTCCTTGGTCAGTGCAGCCCCAGAATTCAAAAGTTTATCTGCAGAGTTTTTACTCCCACAGCCTGGGTGGAAGGGGGGGGGGAGAAAGGGTACGCAGGGTGTTAAGGGGCACCTTACGTGGTCTGAGGCAGACTGCCCCGCCTCTCCGTGGGGTTCTGCTGCCGCCTTCACCACGAGCCGCTCCACTCCACCAGCCGTCCCATGAGCTGCACCAGCCGTCCCACGAACTGCTCCACTCCGCTCGCTGTCCCGCGCCAACCGTCCCACAAACTGCTTCGCAAACGGCTCCACTTGCCGTTCCATGGGCCACACCAACCATCCCACAAACTGCTCCACTCCACCAGCCACTTAGCAATATAGCTTCAGGCTCCCCCACTAGTTAACACAGCACTCAGTGATCTCAGCTCTTAGCATGGGATTGCTGGTACACCATTGGCCCAAAGCAAATTCAGCTTTTAGTCTCTAAGGTGCTACAAGTACTCCTGTTCTTTTAATCTGTAACTAGACTCTTAATGGAATCAAAGTTAGCTCTGACATTCAACAGGAGAGGGTCAGAAAAAAGAGCAATACAATTGGTCTTTCAAACTCTCAAAGGCGGCCTATCCCATCAGACACAAACACCTGTTCCCAGCCTCTCTCCATTCACTGGGTTTTGGAACCCATGTCCCTTGTCTACTAAGTGCTACTTAGTTGATGGTGAGTCCCTCTGTCATAAAACAGTTCCACTGGCCTTGATTCACATAACCATGGTAACAACACTTTATTCTTCCTGCCCCAATAACAGAAAAACTGGAGATCCTACAGCAGCCAAAGTGACCATTTTGGGCTGCTGTAGGCGCATGCTAGGCCGAGTGGGTGTGCCTATGCAAACAAGATCAGCCCCTGAAGTTCTTTTCCACACTCGCCATAATTCACCACCAGATGTCAGGGTAGAGCTCATCCTGACTCTGCTTACATCAGCAACAAGAAGAAAGTCAAGGAAAGTATGGGCCCCTTACTGAATAAGGGAGGCAACCTAGTGACAGAGGATGTGGAAAAAGCTAATGTACTCAATACTTTTTTTGCCTCTCTCTTCACGAACAAGGTCAGCTCCCAGACTGCTGCACTGAGCAGCACAGCATGGGGAGGAGGTGACCAGCCCTCTGTGGAGAAAGAAGTGGTTCAGGACTATTTAGAAAAGCTGGACGAGCACAAGTTCAAGGGACCGGATGCGCTGCATCTGAGGGTGCTAAAGGAGTTAGCGGATGTGATTGCGGAGCCATTGGCCATTATCTTTGAAAACTCATGGCAATCGGGGGAGGTCCCGGATGACTGGAAAAAGGCTAATGTAGTGCCCATATTTAAAAAAGGGAAGAAGGAAGGTCCGGGGAACTACAGGCCAGTCGGCCTCATCTCAGTCCCTGGAAAAATCATGGACCAGGTCCTCAAGGAATCAATTCTGAAGCACTTAGAGGAGAGGAAAGTGATCAGGAACAGTCAGCATGGATTCACCAAGAGCAAGTCATGCCTGACTAACCTAATTGCCTTCTATGAGGAGATAACCGGCTCTGTGGATGAGGGGAAGGCAGTGGACGTCTTATTCCGTGACTTTAGCAAAGCTTTTGATATGGTCTCCCACAGTATGCTTGCCGGCAAGTTAAAGAAGTATGGGCTGGATGAATGGACTATAAGGTGGATAGAAAGCTGGCTAGATCGTCGGGCTCAGCGGGTAGTGATCAATGGCTCCATGTATAATTGGCAGCTGCTATCAAGCGGAGTGCCCCAAGGGTCGGTCATGGGGCCGGTTTTGTTCAATATCTTCATTAATGATCTGGAGGATGGCGTGGACTGCACTCTCAGCAAATTTGCAGATGACACTAAACTGGGAGGAGTGGTAGATACGCTGGAGGGTAGGGATAGGATACAGAGGGACCTAGACAAATTATAGGATTGGGCCAAAAGAAATCTGATGAGGTTCAACAAGGACGAGTGCAGAGTCCTGCACTTAGGACGGAAGAATCCCATGCACTGCTACAGACTAGGGACCGAATGGCTAGGAAGCAGTTCTGCAGAAAAGGACCTAGGGGTTACGGTGGATGAGAAGCTGGATATGAGTCAACAGTGTGCCCTTGTTGCCAAGAAGGCTAACGGCATTTTGGGCTGTATAAGTAGGAGTATTGCCAGCAGATTGAGGGATGTGATCATTGCCCTCTATTCCTCATTGGTGAGGCCTCATCTGGAGTACTGTGTCCAGTTTGGGGCCCCACACAACTAGAAGGATCTGGAAAAATTGGAAAGAGTCCAGCGGAGGACAACAAAAATTATTAGGGGACTGGAGCACATGACTTTTGAGGAGAGGCTGAGGGAACTGGGATTGTTTAGTCTGCAGAAGAGAAGAATGAGGGGGGATTTGATACCTGCTTTCAACTACCTGAAAGAGGGGTTCCAAAGAGGATGGATCTAGGCTGTTCTCAGTGGTACCAGATGACAGAACAAGGAGCAATGGTCTCAAGTTGCAGTGGGGGAGGTCTAGGTTGGATATTAGGAAACACTATTTCACTAGGAGGGCGGTGAAGCACTGGAATGGGTTACCTAGAGAGGTGGTGGAATCTCCTTCCTTAGAGGTTTTTAAGGTCAGGTTTGACGAAGCCCTGGCTGGGATGATTTAGTTGGGACTGGTCCTGCTTTGAGCAGGGGTTGGACTAGATGACCCCCTGAAGTCCCTTCCAACCCTGATATTCTATGATTCTATGATTCTAAGGACAAGTGCAGAGTCCTGCACTTAGGAAGGAAGTATCCCATGCACTGTTACAGGCTGGGACCAACTGGCTAAGCAGCAGTTCTGCAGAAAAGGACCTGGGGATTACAGTGGACGAGAAGCTGGATATGAGTCAGCAGTGTGCCCTTGTTGCCAAGAAGGCCATCAGCATATTGGGATGTATTAGTAGGAGCATTGCCAGCAGAACGAGGGAAGTGATTATTCCCCTCTATTTGGCCACACCTGGAGTACTGCGTCCAGTTTGGTCCCCCCACTACAGAAGGGATGTGAACAAATTGGAGAGAGTCCAGCGGAGGGCAACGGAAATGATTAGGAGGCTGAGGGAACTGGGGTTATTTAGTCTGCAGAAGAGAAGAGTGGGGGGAGATTTGATATCAGCCTTCAACTACCTGAAGGGGGGTTCCATAGAGGATGGAGCTCGGCTGTTCTCAGTGGTAGCAGATGACAGAACAAGGAACAATCGTCTCAAGTTGCAGTGGGGGAGGTCTAGGTTGGATATTAGGAAACACTATTTCACTAGGAGGGTGGTGAAGCACTGGAATGGGTTACCTAGGGAGGTGGTGGAATCTCCTTCCATAGAGATTTTTAAGGCCTGGCTTGACCAAGCCCTGGCTGGGATGAGTTAGTTGGGTTTGGTCCTGCTTTGAGCAGGGGGTTGGTCTAGATGACCTCCTGAGGTCTCTTCCAACCCTGATATTCTATGATTCTAAGTTTAGTATAGCGTTAATAGCCTCGATGCCATAGTTGTGATCATTTTATTTTAAATTAGGGAAAAGACTTGTATACAGGGGTCCCACAAAATCTAATAGCCCCGGGCCCACACTAGGGAAAATGTAGGCACTGAACTTCCCTTGAGTTCAATGGAAGTTCGGTTCTGGACCTAGATTCCTACACGTCCCTAGGGCTTTGGGTGGGTGCATGGTAGCACCTGTGGGAAGAGCCAGCTGGATAGTATCAAAGAATATCAGGGTTGGAAGGGACCTCATCTAGTCCAACCTTCTGCTCAAAGCAGGACCAACTAAATCCCCAAATGGCCCCCTCAAGGATTGAATTCACAACCCTGGGTTTAGCAGGCCAATGCTCAAACCACTGAGCTATCCCCCCTCCCCGTGTCCCAGCTACACGTTTATCCAGCAATCCTGCTCTTTCCTGAGGCAGTGAGAGTCCAGGTGTATGGCTCTGCGCATTCCCCCTTCACCTCTGCCCCAGCCCTCCTTCCCCTGCTTTGCACAGTCTTCTTGGTGGGCTGGTTGAAGCGGAGGGATATTCCCTGTGATGAGTGATGTTGTTCCAATCCAATCCCGGGCCACTGACCCATGCCCTCGTGCTTTGGACACTCCGGGAGAAAGGGTCTCCATGTCTCTGGAGCGTGTGACCCTGCAGTAAGCAGGAGATGGCAGCAGGCACTGAAAGGAACTTCATTTCCCTTTCTACGTTGGGGCCTGCTTTAGTGTTTGCCTAAGGTGTGGGCCTGGAGAGCTTTGCTGATTCCCCACGGAGAGCTTTGCTGATTCAAGTCATTGAGATCAGGAATGCTGACTGGTGAGGAGAGCCATTTCTCCTGGTCCTGAATTGCCCATGAGCCCATCATACGTTCCACAACTGGCCTTGTCATGTGACATGACCTGAAGTGACAAGGGTGCCCCACGAGTGTACTTCCGCCTGTGTGTCTCTCGCAAGCTCTTTGGGGCGAGCATCAGCTGGAGCCGTCAGTCTTGGCCAGGACATCTGTGTCCCCTGGTGTTTGCTTACTGGGTGAGGGTCATTCCTACCATCAGGTCTTCAGCCCACATTGGCGTTTTATAACTGGCTTTCCACACACGTTCCACAATATTTGCTCTTTCGGCAAACACTGCTGCTGGAAAATGACACCTCCCCTTATCCTCCTAAATCCCACAGACTGGAAAAACCAAAAATAATAAATAAACCCCAGCCCCCAGCAGAGTGCTGACCCTAATAAGGAGGACAGGCTGCTAGGGATTTTTGTTTTGTTTTGATTTGATGTGATATGCTGGGTGGCAGGATAGCAATGTGAGGCAGGCAGAGGGGCATGCCTGGTGGCAGAAAGAAAGGAACTGATGGTTTTTTCCCATTCCCAAGAGCAACCGAATGCTTTCGGCCAATGACATATTTATACATTGTCTCTGTAACAGTCTGCACTGACCTGAACACAAAATGGCCACCTGTCCCTGCCGCAGGTTGTGGCGGGAGGGGAACATCTCTCCTATTAAAGGTGCAGTACGCAGACTATTCCGAGCAAGTCAACACACAGGGGGACAGCTTGCCTGCCCAGCTCTTGCTCCTGGGCTGAGGTTCGAGCCAGTGATGAAATCCTGGTCGCCCTGAAGTCTATAGGAGTTTTACCACCAAGTGCAGTGGGGCCAGGTTATTTCCTGCTGGTTTGCTCCTTTGTCCCTCACTTCGGGGCATGTTTGGGATCTCAGCAGGACATAAGGTGTGAGAGTCTGGCTTTTCCTGGGACTATCTTCAGCAGAGGGGTGGGGCTTGCTGTGCCTGCCCCCCACCAAGGGGCTAATAGGATTGGTTCTGCAGTGTCAGATGCTAACCCCCATTGTGTGGGAACAGCCCTGTCTGTGAGCATGGATGATTTGCTATTGGCTGTGTGCTAACTCTGCATGCCGAGGATGGATACCCACGCCCCTTTGCACCACTCTGGCAGTGTAGAGGAGCTGCCAGATGGGTGTTCAAGGTGCCCTTTGCTCTGCCCCAAAGAAGAGTCAGGCCCACCATTTCCCATACCCCACGTCCGGGCAGGGAGATAGCGCTGCTGCATGTAACCGTTTGGCTCTCTTCCCAACATGGGAATCCCATAACAGCATGGCTCTCTTCCCACAACCCTCCCCATGCAACAGAACAGGAACCAGCCCCACGTGCATTGCCTCCTTCCCAAGCCAGCTGCCAACATGGCCCTTTGGCCGGGGAATGTCAGGCGACTGTATCCCTGCCTTCCGAGCATGTCACGGGCAGGAATTCCATCTACCCGGCACGGCCGGGGCTGCTTTGGGGAGGGAGGTGGACATGGGAGTGCAGGAAGGAGAAGTGTCTGTGGACAGGACAGCAGTGCCAAGCATCCTTCCCCCTCGTCATCTCTGGGGTTTACATGACTTTTTAAACTTGGCCTTGTCTTCTCTCCAAACTCCGCTGCCTGGCATGGCTTGCTGAGTCCAGCTGTTGAGGGTTGGGGGCGGAGGTACCTCGCTTCCCACATGTTCTCCTTTTGTTCTAGCTTCTGTCTGGCATCCACTGGGACTTTCTCCAGCCTTGTGCTTTCTGAGTATACACCCCAGGGGAGTGGCAAGGGCGGGCTGGTGGGGGCGTGTCCGGAGTGGGGGGGACTCAGCTCTCACAAAGGGTACATTCCTCCAGGCATGGGCGGCACATGTGCTAGCCACACGGCCCCGCCCCTTGTGCCCAAGGCCCCACCCCTACCTGAACACCCCTTCCCTCACCCCCGCCCCGGCCAGAGGAGCCCCAGCCAAACCTCTTTCCCCACATTCCCCAGTGCCCCGGGTGACAGTCAGGGGAGGCCGGCAGAAGAGAGGGCGGGCCCTCTCCCTGCTTTCTGCCCTGGATCACACCAAGGAAGGATGGCGGGAGACAGCTCCAGGATTGGGCCGCCGGACCGCCCCAGCGCTGGCCCCAAGTGCCAGGCCACCCCCAGCACCAGCCTGCTGGCCTCCAGCCAGCAATGGAGCTGAGCTCCTGCCAGCTTGGGCACCAGCAGGGCCGAGGCCAGGGCTTGGCTTAGGATTATACCTGTTATACCCGCCGCCCATGCCACCAGGTGATCAACGACCAACCACATCCTTCCAGTCCAGTTCAACGTTAGCAACTGGTCTTCATGGAGACCCCCTGGAACATGAAGAGGGGACGTTGGAGGGGATCCTTGGAACTCAGCCCCTGGGTCCTCTGTGAAACCCCTTGGACGTTCAGCCACCTGCCACCATTCCCAGGGTAATACAGGGTCATCATTCTCTCTCCAATGGAGAGGGCCCACTGGGGTGGTGGTTTCTGGGACCACGATAGGTCGACCTCTGGGACCCACCAGCTTGTTCCACCCAGGCCACCAAATGACAGCAATGTTCATAAGAACATAAGAAGGACCATGTCCAACCAATGGTCCATCCAGCCCAGTGTCTTGTCCTCTGACAGTGGCCAATGCCAGGTGCTTCAGAGAGAATGAATAGAACAGGGCCATTATCGAGTGATCCATCCCCTGTCATCCAGTCCCAGCTTCTGGCAGTCAGAGGCTTAGGGACACCCAGAGCATGGGGTTGCACCCTGACCATCTGGGCTAATAGCCAGTGACGGACCAATCCTCCGTGAACTTATTGAATTATTTACTGAACCCAGTTACAATTTTGCCCTTCATAACATCCCCCGGCAGCGAGCTGCACAGGTTGACTGTGCGCTGTGTGCAGAAGTCCTTCCTTGTGTTTGTTTTACAAAGAGGAGGAAAGGGAGGAAGAGCAAGAGAGCTGTGCTCCCCCATCCCATTCCATCTGCCCTTCACGTTTGCTTCTCGCTGCAAGATCCCTCAGCTCCAAGACTCAGCAGGCTGCAGACTAAAGGGCCTGATCCTGGTTACTCAGCCCCTTGTGCAGCCATTTGCACCAGTGGTCCACTCACACCACATCAGAACAGGAGCACTGTAAACCCACTTTGCACTGAGCGACCACACATGATACCGGGCAGAGGAGAATCTGCCCCCCCCCCCACCCCACACACACACACACTCTGGAGAAGGAGATTCCTCCAGGGCAAGGCTGGGCAAGCCCCAGAAATGGGACATGAAACCTGGAGGGGCCAATCCTGCCCTGGATGGACTGGTTGGGTCGTTAATGTCTGGGACTGTGGGTGGCTATGGTCTTGGGGACCTCTCCAGCTGACTCGAGGGGCAGTGTCCATGGGATCTGCACAGAGCCCTTATCTACTCTCAGCTGGGAAGAGCGTCTTGAGCCTTGGAGACTTGGGCAGAGGAGAAATTGCAGACGAGGACATTCCCAGGACTCAGACCATCCCCCGATGAGCAAGCGGGGAAGAGATCTTGAAATGGCAGATGCAAAAAAGAGATGCTGCCGCTTTAAAAGTCAGAGCCAGGCAATGAGTAACCATGGAGATGGCTTTGACTCTTGACAGTGAGGACTGCGGGCTTCTTGTTGGGACTAGTAGCAATTAACCGCAATTACTGCTGCAAAACTCCTGGTTCCCTTTGACACTGGAAAATGAGAATAAGCATTTCCTCAGGGGGAGAGGGCCGAGAGCTCTTCTCTTTATGCCTCTTTCACACTCAGAAGAGGCTCTCCCACCTTGGCATATGTTGTTGGTGAAGTTAAGGGGTGTCTGAACTTTCTTCAGGTCTCATCGCTACAGAACCAGGAGCAAAACTAGTTGAAGAGACAGGCCAGATTCATTCCAGGGACGTGGCCGATTAGATTAGATCAGAGTAGATAAAATGCCATTTCACCTCCTGCTGAAATGCAGCAGCCTCTGGGCTACAGCACTCCACCTGTTATAACACCTCACAATAGTTCAGGGCAGGAAGTGAAAAAGAATATTGTATGCAACTGAAAACTTCCAAGGGAGTTTCAGGGATGCAGAGTGGAATTGTCCACTCTGGAATCTGGCCAGGATGCCACAGCTAATCCCCTGGGATGAAAAATGCTCGGGGTGGGGTAAGTAATTGCAAGTGCACCAGGATCTCACCCGTGTCTCTCCCAAAATGTGACGTCACTCCCGGAAGAATGACAATGAAATGGTCAGTGTTTGATAGCACCTGGTGCACCAGGAGCTGGTATCGCCGCCTAAGAGCTCGATGTAGAGCATAAGGCAAGGTGAGGAAGAGGAAGATCTCTGGTCCCTCCTCCTGCTGCGTCTTGGGAGGGAAGCCTGGCTTTGTTAATGGGTGCTGTGTCTTCCCAGTGCATCTGCCCTGCTGCCATCCCCACGATGGCTGTCTGCTCCACACTGCAAATGCCTCTTGGAGTAGAAACTCTCCTTCAGGTCAGAGGCGAGATGTGGGGGGAGGCATGCCCCCCGCCCATTTCTGCCAGGGTCGGACTCGGGCTGAGCACAGCTGAAGGGGGCATGCCTGGGAAAGGCACCTAGCACTCCCGCTGAGCCCGCTAGGAGGCGCCCAGAGCAGGGAAGAGAGCCAGGCAGGCAGCGCAGTTCTGCCAAAGGGGGCGTGGGGAAGCCCTCTGAGTCCTGTCCCTTCCTCACCCACAGCCACAGCTCCCTGCTCAGCAGTAGGTATCCGGACCGGAGCCCACTCCAGTCTGTGCTGCGCCTGCAGCGGGCAGGCACTGGCAGACCTATGTGGGGAGGAGCTGTGAGGGGGGTGGGGGCAAGGAAGTGCTGGCTTGGAGCGGGGGCCAGAGGCAACACAGGGGGTGGTCACATGCCCCCCAACCTTTAAATTGTGCCCCCCCATCAAGAGTGACAGGTCATTTCTGCTTCTTCTCACACCTCAACTGGTTGGGAACAGCAGCGAGTCGGTCAGGAAGGTCAGTTAAGCACCCACAAGCTCAGATGCTTTCCAAGTCTCCGGGTTTGGAATATTGTGGAATTAAGGATTCACATGAGTGCGAGCGAGCACTGGTGTGATCCCACATAAGTCGGTTGGTCAGTCTATTGTCATACTCTCTAGCTAGCATATTTATAAGGTGCCTGTCATCTCAGGCTCTGGTATATTTCCAGTACTTCCTGCATTTGCTTGAATTGGAAATCCTGTGCCAACAGCCTTCCTCCCGGTACCTGAGCACTTTCCGATCCCGATGGCATCCAGGGGAAATAAAGGGGCGTGCATGGGAAATGATCTGACCACGTCGAGGCTTGAAGAAAGGCCTGTTTCAGGTCTGGCTGTGAAGGCCCAGGGGTCGGTTGTTATCTGCCCAGCCCTGGTTCAGAACCAGCTTTACATCATAACGTCTCTATTGCTCGCCATTTCCGTAAATCGGGTAAAGGACCATTCCCAAGGCCCTGCTGCGTGACCCTTGTCAATCCTTCTAACCCGGGCTCAAGTCCCCAAGACCAAGAGCCTGAGGCCTTTCCCACACTGGCCGTTTGCTCCAGTGACAGCCACGGGGGTAGCTGTGCCGGTGCAGATCGAGGCTGAGCTGTGTGCCCCACTGGCTGGAACTGGGGCAGGCCCCATCGTCTCTGCTGGCACCTGGCTGACACCACAGTAGAGTTCTTACTCTTCAGGGTGAGCCCCAGGGAATGAGTCCTGCCTGGAAGCGAGTTCTGGTCTCCCCCCAGCAGGTGGGGTCTCCTGGAATCAGGGTTAGGACCCCCTGGGGGAGCAGAATGGGGATGACAAAGAGTGACTGGGCCTGACTTGTTTGGAGCCAAGGTATGGGTCCCACCTTGGCTGACACAACCAGGATTGAACTGGGACCTCCAGAGTGACAAGCGTGAGTGGGGCTGTAGCAGACTCCTGGCTGCTGCAGGCTGGGCACAGAGTGGACCTAGCACACATGTGCCAATGGGTTACGCCAGCACCTGGCATGCAGCCTATAGCTGGGCTGCCCAGGGAACGTTTGGTGCAGAATGTTATGAGCCCACATCCATACTCCCTGCCCCCCACTCTTCCCCTCCTCTTTATTTCCTCCCCACTCCCTCTCTCCACCCCTCCATCCTGGCCTCAGATTTCTCCCCAGTCCCTTTACTCTCTGTTCTTTCGGTTGATTTCCCAGGGTGTTTGAATTGCAGCAAAGTGGTGGAACTGACGGCGCGTCTCAACAGCCTGGAAGCCAAGGTCAGTGTCTACGTGGCAGAGGTTGGAGGCGGGATGTGGGTAAAGGATCAGGGAGCACAGGGTGCGGTACGGGAACCAGCGTGAAACTTCTCACCTCAGAACTTTGAATCTCACGGAGGTTGGGATCAATGGTGAGTCTGACGTTTACCCCTGGATCCCAGTGAAATCTCATGGAAATGTAGAAAGAGGTCGGCCAATCCAGCCCCCGATATTCTGTGTCACACTTGGAGCGGGGCTGCCAGCCTGTTCATTTTAAACAATTGTCTTTCTTTTTTCATCAACATTTTGTGCTGTCATTTCTTTAAGTATTTTTGTTTATTATTCTTCATTTCCCCCTTCTTTTCTTTTTGCCTTGTTCCTACTGGAGAGGTTCTTCTTTCTTTTTCTGCCCAGAAATGCAATTCCTGGGCACCTTCCTTTGTCCTGCAATTCCTGTTTTACCCTTTGAAATGAAAAGAACTTCAACATTTCAAAATGTTGGGGCAAAATTGCATTTGTTTTGTTTTCAGCCAGCTGTGCCAGCCCCAGGAGCAGACAGCTGTCTCTCTGTGGTACTGACACAACTCCCATTACAGAGAGCACCTCAGTGTATTTATCCTCATGACCCCCGAGGAGGCAGGGCAGCGCTATTATCCCCATTTTTACAGAGAAGCTAAGTGACTTACCCAAGGTCACACATGAAGTCTGTGGCAGAGGGGGAATTGTACCTGGGTTGCCTGAGTCCTGGACTTAGCCACTGGACCACCCAGCCTTTCTCCATAGACATGCACCGTATATAGGAGGAGGTCAGTCCCCAACAGATAATCCATCTCCCTCCCACAAGAATTGCAATTCCAAAGCACTCGAGAAGTTGCATAGGACAAGATAGAACCTAGCCAGGGTGTGGCATGGCTGTTCAGAGGCTGAGTGCTTTCTGAACCAGGTGGGATTTTAACGGTTGACGTTTCAAGTTGCTGTAAGCATTTAGGGGAGGACAGATGGTCTTGTGGTTATTAAACCATGGGACACCAAACTCCTGGGTTCTGTTCACAGCTCTGCCACTCAGGCATATGTGGGCGAGTTACCTTTGCCAATGCTGTGAAGCCCCAGCACCTGAGACACACACAACTAACAGGCCCTGCAGACCAGACTGTAGGGGACTGGACTGGCAATGGAGGGGATGAAAGGTGGATCTGGTGCCTGGTTTCTATCCCTGTGTGATATGAATGGTCTCCAGTTGGGGTGACACCAGGCCATAGGCTGTGTTCCCTAGGAGATGACATTCCGTGGGATGGACTGTCTGAGGGCTCCAGAAGTGTCACTAAGACCAGTTGACTTGTGGCCCTGAAGAATGTGCTGGTGAGGTTCTGTTGTGATCCTATCACCCATCAGGGCTCAATGTCATAGGGAGGCCAGTGNGGATAGGGTCCAGAGTGACCTAGACAAATTGGAGGATTGGGCCAAAAGAAATCTGATGAGGTTCAACAAGGACAAGTGCAGAGTCCTGCACTTAGGAAGGAAGAATCCCATGCACCGCTACAAACTAGGGACCGAGTGGTTAGGCAGCAGTTCTGCAGGAAAGGACCTAGGGGTTACAGTGGATGAGAAGCTGGATATGAGTCAACAGTGTGCCCTTGTTGCCAAGAAGGCTAACGGCATTTTGGGCTGTATAAGTAGGGGCATTGCCAGCAGATCGAGGGACGTGATCGTTCCCCTCTATTCGACATTGGTGAGGCCTCACCTGGAGTACTGTGTCCAGTTTTGGGCCCCACACTACAAGAAGGATGTGGAAAAATTGGAAAGAGTCCAGCGGAGGGCAACAAAAATGATTAGGGGGCTGGAGCACATGAGTTATGAGGAGAGGCTGAGGGAACTGGGATTGTTTAGTCTGCAGAAGAGAAGAATGAGGGGGGATTTGATAGCTGCTTTCAACTACCTGAAAGGGGGTTCCAAAGAGGATGGATCTAGGCTGTTCTCAGTGGTGGCAGATGACAGAACAAGGAGCAATGGTCTCAAGTTGCAGTGGGGGAGGTCTAGGTTGGATATTAGGAAACACTATTTCACTAGGAGGGTGGTGAAGCACTGGAATGGGTTACCTAGGGAGGTGGTGGAATCTCCTTCCTTAGAGGTTTTTAAGGTCAGGCTTGACAAAGTCCTGGCTGGGATGATTTAGTTGGGTATTGGTCCTGCTTTGAGCAGGGGGTTGGACTAGATACGTCCTGAGGTCCCTTCCAACCCTGAGATTCTATGATTCTATGATAAGGGGTTTAACCTTTGCTCTGCTTTAGACCTGGCATCAGAAATAGCCCCAGGGACTCACAGGCAGCAGGGGGTCTCCTCCTCCAGGCCCTCCCAGAGATTAGTGCTTGATCTCAGCAGGTGCGCCAGGCCATGGAAGTTGGGCACCTACCGCCTAAAGGCCCAAGTCACTATGTGCTAGAAAGAGTCCCCATGGCTCTGACCAGGACTTTGGCACAAGGAAGGAACAATCAGTTTCACACACAGAATAGGAAGAGACTGTCTAGGAAGGAGTACGGCAGAAAGGGATCTAGAGGTTATAGTGGACCACAAGCTAAATATGAGTCAACAGTGTGATGCTGTTGCAAAAAAAGCAAACATGATTCTGGGATGTATCAACAGGTGTGTTGTGAGCAAGACACGAGAAGTCATTCTTCTGCTCTACTCTGCGCTGGTTAGGCCTCAACTGGAGTATTGTGCCCAGTTCTGGGCACCGCATTTCAAGAAAGATGTGGAGAAATTGGAGAGGGTCCAGAGAAGAGCAACAAGAATGATTAAAGGTCTAGAGAATATGACCTATGAAGGAAGGCTGAAAGAATTGGGTTTGTTTAGTTTGGAAAAGAGAAGACTGAGAGAGGACATGATAGCAGTTTTCAAGTATCTAAAAGGGTGTCATAAGGAGGAGGGAGAAAACTTGTTCATCTTAGCTTCTAAGGATAGAACAAGAAGCAATGGGCTTAAACTGCAGCAAGGGAGGTTTAGGTTGGACATTAGGAAAAAGTTCCTAACTGTCAGGGTGGTTAAACACTGGAATAAATTGCCTAGGGAGGTTGTGGAATCTCCTTCTCTGGAGATATTTAAGAGTAGGTTAGATAAATGTCTATCAGGGATGGTCTAGACCAGTGGTCTCCAACCTTTTTCGTCTGGCGGGTGCCAAAAAAAAACAAAAAACCCCGAGCACTGCCGGCGGGCGCCAAAAAAAACCCCCAAAAAACCCCAAGCGCTGCCGGCGGAGCAAAAAAACAAACAAAACAACCCCGAGCGCTGCCGGCGGGCGCCAAAAAAACCCCCAAAACCCGAGCGCTGCCGGCGGAGCAAAAGAAAAAAAAAGACAACTGCTACGCGGGCGCACTTAGACGCCCCGGTGGGCGCAATGGCACCCGCGGGCACCGTGTTGGGGACCCCTGGTCTAGACAGTATTTGGTCCTGCCATGAGGGCAGAGGACTGGACTCGATGACCTCTCGAGATCCCTTCCAGTCCTAGAATCTATGAATCTATGAAACAAGGAAATAGAAACTGTTCCCAAGAACCCAGCCCAGGTTTTCCATATGACCCTTTGCACCCCAGGGGCTTGTCTCCATGCAGAGTAGCAGGGATGTAAGGTGCAGGAGGCTGTGTGGACACTCTGACCTGGGTTAACCCTGCTTCTCGAGTTCCATGAATAGCTGCAGCAGCACAGCCCAGGCATTCACTGTCCAGCTAGGTGTGTCTGAGCCCTGCGGCCTTGCAACGGCAACAGAACTATATGCCCTGTCCGTACAATGGAGAACGGTACTGTGTCCCCCGGACCCTGTCCACAGGTGCAGGGACAAGCTCACAAATGGGACCAGAGCAGGCAGTTATGGGTAGGGCCCTATCAAATTCATGGCCATGAAAAATGCGTCGCGGACTGTGAAATCTGGTCTTTTGTGTGCTTTTACCCTATACTCTACCGATTTCACGGGGGAGACCAGCATTTCTCAAATTGGGGGTCCTGACCCAAAAGGGAGTTGCAGGGGGGGCCGCAAGGTTACTTTAGTGGGGAATCGTGGTATTGCCACCCTTACTTCTGTACTGTCTTCAGGGCTAGGCGGCCAGAGAGTGGCAGCTGCTGACTGAGGGCCCTGCTCTGCAGGCAGCAGCGCCAAGGGGTGGCAATACCATACTGTGCCATCCTTACTTCTGTGCTGCTGCTGGCGGTAGCTCTGCCTTCAGAGCTGGGCTCCCGGCCAGCAGCCGCTGCTCTCCAGTTGCCCAGCTCTGAAGGCAGCGCCACCGCCTGCAGCAATAAGGGTAGCAGTACCGCACCCCCCCCCACAATAACCTTGTGAAACCCCCCAGCTCCTTTTTGGGTCAGGACCCCTACAATTCCAACACCGTGCAATTTCAGATTCAAATTGCTGAAATCGTTAAATTTACTATTTTTAAAATCCTATAACCGTGAAATTGACCAAAATGGATTGTGAATATGGTAGGGCCTTAGTCATGGGATAGAACAGAGGGAATGGTGGGCTTTGACCCCCTAATGCCCACAGTTCCCTGAGAGGTACCTGGGTATCTCACAATACACAGCAACAGTTTTCTACAAGGCAGCGTGCCTGAAGGTGGCTTGGAGGATGCCAGGATGCAACGTGCTTTTGCCAAATCAGCATGAAGCACCACCCCGAGCAGCTGAGTGTGAGCGCATCCTGCTAAACAGCTGGTGACACTAGGCCGACAGAACTTTTACCGGTTCACATTTCCAGTGTAGACAAGGCCTTAGGAAGTGGTTTAAGCTAAATCAACATAAGCTGCTTTTAAACTGAAATAGGGGTGTCCACCCAAGGGCTAACTAAACCAGTTTGATTCAGTGATGCAAGTTTGTGCAGAGACAAGGGCTACCAAGCCCTACTCCGTGCATTCAGCAAAGCTTCAAGTTCCTTCCCTCAACCCCAAAGCGCTGAATGTCCAGGAAGGGCAGAACCGTCGTGGAGAGAGGAGAGAGGCTCCACGTCTGGCTAGCGCAGTATGTCCGGGCTCACTGCTAGGAACTCTCTCTTGCTCGTAGGTGGCGTTGCTGTCAGCGGCCGAGCCTGCAACCTCCCCAGTACCCAACAGACACCTCGTAACCAAGGGGGCTGCCCCCTCGGATTCCTACCAGCTCTGGGGGTCTCCATCCACCCACAGGAGCCCTGGGGATGAAGGTATGAAAGGTAAGTAAGTGAGAGCAGAGGCTGCTAGGGAGGAGCTGAGGCAGCTGGAGGCTGCAGGCAGGAAGCCATCCTGAGAGCCGGATGTGTGTTTCCTGCCTAGATCAAGACCCTTCCTGCCCCTGCAGAAGTCCACATGCCCCAGGTCCCCTCCATGCCTGGCCCTGGAGGTGGAACAAGCAGGACTCCGTTGGCGCTAAGCATGGGGGCGGGGCCTTTCCATCAGTTCAGAGTCCAGGCCTGCCCAATGCACTCAAGCAAAGCTCCCAGGTTGCTCTGAGTGAGGATAGCAGGATGGGCCCTTGACGCTGCAGGGAGTTCTGTGCCCTGGCTCGAGTGGGATGGCAGAGGGTCTCCATTGCCCCAAATCTCAGCCTGATGTCCAGGGCTGCATTAACACATAGGGCTCAAAATCCTAGGCCAGCATCCTCCTCCTCTGCTTTTCCTCCTCGCTGTGCCAAGGGGGCAGCTTCACCCTCCACCATGGCAGCTGCCACCCTAATCGCGGCCTGATGCCGAGGGGAGACTGGAGGGTGAGGGGGGCTGGAGAGTGCGCCCATCTTGCACTCACCCCACAGTGGCAGGTCCTGTCCCACAAGGCTGGGAGAAGGGTGTTTGCCTAGGGCCCAGTGATGGGTGAATCCAGCCGGGCTGATATCCCCACTAGCACACCTTTCCCTGGGTTCCTCCACCTCCGCCCTCTTGTCCTTTTACTTGTAACTTTCTTAAGGCTTAAAATCTCTCCTGAGCCTCCAGACTCTTCAGCTGCGAAGCCCCGTCATCAGGAGTTGTCACCCCAAAGCTCTGCCCCAATCCCAGCTTGGGTCAACACATTCCACCTCCCAAACACTCCCTTGGGGTTTCAGTTGCACATGGGATTCTTCTTGGCCATTGCAGTGTGCTATTAAACAGCTGCTGTGTTCCACCCCAGAGGTGGCAGCAATTCAGCAGCGCTGCAGTTACAGCGGTATTCTGCAGTTAAAAAGTCGCTAGAGGCAAAAGCAAAGTAACTATTAAAAGCAATTCTTATTTGCACTTCCAGAAGAGTCAGAGGTCAGGAATCCCATTGTGCCAGGTGCTGTGTGCACATGTGATGAAGAGACAGGGGGCTGGGGCACATGACTCATGACAGAGATTCTCAACCTTTTCTTTCTGAGGCCCCCCAACAAGCTATAAAAACTCCACGGCCCCCGTGTGCCACAAGAACTGATTTTCTGCATAGAAAAGCCAGGGCCAATGTTTGGGGGTAGCAAGCAGGGCAATTGTCTGGGGCCTCACACCACTGCGGGCCCTGCAAAGCTACATTGCTCAGGCTTTGACTTCAGCCCCAGGTGGCAGAGTTCAAGGCCCCAGACTCCAGACCTAGGCAGTGGGGCTTTGGCTTTCTGCCCTGGGCCCCAGTGAGTCTAACACTGGCCCTGCTTGGAGGACCCCCTGAAACCTGCTTGCGGCCCCCCAGGGAGCCCTGGACCCCTGGTTGAGAACCACTGACTTATGAGGAGAGGCTGAGGGAACTGGGATCGTTTAGTCTGCAGAAGAGAAGAATGAGGGGGGATTTGATAGCTGCTTTCAAGTACCTGAAAGGGGGGTCCAAAGAGGATGGAGCTCGGCTGTTCTCAGTGGTGGCAGATGACAGAACAAGGAGTAATGGTCTCAAGTTGCAGTGGGGGGAGGTCTAGGTTGGATATTAGGAAAAACTATTTCACTAGGAGGGTGGTGAAGCACTGGAATGGGTTCCCTAGGGAGGTGGTGGAATCTCCTTCCTTAGAGGTTTTTAAGGCCTGGCTTGACAAAGCCCTGCCTGGGATGATTTGGTTGGGGTTGGTCCTGCTTTGAGCAGGGGGTTGGACTAGATGACCGCCTGAGGTCTCTTCCAACCCTAATCTTCATGATTCTATGACAGCCCTTGCCCCAGGTGCCTGCAGTCTGTCATATGAACATGCAGAAAAACGTAGCAACAAGGGAGAATCAAATCCACTCCCCACAGGCTATCTCCAGTCTGTCTGTTTGTCTAACCCCCCTCACTGGCATGGGGACATGGGTCTTCGGAGGACAAGGGTAAGGCTTGCTGTTCCACTCCAGCCCAGCCCAAAGGAAGGGGCTCAGAGTGGAGCCTCTGCCATGTCCCATCCCCCACTGGGCAGGGACTGCACGGGAGTTAAATCGAGTGCAGCTGAGGACCAGGCTGATCTGGCTTTGGCTCCAGCTCCGTGCAGCAGGAAGATTTATCAGGCCTCCGCTGCTCTGACAGGCCATGTGTTTGTGCATTAGGGGCAGAGCAGCAGCAGGAGGGTGGGGTGATAAATGTATAGCTGTGTGGCATGATTCCCTTCTCGAGCGCCCCACCCTTCCCCCAAGGGAACTAAATGGTAGCCAAGCTAGGACAGGCTCTTGGGCTGCTCTGTTAATGAGGCAGGAGGAGAAGGGGGCTGCCCAGGTAGTGCCCACTCCAGCTCCCAGACAGTCACTGGAAAGGCTCCCATTAGCTCCGCTGGACCTCTGGGAGGGGCTGTGCTGTTAATGAGCCCTTGGCTGGAGCTGGTCTGGGAGTCGCTCCGTCACCCCCAGGCGGGTGCAGGCTGCCTTGCCATTGCAGTGCTGAGCAGAAGGGCGGTGGTGAGGGCCAGGACTCCACTTGGAGGACGGGACCCATCACCTGGCTCGGGAGGGTGTGGCCAGCTGCCGTGCCCTGAGTTAGACCAGCCCTAGGGACTGGGTGTGGTCGGTCCTAGGCAAGAGCAGAGGGGCTTCCGCCTGCTGGCGTGCAGGTGAAACGGCAGAGGGAGAGAGCGCACAACCCCACAGGTCTACTGCTTGCAACAGGCCTTAGAGCCCCAGCGAATATTGTCCCGAGATCAGCTGGCAACTGGGCTTTAGAACCGGGCAGTAAATCTGTTGGGCTCCTGGCACCTGGGGCTCCTGCTTCCCCAGTAGGCACCTTCAGAGATCAACTGAATGACTAGAGGGATTTCCCCTGGTCGCCATCGTCACAGTCTGGCTGGGATTCTAACAACAAGCAGATCCCAGCTAAATGAGCCAGCAGGACCTACCCAACGTGCCCCTGAGACTGAAGGGATGGCGCAGGTCGGATGGCTTCCCTGCCACGCAGGGCCCGGACTGGCTGGGAGAGAGGTGCTCGTGTGGGATCAAGGAGCAGGGTGGATGCCAGCCATATCTCTGGGTGTGGCTCCTGCTTTCCATGTCCTGTCTCCCCTGAAGACCAAGGACAGTCCGAGCACAGGGAGGGCAACCAGAGAGCTGGGGAGACACAAGGGCGAAATTAAACCAAAGCATGCAGCAAATGGGTTAGCAGAGCCCTGTGTATGGGGACGAGAGGATGGTTTATTCCCTGGCGGGGATCGGGGCCCCCTTTAGAAGGAGAGGGGACGTTCACAATGCCCTGGTGGCTGGGAATATGAATGGAGTCTCCTTTTGCAGTAGGAACTGGATAAATCATCTGCTACTTGTAAAGCAAAGTGCTTGGAGAGGAGACCTCCAAGGGCCACCTACACCGGCACTACAGACAGCGCTGTAGGTGGAATCAGTACAGGTGCATGGGGCTGGAGGCGCTGTCTTTCCCATGAGCCATACAACCCACACTGTCCAGTTGGAGTCTTGAACGATTCGAGGCCACTTTCCCCAATGCCTGGGAGTTAGCCCCAGTGTCCCAGCCATGTCCCAACATGGCCAGTCCCATTCTGCCTCCCTAAACTCAGTTGGACAAGGTATTCTTCATTGCCTGCGGTCACCACGGGCTGAACAGCTGCTGCACTCTGCCCCAGAGGTGGCTGCAATTCAGCACGGGGCAGAGCAATGCCCTTTGTAGCTGCGTATCAGTCTAAGTCTTTGGGGGTCCCACTGCCTGAGAGATGTTCTCGCCATTATCAAAGGAAAGAAAACAAAGGCAGAGACCCGACTGCCCTTTGCTCCCCACGGCACCAGTCTAAGGAAACCCATGTTCTTCCCTCGGACCCCTGCATTGTTTGTATTGCAGCAGTGCCCAGGTCGGCGCGCCAGTCGTTGAGCAGAGACCCAAGGCCAGTTGCTGTCTAAACATAACACTCAAAGATGGCCCCACCCCCAAGAGCTTGACGTCCAAGTAGAGCGCCCCTGGTGGTGGATCCCAGCAGAGCAGGGCTGAGGCCTGTGGCTGTGGGGGGTGGAGAGGAGGGGGGCTGTGGATGGACTCTTGCCTGTGCTGGATAGTCGGGAGTGTTGCTCTCCAGGGCTGGGCTGGCCTTTCCCCAGCTTGGCTCAGAAGTAAAGTGGCTTCCCAGTGCCAGGTAACACCACTGGCACCAGGAGAAGGGGGTGGCAGGGTGAGCTGACTCTGCCAGGCTCAAGGCAGAAGAGACCATTGGCTCCAGGGAGCAGATTGATGCCCCATTCTCTCCTTTCCCAGGGAACCCAGGAGTGGGAGAGATGCTGCGGGGTGCCGTTCCCGGACAGGATGGTATGTAGCATTTTCTTTCTAAGGCACAAGAGAGTTCCCAGCCCAAGAGCCCTGTGAAATATCTGGGTCTGGGAGCAAGCCACAGGGGCAGAGACCAGAAAGGCTAATGGGAGAGGCTCAGGGATGCCCTGGGGGGGGGGCAGTAGGGAGGGAAAGAGATGGGGGCAGAGGAGGAAGTGGGAAGCAATGGAAGGGAAGGAGGGTGAGTCTCCACTGCAGGCTCTGCCCCTGCCTGACAGGGCTCCCCTCTGCTTCTCATCCCTTTCCCCTGATCCCTCGGAAGGACACAGAAGCCAATGCTGAACTATTGCTTAAATCACCAGCTCCTTCAAGAGTGGAGTGCTGGGCCCCAGTGCAGGCGGGCGGGGGGGGGGGGCCGGGCCCCAGTGCAGCCGTCATGACCAGGGGATCATGATTCCCAGCATGGTGACGCCTGTGGCTGCTGCTGTCGGGGTAGTGTGTGAGAGCCGGGCTCCAGCCCCACTTCATCCTCTGGCAGAGAGGAGCTGAGAGCGGGCCCAGGGGTCGGGGGGATCTGGAGTGCGCCCAGTGGTGGGTAGGAGCGTTCCCGAGCCAGCAGGCCGGAGGAAAGAGAGGTGCAGTGCCCCGATGGGGGTTTCCCCAGGCGATCGCCCTGCCCCTGCATATGGAGTCTGTGGGGCGCCGCAGGGCATGAGGCCTCTGGCCTGGCATTGAGCTGACCAGATCCTGTCTAGAACGTTTCACTACGTGAGATGTGGGCACTGGATGGCTAGGGGCAACGAGACACAGCCCTTCGCTGCCAGGTCCCGGGTTCCAGTGCCCCCGGCTGGGCTCCAGCTGAGAGCCGTTACCTTAAAGCGCCCATGGGCACTGAGTTCTTGAGGGACAGGTGTGCCCCTCAGAATGCCACCCCGGCATGGCCTGGGCAGGTGCGGCTCCGGGGCGAGGGGAGCCTCAGGCCCCCCATCAGCTGTCTCAGGACGGAGGCTGTGGATACTAAACAGCAGGGGACGAGGCCCATTGGCTGGGGCCAGCATGGGGGGAGGCTTGTCCCACCGCAGACCGGGGCTGTGGATAGAGGGCTCCCCCACTCGGACCTTTCAGCCCAGCCCCTTACAGCACCTCCAAGCTCCACTCCCATTGGTTTCTGACTGTGACAGCCGCACCGCAATCCATTGCCCAGGGACGCGGCCACCCTCCTCCTTGGGGGTTAGGATCCCTGGGGTTGCCCGAAGAGGTACCTTGCTCTCCTGTCCTTCCAAGGAGGCACAGCCCCTGGCAAATGCTGCACTGGCACCTAACTGGGTATTTCCTTCTGCTCTTTCTGTTGCAGGGAAACCAGGGCCCCAAGGACCCCCAGGCCCATCGGGTCCCAAAGGAGATGCTGGGAGCCAGGGGCCATCAGGAATCCCTGGAGCCAAGGGTCCCTCTGGACCGCCAGGTGAGTCTTGGACACAGGGCACTGCTCCAGGAGCTGGGGGCCACCACGGATCCCTGTACATTGATGCCAGCTTTGGACAACCAGGCAGGCATAGGGACATCACAACTGCCACCCCGGTCCCTGCAGAGCCCAGACACCTGGCATTGGCAGGCATTTATTTGCAAACTATAACAGTGCACAGTGCTTCTTGGCTGGCAGCCTGACCCACAGAGCTGTGTGCGTGGGGGGGTGGGGAGGGAGGGGGAGCCAATCCCAGCTGCACCCTTGCTTTGGCCCTGATCCAAAGCCCTGAACTTTGCAGGCAGGATCCCACTGGCACCATAGAATCATAGAATCACAGAATCTCAGGGCTGGAAGGGACCTCAGGAGGTATCTAGTCCAACCCCCTGCTCAAAGCAGGACCAATCCCAACTAAATCATCCCAGCCAGGGCTTCGTCAAGCTGGGCCTTAAAAACCTCTAAGAAAGGCGATTCCACCACCTCCCTAGGTAACCCATTCCAGTGCTTCACCACCCTCCTAGTGAAATAGTTTTTCCTAATATCCAACCTAAACCTCCCTCACTGCAACTTGAGACTGTTGCTCCTTGTTCTGTCATCTGCCACCACTGAGAACAGTCTAGATCCATCCTCTTTGGAACCCCCTTTCAGGTAGTTGAAAGCAGCTATCAAATCCCCCCTCATTCTTCTCTTCTGCAGACTGAACAATCCCAGTTCCCTCTGTGACGGTGCTGCCGTGGGAGCCAGCTGAGGTCACTCAATTAGGGTGAACTGCAAACAAAACGGGGCAGACAAACCCCAAACGCTGGTGGATATTCCAATACTTAGATTTTCCAAGCCAGCACAAAACAACTTCTATATTACCGTACAGGTTACTCAGAAGTCCAAACAACGCAGTTCCCTTAAAGTACCCAGCCTCAGGCCTCCTTCCAGACACACCTGTCAGATATGATGATGATTACTGAGAGTCTTATCTCATCATATAAAAGAAAAGGTTCTTCCAATCCCAAAGGATCAGCCACATACCCAGGTCCAATTATAACTTAGATCTTACTCAAAATACACGCTATAGCCAATTCTTATTAACTAAGCTAAAATTTAATAAAAGAGAAAAGAGAGAATGTGTTGGTTAAAAGATCAGTATACATACAGACTTGAATTCAATTCTTGAGGTTCAGATGCATAGCAGAGGTGAGCTTGTAGTTGCCAAAAGTCCTTTTAGAAATAGTCCATAGGTTATAGTCCAATGTCCATATTCAGGGTGACTCCAGTCATTGACTGGGGATCTCAATCCTTATGGCTTAAGGTTCCCCCCTCTTGAAACCCAAAGCAGATCTGAGATGATGTATGATCATGTCCCAGGGTTCTTATACATTTCCAGCAGCCTTTCGGCCTGAGAAAACAATAGGCTTAATTCTCCTTCCTCTAAACATCATGGCAATTAGCACAGGGTAATTTATCCATTAAACAGTTCAGCTACAGGTTACTACAACCTTCAAAGAGACATATAGACAATAATACTATTTCACTCAAGTATCATCATAAATGTTAATACTCCTTTTTTGATCTTTGAATTAAAGTTATAGCAATAGACAAGACTTGTTTGCTTACATCACAAGACCTGAGCAAACATATACCCTGGAGATCTCTAACAATGCAGACTTGCATTTCAAAGCTCTATTCCTTTACATATCTTCCTAACCAGTCCTTAAGGTTCATCCCTAGGTCAGGTTATTCTGTGAGTTAATTAACTCTTTCTGGCCCTGTCACCTTTCATGAAATATTATATTACACTCATAACGTCACACCCTCAGCCTCACCTCATAAGTCATGTGCTCCAGCAGGGCCGGCTTTAGGCCGATTCCACCGATTCCCCTGAATTGGGCCCCGTGCCTGAGAGGGCCCTGCGCCCTAAAGAAGAGCGCCTTTTTAATTTTTTTTACTCACCCGGCAGCGGTCCGGGTCTTCAGTGGCATTTCGGCGGCGGGGGGTCCGTGGAAGACCCGGAGCAAGTGAAGGATCCCCGCCGCCGAAGTCCCAGACCACCGCCGGGTATTCGAATCGGACCCCACAGTTCCTAAAGCCGGCCCTGTGCTCCAGTCCCCTAATCATTTTTGTTGCCCTCCGCTGGACTCTTTCCAATTTTTCCACAGCCTTCTAGTTGTGTGGGGCCCAAAACTGGACACAGTACTCCAGGTGAGGCCTCACCAATGTCGAATAGAGGGGAAGGATCACGTCCCTCGATCTGCTGGCAACGCTCCTACTTAAACAGCCCAAAATGCCGTTAGCCTTTTTGGCAACGAGCGCACACTGTTGACTCATATCCAGCTTCTCGACCACCGTAACCCCTAGGTCCTTTTCTGCAGAACTGCTGCGTAGCCACTCGGTCCCTAGTCTGTCACAGTGCATGGGATTCTTCCATCCTAAGTGCAGGACTCTGCACTTGTCCTTGTTGAACCTCATCAGATTTCTTTTGGCCTAGTACTCTAATTTGTCTAAGTCCCTCTGTATCCTATCCCTACCCTCCAGCATTATCCACCACTCCTCCCAGTTTAGTGTCATCTGCAAACTTGCTGAGGGTGCAGTCCACGCCATCCTCCAGATCATTAATGAAGATATTGAACAAAACCGGCCCCAGGACCGACCCTTGGGGCACTCCACTTGAAACCGGCTGCCAACTAGATATGGAGCCGTTGATCACTACCCGTTGAGCCCGATGATCCAGCCAGCTTTCTATCCACCTTATAGTCCATTCATCCAGCCCATACTTCTTTAACTTGCCGGCAAGAATACTGTGGGAGACCGTATCAAAAGCTTTGCTAAAGTCAAGGAATAACACATCCACTGCTTTCCCCTCATCCACAGACCCAGTTATCTCCTCATAGAAGGCCATTAGGTTAGTCAGGCATGACTTGCCCTTGGTGAATCCATGCTGACTGTTCCTGATCACTTTCCTCTAAGTGCTTCAGAATTGATTCCTTGAGGACCTGCTCCATGATTTTTCCAAGGACTGAGGTGAGGCTGACTGGCCTGTAGTTCCCTGGATCCTCCTTCTTCCCTTTTTTATAGATGGGCACTACATTAGCCTTTTTCCAGTCATCCGGGACCTCCCCCGATCGCCCTGAGTTTTCAAAGATAATGGCCAATGGCCCTGCAATCATATCTGCCAACTCTTTTAGCCCCCTCGGATGCAGCGCATTCGACCCCATGGATTTGTGCTCATCCAGCTTTTCTAAATAGTCCCGAACCACTTCTTTCTCCACAGAGGGCTGGTCACCTCCTCCCCATACTGTGCTGCCCAGTGCAGCAGTCTGGGGGCTGACCTTGTTCGTGAAGACAGAGGCAAAAATAGCATTGAGTACATTAGCTTTTTCCACATCCTCTGTCACTAGGTTGCCTCCCCCATTCAGTGGGCTCTGGGTCAGGTTTAGCGCAGCCAAGGATTTTGCCCCATGGAGGATGTTGGCTGGCTGGTCCATGGGGGATGTTCCTTTTCTTGACAGTTTTTTTAGAGCTGGGATGTAGGAATCAGGGCAGGGATCTGCCCCATCCACCCTCCTCTCTCCAGCTGCTTCAGAGGAAGATACCGGAACCCACCCAGTGGAACACCCCTCCCATGGGGGAAGAACCTGGACCCATCAGTTAGAGGTTGGCTCATGCCCTGAAGCAGGAGGATTTGTATCCCCTTAAAATAAACGCCCCTCTCTAGTGTAACTGTGGACATTCTTCTCATCAAGAGTCACATCTAACCCTTTTTTACTGCTACTCAGCTCTGAACCTCAGTGCTACCCTTGATACCTTGTGGCAATGAGTTCCGCCAGCTACTTATCCATTTCTAGACGAGTATTTCCATGGTCGGTCTTAATTCAGCTGCCTTTCAGTGCCATTGAACGCCCATTTGTCCTTGTGTGCCAAAGGAGGGAGGCTAGGAACTCCTGACTGGCCTTCTGTAGCCTGTACCCCTCTATCATAGCCCCTCTCCTTTGTCTCCTCTCAGCCGCCCCAAACCTTTCAGTCTCGCCTCAGTCAGAATTCTCTGACCATTCACATTGCCAGTCTCTGACACGCCCCGTCTATTTCTGCTGTCCCTTTTGGAGGCAGGGCAGCCAGTGTGCGGTATCCTAGCTGAGGCCAGCACATTGATTTAGATAAAGGCATTATAACAGTTCCCCTATTTTTCTCCATCCCATTCCTTTGGCATCCTAATGTCTTGGTTGCTTTTCAGACCCCAGCTGTGCATTGAGCAGAGGTCTCTATGGAACTGCCTGTTGTACTTCCCAGGCCTTTCTCCTGAGATGCCACAGTTCATTCGTAACTCAGTTCGATGTGGGTAGTTCAGATCATCCCTCCCAATCGGTATTGCTTTGTGTTTGTCAGCACGGCATTTCCTCTGCTGCCCAATGCCCTCTGAATTTCCTCCCAGACCTCTCTGGTCTTCTTCCTCTTGGGTCATCTGCAAAGTGCTGCTGCCTCATTGCTCGACTCCTTTTCCAGGTTATTATTTATTTATATTACGGTAGCGTCTACACACCCCAGTCATGGACCCAGTGTGCTAGGTGCTGTACAACCACAGAACACAAAGGCAGTCCCTGTATGTAAGACATTAAACCTACTTGTCAGTGTGGCCTAGTGACTAGTGCACTGGGCTGGTCTCAGGAGATTTGGGTTCAATTCCCATCTCTGCCGCTGGCCTGCTGGGTGACTTTGGACAAGTCCCATCCCCACTCAGTGCCTCAGTTTCCCCACCTGTGAAATGGGGATGAGGACACTGACCCTCGATGAAAAGCGCTAGCTAAGAGCTAGGGATTGTTATTGCAGCAGACTGCTCCGGCCCTAGCACAGAGCCACGTCGCACCCTGCGATGAACCTTTACCCAGGCTGGAACTAGGACATTTAATCCTGCTCAGTCTCTTTGCCACTTTCAGACCCAGGACGGCGCTTTGCCTCTTTCCCTGTCAATTCCTTAATAGGCTCGGGGGGTGAGGTCTGACAAAGGATTTGGAAAGTCCAAATAAATGACATCAGCCTAGTCCATGGCTAATCCTTCCTTGCGGGAGTGCTGTGCCTCCAGGTCAGGGCTAGGGGTGCGCACCCAGGGAACCCCCTGCTCCCAGGGCACCTTTGGGGGAAGCTCAGGACTGCATGGACACGGAGATGGACCCTCCCAGGTTAGCGCTGCTGGGAGTGGGGCAGGTTTGCATTGCCATGGAGATGGGATCCCCCGAGCACGGATGGGACACGGGGGGAAGATCGGCCCCCTCCCTACGAGGCTGAGCCGGGAGCCAGCCGGGGGGAGGAGTTAATGCTGGGAGCTGCAGTTGCTCTTGGCAGCATGTCTCGGAGTCCCAGTGGTCTGTGTAATGTTTATTAGGCTTGGAAGGTGTCCAGTGCCATGTCGCCTCCGGCCATTTGGAGTTAAACGTTAACAGCCATCCTCCCCAAGGCCCCACCAGGTCCCCGTGCCCTGCTCCCTTCCAGCCGTGGCGTCCCTCGCATCTCCTTTCCTTTGTTCTCCACCTCCCTGCATCCTCAGGGCCAGCTCCTGCCCCCGCTTGCTGCATGCTCCCCGTCTTCAGCTGCGATCCGCCACCAGGCCAAGGGCTGGCTGCTGAGCCCTTGATGCCAGTGGGCCCTTCTAATGGCCTGGGGGGAGCTGGATCTCCGGGAGCTCGGGAGCCGTGGGGTCAGCAGAGCTGATCCCTGCCCTGCACCTGGGAGATGGTGGGGCCCACTCCAGGGGCTGTGGCTGGAAGCCCCCCGGCACTGAGCAGCTGAGCATGGCAAGGCAGGTCGGGGGGGCGGGACAGGAATGGGATGGGGTTGCTAAGCCCCCCCGGGAAGGAAGGAGACCCTGTGTGTTGTCTAAGCTCTCCTTTGTCTCTCACTCACTGTGATTCCCCCCCATTCATGATGGGGCGTGTGACCTGTCACAAACATGCCAGGCTAGGTCTCCCCGCCCTGGCGGTGCCGGGGGAGTGACCGGGACCTAGAGGGTAGAGCCAGAGCCCAGCCTAGTGGTTGGAGCCAGGACCAGAACCGGGCCTGTGGTACAACAGAGCCCGGCACTGCCAGGGCTAGAGCCCACTGCGCACTGACCCCACTAACCCTAGTGGGTGAGGGCGGTGGGCACCCCATGCAGAGCAGGGCTTGGCTCCCACCCCTGCATGCAGCCCAAGGAGCATTTCCTCCCCAGGCCAGGAAATCAGCTGGTCAGCAGCTGGGGTTAGGAGGAAGCCAGTGCTAGCTAAGCAGCTGGGGGGCACTGGTGGCTTTTACCCCTTCCTGTGAAGCATCCAGTGCTGGCTACTGCTGGAAAGGGGAGAGGGGCCTTTGGTACCAGGCTGCAAGAGGGCCAGGGGAGGGAAACAGAGGGGCACACCAGGGGGAAGGGGAAGGGCCATTTCCACCCCTCGCCTTGCCCCACTTTGCAGCCTCTCTGGCCATAGATCAGGGCAAAGTGAAGCACAGCTGGGGCTTCTGGGCCTCTGGCTGCAGAGCCAGCAATCGGAGAACTGCCTCATCCCCTGCCCATGCAGGTAGGTCCCCTGGGGCGGGGGTGGGATAAGTCACGCATCCAGATCCGGGGTATTGAGAGCTGAGAGAAGGGGGTGGCACCCCAATCCCCAAGGCAGCTCCGTCAGCACACGGCAATTTGGGGTCTGCCCCACACAGCACTGGAGCATGGGAGGTGAGCACCCTGCTAGCACTGGCTGCCCGGCTGGTGGGGCAGGACTGCCTGGAGCCCGCTGCAGATCTGGCCTCGTCCTCCCACCCAGGCTAAGGAAATACCCACAATGCCTTTCACTCAGGCATGGTCTGTACTATAGGGCAGCCGTGCCCACAGGCATGGCAGCTGTGCTGTGCAGGAAGGGTCCCCCGCGTGGCAGCCCTGCCCAGGTGACGCCAGCAACTGTAAAGCAAGAGTTGCTTTCGCTCAGCCCTTAAGATCTTTCCTGCTTTTATTCTTCCTTTCTAGGCCCCCCGGGTCCACCAGGGCAGGATGGTGCAAGGGGCATCCCCGGAGAGAAGGGATTTCCGGGACCCCCAGGGCCCCCTGCCCCCGTGGGGCCTACAATATCCCGCATCGCTGACCCAAGTAAGTAGCTGGGAGGGAGGGGGAAGGTACCTGGTTGGAGACAGAGCATGTGCCAGGGGGCGCTGGGCTGCAGTGGGGGAGTCAGTAGGGGATGGTCCCAGTGTGGCACTCGGGGGTGATGTGCCCAGAGGAGAGATGAAAGGTCCTGCCCTCCTGTGCTCATTAAAGGCCCTGGCACTTTACCAGCAAGTCAGTATGAACATGGCTGTCAAGTGCTGACGGGCAGGGGCTGGGAGCCGGGCAGGCTGGGCTCGATTCCTGGCACCGCTGGCTTTGGCCAAGTGACTGTCCAAGGAGACACGCAATGGGGCTGGAGATGCAGCAGCTCTGCCCTGTCCCTGACCCCCCCCCCCCCCCCAAGGTGCTTGGGCCGGTGCTAATGCTAACCAGAGGTGGTGCTGGAAGGCAGGCTGAGCCCCCGGGTGCTGGGAGGGAGCAGGGTCAGATTTCACTCCCCCGGCCCCTCCGAGCTTTCTCTCCAGCAAATTGTCGGAGAGGGCTCAGTGGAAGGACCCAGCCCCCACATGCCAGCCTTCGTTTGCATGCACGCCAGTCGGTACCATTGCTCATCCAGGCACGAACACCCCACACCCTGCAAGACTCGCAGTCTGTTCCCCACTGCTGTGCCTGCCCATGCATGCAGCTCCCCCCACTCAGACCCACGCTGCACCCCTGCCCTCCAGTGCCCACATGTGCAGTGACCCAAGGCAGACAGTGAGACAGGATGGCTGCAGCTCAGGCACTGGGGCCAGCAGCCCAGGAGAGAATGGCTAGTGGAAATGGTCACCGTAGTGCAATACAATGGTTTAGATCATGGATTCTCAAGCGGGGAGTTACCAGCACACCCCCTCAGGGGGCACGAACACACTACAGGGGTTTGTAATCACCTAACCCCTTCCTTAATAATTTTGTGGGGTGGGATCCCAACCCCCTTTTCTGTTGTGATACAATGAGTCACTGTTGAACTGGGGTGGGGACGTGTCTAGTGAGGTCCCACAGGAGTCAGTCTGGGTTCGGTACTATTCAATATTTTTATTAATGACTTGGATAGTGGAGTGGAGAGGAAGCTTATAACATTTGCAGATAGCACCAAGATGGGAGAGGTTGCGAGCACTTTGGAGGTCAGGATTAGAATTCAAAACGACCTTGACAAATTAGAGAACCGGTCTGAAATCAAAAAGATGAAGTTCAATAAAGACAAGTGCAAAGTGCTTCACTTAGGAAGGAAAAATCAAATGCACAATGACAAAATGGGGAATAACTGGCTACACAGCAGTACTGCTGAGAAGGATCTGGGAGTTACAGTGGATCACAAATTGATTGTGAGTCCCCAGTGTGATGCAGTTGTGAAAAAGACCATTATCATTCTGGGCTGTATTAACAGGAGTGTCGTATGTAAAAGAGGAAAGGTAATTGTCCCGTTCTACTCGGCACTGGTGAGGCCTCAGCTGGAGCACTGCACTCAATTCTGGGTGCCCCACTTTAGGAAAGATGTGGAGAGAGTCCAGAGAAGAGCAACAAAGATGATCAATCTGAGCTATGAGGAAAGGTTAGAAAAACTGGGCATGTTTAGTCTTGAGAAAAAAAGGCTGAGGGGGGACCTGATAAGAGTCTTCAAATATGTTACGGGCTGTTATAAAGAGGACGGTGATCAATTGTTCTCCATGTCCCATGAAGGTAGGACAAGAAGTTATGGGCTTCATCTGCAGCATGGGAGATTTAGGTTAGATATTAGGAAAATCTTTGTAACTCACGGTTCAGCTCTGGAACAAGCTCCCAAGGGAGGTTGTGGAATCCCCACCATGGGAGGTTTAAGAACAGGTTAGACAAACACCTGTCAGGGATGGGCTAGGTTGACTTGGTCCTGCCTCAGCGCAGGGGCTGCACTTGATGACCTCTCAGGGTCCCTTCCGGCCTGACATTTCTGTGATTCTATGGGAGCGTCACTAAAGAGCCGCTGGTTTAGATCACTGGGCATCAGGGCTCCTGGGTTCTCTTTCTGGCTCAGTGAGATCTCTCTGTGAAGTGCACATTTAACCCTTGCTATTCCTAGTATCTGTATCGCTACACACCACTTTGGGACAGGAAGTGAAGGAGAGTGCTGTCTCCATTTGGAACGGAGGGCAGGAGCTAGCTCCTTACAATAAAGCCCAGCATTGGTTTTCATAGATTCATAGATTCTAGGACTGGAAGGGACCTCGAGAGGTCATCGAGTCCAGTCCCCTGCCCTCATGGCAGGACCAAATACTGTCTAGACCATCCCTGATAGACATTTATCTAACCTACTCTTAAATATCTCCAGAGATGGAGATTCCACAACCTCCCTAGGCAATTTATTCCAGTGTTTAACCACCCTGACAGTTAGGAACTTTTTCCTAATGTCCAACCTAAACCTCCCTTGCTGCAGTTTAAGCCCATTGCTTCTTGTTCTATCCTTAGAGGCTAAGGTGAACAAGTTTTCTCCCTCCTCCTTATGACACCCTTTTAGATACCTGAAAACTGCTATCATGTCCCCTCTCAGTCTTCTCTTTTCCAAACTAAACAAACCCAATTCTTTCAGCCTTCCTTCATAGGTCATGTTCTCAAGACCTTTAATCATTCTTGTTGCTCTTCTCTGGACCCTCTCCAATTTCTCCACATCTTTCTTGAAATGTGGTGCCCAGAACTGGACACAATACTCCAGTTGAGGCCTAACCAGCGCAGAGTAGAGCGGAAGAATGACTTCTCGTGTCTTGCTCACAACACACCTGTTAATACATCCCAGAATCATGTTTGCTTTTTTTGCAACAGCATCACACTGTTGACTCATATTTAGCTTGTGGTCCACTATAACCCCTAGATCCCTTTCTGCCGTACTCCTTCCTAGACAGGTTCATTGATAACCTTTTGTGGCTAGGATCTCAGCTTGTGTCTGATGTGACTGAGACACTGTACTGGGGCATGTCCTTGGGACTGGCTCAGGGCACCGCCTACTGAGTCCCCAGCTGCTCTTCCCACAGCGCCTGGGTTTCCCTTGGTGTGGGATCTCTTAGCCAAGCACCGAGCAGGCACCGGCCTACCCAGACAGTGGGTGTTATTGAGTCCTTGAAGAACCACGTACCTGGAAGCCCTTGCCAGTCACTGTGTCGGGCTCTCTGGCACTGAGGCGGGCGGGAGCCGAGTCCTGCACTCAGTCAGATGCAGCTAAAACAGTCCCGTTGGACTCGCTCTGTGTCTCACACCAGCCTCCTAACTGATGCTGTAGTTACCCTGCGTTTGCACTAGGTAGCAGCACACTGACAGCACCATGAGTCTTCACAGTGACAGGATCAGAAAAAAATAATGTGTTTGTGGCCATGTGGCTGCCTTCTGAGCAGGGCCGGCGCACCCATTAGGCGACCTAGGCGGTCGCCTACGGTGCTGCTATTTTGGGGGCGCCTGCGCCCCCGCTGCCCGTAGAAATTTGGGGGCGGGCCCTTCCGCCGCCGCTGTTGGGGGCGGGATTTCGGGGGCGGGACCTTCCGCTGCCTAGGGCGCCGGCAAAGCTGGCGCCGCTACTGCTTCTGAGGGAGAAAGGCAGCTGGGGAGGGGCTGGTATTGGAGGATTTTAAAGGGTTTTTCTGCTTAGAAATATCAGAAACGGCAAGCCTGGTCTCCCCCGGCTCTGCTGGAGGACTCCTTGGCGGCGTGGCAGGAGGTGTATGCTGTGAGCTGTCACGTTTTCATTAAAGGGGCGGGGGATCCTTAACAAAGACACCCTTTCTCCCCGTGTTGGCTGGCTGTTGGAGTTGGATGAACTGAGTGGGCGTTGGCATGCTAATGGAACGCTCCCGGCACGGAGCACAGGGGCAGGCCCTAAGGTTCAGATCCTGGCCCAGCTGCTCAGAATCTAGGGGCTCGAGGTGGGAGTCTCTGGCCTGTCAGACCAGCGGATGAAATCGCTCCCCCTCTCCAGTGCTCATCTTTTACTGCCGTGGGATGCCCCAGGTCTCCAGTCAGCCACAGAGTCTCCCAGGTTAGATGAGACTTGATATTTGAATGTAAAATATTTCTTTTTAAATAAAACCATTCTAGGGCGTCTTTCTCCATCATAGAAAAGCAAAAAAAAAAAAAGGGGGGGGGGGAGTGTGTTTCCTTTGAGGCTCACCTTTGCCTTTCTCATTCCCGCGCTGGGAGCCAGGGTCCCTAGCCCTAAGCTTCTGGCACTCACAGTCCTCATCAGACCCTTGGAGTGTGGCCTAGTGGAGCGAGCACTGGACTGGGCCTCAAGAAACACGGCTTCTATTCCCAGCTCTGGCCTGCTGGGTGCCCTCAGGCAACCCACTTCCCCTCCCTATGCCTCAGTTTCCCCTCTGTGAACTGGGGATGGTGACACTGGCCTCCTTTGTCAAGCACTTTGAGACTTTGTGATGACAAGTGCTGGGTGTGAGCTAGGTCTGTACCCAGGTGGACTGCCACCCCTCACGCAGTGCACAGCCCTCAGGGAGCTGAGCTGTGCCAGCGAGGTAACCATTGCAGCAGCGTCAGCACTGCGCTGATGTGACTTCACTGGGCAGGTGCCAGTGCCTGAAGCCATGACTCAGGGCTGCTGACAAGGAGCGGGAGCCTTAGCTGTACCTCAGCTAGAGGGGTTAACCCCTTCACTGCTGCAGGGCCCGGCGGGTGAGCGGTCCCCCAGGGAATGTCAGCAGGAAGAGACCAGGGGTCATCTCCAGCTGGGTCCCTCCATGTGACAAGGGACACAATGCAAGGCCAGGATCTGATCCTGGGCGTCTCCTCTGTGCTGGGTCCCAGATCAGTGGCCTTGTCTGGCTGGGAGGGAGGCAGAGCAGGGGGCCAGGCTGTCCCTCAGCTGAGACTTGTGTCCAGCACCCCCAACATATGCTGGCCTTCCATGGCTGCAGGTTCCAGTGGATACATTTAATATAGGCCCTTGTCCTGGATTGAATTGGCCTGCTCTGCCCCCTAGTGGCCAGATTTAGCAGCCCACCTCCGTGGGCTAAAGTGCAGCTTCTGGACACAGGCTAAACTAAAACCACTTGGCTTGGATCAAACCATTTCTGGGCAAGGCTTCCGGCTGCATGTGCGGCCAGGCCTGTCTAACTGTGTCCGTGCGCCTCTGCAGAGGATAGCACCCCGCTCTTGTATCGCTCTTTTCAGTGGTTGATCTCAAAGGGAGGCAATAGCATCATCCCCATTTTATAGATGGGGAAACTGAGGCACAGAGCAAGTGACTTTTTCAAGATCACCCAGAAGGTTAGTGGCAGATCAGGGAACAGAACCCAGATCTCCTGAGTCCCCATCCAGTGGCCTCACCACTTGGCCACATGTATGGATCTGGGCATGCATGGCTGAATGTGCAGGGACGGGTATATGTGTCTGAACGAGGACTGCCAGGCATGGCAGTCAGTGCCTATGGAGTACACGGGCAAAGTGTGTGTGATTCAGACAGCGGCTGGAGCATTGAGAAGAGCCTGCCGCTCAGTCAGTGGGAGAGGCTTGTGCCGAAGGCCCGTGCCTGACCCCTGCTGGTAACCATGGTGGCCTGTGCATGCTGGCACGTGCGGGCATGAGTCTGGTCAGCTGTTTCTCCAAGTGGCTGGCTGGCTGCTGGGTCCCTGCTGTGCCATACCCAGCAGAGCTGTCCCTCTGCCCAGATCTCGCTGAGCGAGCGGCTGGACTGGGCCCAGTTTGGTGTGCAGTTGGCCCACGCTCAGGGATGTTGGGTCCATTTCACTGTGGCTCCAGGAGGAAAAGGGGCTCTTCGGAGTCCTTATAAGCCAGCACCGCCTGGCAGTCTCCTCTAATCTCTCCTCCCTCCATGTCCCAGGGGACCCGCTTCTGTCAAACACCTTCACCGAATCCGGCAGCGTTGGCACCATGGGGCCTGCGGGACCCCCAGGGCCTTCCGGGCCAATGGGTAAGTTCCCCTCCTCCCCGGATCCCTGATATCCAGGTAGCTGGTTACCCCATCCAGTGGAGGGCTCCCTCCAGTTCCCCACGGCCTCCATGGGATGGACTTTGCCCAGGGCAAGGCTGGCACAAGGGATTCCAAGCTGAGGGATACACATCTCATGGGAATGTGCCGCCAACTGATGGGTGTAACAGCAGAGATATAGCCTGGTGCTGCCAGCTGAGGGGGTGCCACCCCCGGGGTGCCACTTGGAACTGGGGTACCACTGAGCCCACCAGCCTGGGCTCCCTTTACACTGTACTGCTGTGCAGCCTGTCAAGCCCTTCCCCAGGCTTCAGACTGCACTTTACCAGCACACATTCGGGTAGCGGGACACACAGATGCTGAGATCAGCTCTGCATGGGAAGGCTCAGCTAAGGAACTGCCCAGTACTCAAGTGCACACCCCCCTCTGGAGTGTAAACCCAAAATTGCACCATCTTGTGCTGCACAGAGATCTGTACAGCGTAAGCTCGTGAAATTCGCCCCCTTCCTTCAATGTGGAGAGAGATCTGCAACAGCTTTCTGCCCCAAGTAATGAGTTCCACACACTGGTCTTAAACAAAACAAAACAAGTTTATTAACTACAAAAGATAGATTTGAAGTGATTATAAGGGACAGCAAACAGATCAAAGCAGATTACCCAGCAAATAAAACAAATACACAATCTAAGCTTAATATACTAAAGAAATTGGATATGTGTAACAAATTCTCGCCCTAAATGTTGTTTTAGGCAGATTATAGAGGTTCTTGAAGGCAAACTGCACTTGTTTGCAGCTTAAAACTTGCAGCTTAAAACTGCACTTGTTTGCAGCTTAAAATTCCTTTCACAGGCCAGACTGGGTTCAGCCCTTCTCCCCTAGTTCTGTCTTTTTTTTCCTTAGGTGTTTCCAGCAGTCCTCTTTCTTGGGCGGGGAGTCAGTGAAGAACAAACTGCACTGATGTCACTCCCCTGCCTTAATTAGTTTTTGCATATGGCGGGAATCCTTTGTCTCCCAGTTTGATTCCCACGCCCGGTCAGTGGAAAAACACCAGCAGTATGATGGAGTCCAGTACCAGGGGACTTGGTCACATGTCCCTGTAGGGCTACCGCAGCCATGACTCAGAGGCTGTTTGCAGCGTCCCCAGGAAGGCTTCCCAGTGGGAGATTAGCATCTTCTAAGACCTATTGTTCTCCCTAATGGCCTATCCTAGCCAGCCTTCTAGACTGATTGCATGCTGCCTCGTGGGCATTCCCCAGGTGTGCACACATTTGTAATAGATACATAGACAATATTCCTAACTTCAGATACCAAAATGATACATACATACAAATAGGATAATCATATTCAGGAAATCAGAACCTTTTCAATGATATGTCACATGCCTTATCTTGCACAAAATACATCATAATTATGCCACACTCATATCATAATAATATTATTATGAAGAATATGGGGCGTAATGACACAGGGTGTTCTGCTCCTCTTGTTCCAGGTCCTCTGGGGCCCTCTGGGCCAGTCGGGCTGCCAGGCCCTCCAGGGCACGATGTAAGTGCTGTATCTGGGGGAGAAGAGGCAGGGGGCACGGGGAGCTGCCCATGGGGCGGGGGACAGGGCCTGAGTATCTCATCTCTCCTGTTGGGGTGGGTACATGATCTGCTGCCCCAGGTCACCCCTTCCCTGAGTCACGAGACCCCTTCTCCCCTCCCCATGGCACTCAAGAACTGCCCTCCCTCTGCTGGATACACAAGAACCCCCCATCACCTGGGCATCTGGAGCCAGCCCCTTCCAATGGTTCCAGCTAGGCTGTGGCCAGGCTGGGGAGAGTGGCCCCTGAAACCAGGATGCTGATCCTGTCATTGTTGTGCAGGGTTTACCCGGAGCGCCAGGTGCTGACGGAGCCACCGGTCCCCCAGGGGAGAAAGGAGACAGGGTGAGTGACCCCCAGCCCCTGCCACGCGGCTAGTAGCCGGGGCTGTGCTTGAGGGGTGCATGGGGCAAGGCTGAGGGCAGGGGCAATGGTGGAGCAGGGGCGTCCTGCCTTTGAAATGCCAGGTGCAGACTCTGGCGTTACTCTGGGCCGGGCCAGCAGGCACTGCCTATGTCTTGCAGGGCCTGGGACCAGCCAGCCCCCTGCCACCCGACCGCTTCCCGGGCCATTGCCAGAGGCTGGAGCTCAGCCCTGGTGGGTGGAGGGGTTACCACTCGCAGGAGCAGCTCCCTGGCTCTGTGGCCGTCCAGTGGGGCAGAGCGCAGACCCTTCCCTCTCAGACTGGTGTCCTGTCCAGGGGCCTGTCTGAGACGAGGTGGGTTGCTGGACATGTGCCTCTGTCTCTGCCACTACGACCGGCTTCTTCACTGGCAGCTTGGGCAGAGAGGCCATGGAGACAACGTTCCCCTCCTGGGGCAGGCTTGGGCATGGAGGCTGGGACAGTGTCAGGCTCCATAGGGGACCCCTTCCACCTCCAAGGCCAGCAGTGCCGCCTCCACCAGCAGAGGGAGAAAAATGGCTCTCCCCATCCATCCATTCCCAGGCTGTGCCCTCCACCCTGGGGATGGCAGAGACCGTTCTCGGGCTCATGGGGCCTGTAGCTGCTCCCCAAGTGGGCGATGCTGTGCCAGATGAACAGGCACACGAGGGGCCGGGGTCTGCCCAACGGCCATGTGCCGTCCCACTGCTCCTTACTCTGAGGCCTGGCTGTCTCTGAGATGCCGGAGGGGCTGGGGCAGCATGCCAGGCCACGGCCAGTCACTCGCCTTCTCCTTTTCTCTCTAGGGCCCTCCTGGCTCTCCTGGGAGCAGAGGCCTGGATGGGGAACATGTATGTTGTGGGGCTTGATCCCTCAAATCCATTCCAGTGCTCTGTATGCTGGGGGGAGCCCCTGATCCAAGGTTCCAGAGCCCCACGGCCTACATGGGGAGGGGCCTCTCCTCATGCCCTTCACCCCAGAGCCCTCAACCCACACCCAGAGCCCCGCGCCCCACGCAGGGAGTGGGCTGTCTGTACCCCCCTACCCCAGACCCCTCCGCCCCATGCTGGGAGAGGCTGTCTGTGCCCCCTCCCCGCAGAGCCCCCGCGCCCCACGCTGGGAGACGGCTGTCTGTGCCGTTCACCCCAGAGCCCCTGCCCCACACTGGGAGAGGGCTGTGTGTTCCCCATCTCCCCCAGTGCCCCCCGCCCCACGCTGGGAAGGTTTCAGTTGGCCTCTGTGGGTCTGTTACACATTGGAGGGAGGATGGGGGCCAAGGCCAGAGTCCCAGCTTGGGTAGGAGTTGATGCCAACTGGTTGCTCATCCCAGGGTGTCCCCTGTTCTGTGGAAAGGGGCCTGCCTGGGGGTGGGGGAAGGGAAGATGTCCCTCCTCATGCTGGGGGGTGCCCTGTGCTCTCCACTCTGGGGAAGGGGGGATCCTTCCTGTATGCCCCTCCCAGCAGGCCTCTTCTGTCCCCTCCCACCGGGCTTCTCATCCTCGGGTGCCCCTTGTGTCAGCCGCCCTGGGCTGGCTCCGGCTCACGCTGGCATCTCTCTTGTCTCTGTTTCAGGGGCAGCCAGGTCCAAAAGGCGAACAGGGGGAGAAGGGCACCTGGGTAAGCACAGGGCACCAGCCGCTCACTCACCCACTGCTGTTCTGCACACTGCACCCGGCCCTGGCACCAGCCTCCCGGGGGGGCGTAGGGCTTTGCATTGCAGCATCCTGCCACGACCCCTCAGCCCCATAGACAGAGCCTGGTGCAGCCCCAGCTCCAGAGAGCAGGGCACAAAGCCAGAGAGGCAGTGCTGGAGTCTCCCTTTGGCATCCCTGGTTAATGCGGTGTCCCGTGTGGAGGGGACGGGACCCCAGAGCCCCTTCTCTCCCCTCATGGCACAGAAGCTGCTTAGAACCCCCCTGCCCTGCCCACGAGCGCCATCTCCTAGGAGAGCAGAAACCCTGCCCAGCGTGAAGCCCTGGGCTCCCTAGAGCTGCGCATTCCATCCCCCCTCACAATGGAAATGCCCCCGGCAGGGCCGTGGCCAGGAGCTCCCTCCTCCCATCCGCTGGAGGCCCAGCTGGCCCACCAGTCTCTGGACCTGACCCCCTCCATGGGGCGCCCAGCACGACACCCAGCTAATTCTGGGCCTTTCCACTGCAATCGCTGCCACACGGGGCATGGTGGGGGAAAGTTTTGGGCCCATTCCAGCCTGACCTCCCCCGCGAATCCTGAACCAGGCTCCAGCCTGGGCCTCCCCAAGACCTGTGCTAGCGGTGCTGCCCGTCGCCTCGCGTACACAGACACATCTGCAGCTGGCCACACCTTTGGCCTGGCTGCTGCAGGGGGGCTCGCCATGGGGTGAAAGGTCAGCGGTGCCGTTCCGAGCTGCCCGGCGAGGCAGGGCGGGGCTTGGCATAGGTGCAAGGAGAGGAAGTGGCTGCCGGGGTGGGGAAGCCACATGGGTAGATGTTGGTGGTGTAGAGGGGACGGGCTGCTGGGATCTGCCAGGCTGGCACTGGGATGGCACCGCGGAGGGGAATTCATGACGCTGGCAGGTTGTGGCTTGTGGCATGGAGCCAAAGGCCATGGCTTGTTTCCCCTCACCTGCTCCAGCCTAGGTGGGATCTGGGGGCCCTGGACATGGTGGCAGCCCAGACTGAGCACCCTGGTCCCTCTGGAGCTCAGCCCACGTCCCATCCATCTTTCTCTCTTTCTGTGTCTCTCGTGCTCCATTTCTTCCCCACCCCCTCCCCCCCAGGATCATCACCCCCCATCCCTGGGGCCCACTCCTCAGCCCTTCCGCTCTCGGGGCCGTGTCTGGCTGGAGGCACTGGTACCTCCCACTTGTATCCCTTTGCACAAAGCTGGAAAGGCCTCTCTGGGGATGGGGGCAGGGGCCAGTGCCAGGGGCCCAGCTCACAGGACGGGACCCCACCAGGCCAGTGCGAATATTAGCGCCTATGGTGAAGCTGGGTCTATCCCCGCAGTGCCTGGACTGTGTGGAGCCGCAGGGCAGGCCTGGCCCAGAGAAGTGGGTGGTGCCAGGGCTTCCGGCCCCCCTCGTCCTGGTTGTGGGGTTAGCGATTGATACAGCTGTGGGAACCTCTCTTTACATGTCTCTCCATCTGCCTGCTGGCTGCAGTGAGTCCTGCTACTAACCCGCAGCATGCGCCTCTCCACTCCCTGCGTGCCCCCCGCTCCGCCCCGGCACCAGGCTAGCAGCTGTCCTTCTGTGCTGCTGGGACAGCCCTGCCTGGCCCCCCGCCCGCTGGCTGACAGGTACCAGCTAGCTCCTCCTTGTCTCCTTAGTGTCCCCAGACTGCATGCCCCCCATCCGCCTGTCTCTCACCACCCCTCCCTGCACTCGGAAGAGCAGAGCCAATGCTAGCCCCGCACACGGCCCTGGCTGGCGCCTGACCCCCTGCTCTGTTGCACCCTGGCAGTGAATCTCTGTGGGAGGAGGAGGAAGAAGGGTGGTTGGTTTGGGGAGCAGGAACAGAGGAGATCTGCTCTGGGTGTCTCCCCTGCCCCGTCCCAGGGACATTCCCTGGCACTTGGATGCTAGAGAAGCCAGGAGGGATTGCAGGGGCTGCAGCAGCATCCAACCCTCCAAAGCCCAGAACCAGCTCGGCCCTGAGGGGAGCCGAAGTCACCAGGGGCGGAGGGAGCATCTGGCTTGGGGGACGCTGCCCTGGGGCCGTGGGAGCCCTAAAGCCAGCTGGGAGAGAACTCCCCCAGCAGGCCCTGCCAAGGCCAGCCCTGGAGTAGGGATTGAGGGGAGACCTCCAGGGTGCGTGCTGGGCTCATGCTGCAGCGCTGCCCTTGTTCCTGGCAGGGCCACACCAGCCCCTGGGGCAGCCCAGAACAGGGAGTGTGGAGAGGTGTCTCCATTCCCACCCCCCAAGCTGCACCATTGCCAGAGGCCCCACTGGGGAGCGGAGTCAGCAGCATGTTTCAGGAGTGCTTGGGCCAGGCCACCTGGCAGCTCCCATTGGCCTCACTGGCGGCTGTGGGTGCCCAGTGCCTTATAATAATATATGGAGATATACCTGTCTCATAGAGCTGGAAGGGATCCCAAAGGGTCATCGAGTCCAGCCCGCTGCCTTCACGAGCAGGACTAATTTTGCCCCAGATCCCTAAGTGGCCCCCTCAAGGATTGAACTCACAACCCTGGGTTTAGCAGGCTAATGCTCAAACCACTGAGCTATCCCTCCCACCTCCAAGCCCTGGGCTGGGGAGCCAGAGAGCCCCAGGGTCTGTCTGTGTGCAGCAGCCTCAGCGCAGACACCCTTTTCTATACCAGGCTCCTGTCTGTGTCGTGCTGCTGCAGCTCCCACTAGAGCCAGGGGCCTGAGCCCTAGGGCAGGCCAGCATCTGAGGGGTGTGAGGAGACTTGTCCCGGCTTCAACCCCATCAGCTGACACAGCCAGGAGATAAAATGGGGGTCTTGAGGTGCAGGCCCCCGAAGGCAGCCCCAGGGTGAGAATCCTGGTGTGGCCCAACAGCAGCCCCTGCGGGCCAACATGAGCACTGCGGCTCCCAGTTATTCCCACCTGGGGACTAACAAAGATGAATGAGGGGCGCAATGGATGAGGGCAGTAGCGGCGCCAGCTTTGCTGGCGCCCTAGGCGGCGGAAGGTCCCGCCCCCGAAATCCCACCCCCAACAGCGGCGGCGGAAGGTCCCGCCCCCAAACTTTTACGGGCGGCGGGGGCGCAGGCGCCCCCAAAATAGCCGCACCCTAGGAGACCGCCTAGGTCGCCTAATGGAAGCGCCGGCCCTGGATGAGGGCACCCGGCAGTGCAGGGCCCCCAGGAGTAGAGCACCCCACTCCTCGCGGCAGGGCTTTGCCAGGGTCCTTGTGGGACAGGAGAGCCGTGCTTTGGAGCCAGAACAGGCAGCAGTTTAGACTGTTCCAAAGGCTACTGCATTTCCTGAGCCCCCCAAAGCCCTGGCAGGCTGCGCACTCAGCAGTCACTTCCCCCCGGCTCTGCAATGCAGCCAGCTCTGGGCTGAGCATGGCAGCCATGCTGCACAACGGGACCATGGGTGCTAGCTGGCTGGGAGAGATTCGCACCTGCAGGGGTGGGGGGAAGGGGCAGGGGATTCAGCCAGGGCGCTGCTGCTCAGTCTGGGACTCATGCTCTTTCCGGGTCCCCCGTGGGCTGACCTAGCTCTTCCCTCCCCAGTGGCATCTGTGTTTGTCATGAGCTGTGCCAGGTGAATGCTGCATAATGTCCACCCAGCGCAGCCTGCTCCCTGAGGCACAGCGTGTGCATGTCAGTGCCCGGCTGGGCGGGAGGGGCTTTTTAACCAGCTGCCCACCCCCTCGAGAGAGGTCGGCTGGGCTGTTCATTCCTCTTCTTTCCCCCCCCCCCACTTTGCCTGAGGTCCCGGGGGTCGGAGGGCACCCGCGGGCATTCCCTTCACGGCTGGATCTGTCTCTTTCGTCCACAGGGGGAGGGGTTACACCAGCTCCGAGAGGCTTTGAAGATTTTAGCTGAGAGGGTTTTAATCTTGGAAACAATGATTGGGCTTTATGGTGAGTAGAGACAGACAGAAGGACAGAATTCCCGGCTGCTGGTGTGGGGCTGAGCTCCCAGCGAGGGGCAGGGCAGGACGCGGGAGAGCCCATGCACGCTGCCACCAAACAAACAGTGCTCCCTGCTTCCAGCCCACGGTCCTGCTCAGCCCATGGTGCGCGGAGGGCCAGTGAGTCGGGCTGTGGGGTGGGCTGGGGCTTGCTGGCCCCACACCTCCCTGCACTGGGAGCGTTGCCTGTTTGTTTATGGCAGCCGGGGTTTAGTCCGCCTGCCATGTGGGTCGGCGGTGTTGCCTGCGATGACATCATCCACTTCAACAGGGCTTAGGGCAACTGTGGAAACCCATGATTTGATGACATCACAGTGGCCTCCCACCTGCTGATGTCATGGAGCCGCTGGAGGAGGAAAATCCCAGACCTCCCCACCCTGCTCCGCACTGGGGGAGGGTCCCGGGAACCAGGACAACAGCACACCCCCAAACCCCAACACGCTCACCCAGGCACCGACATCGCCAGGGAGTGCAGCTAGACCAGCGCCGTGGGGAACGGGCCGCTTGGATTCATCTGAACTCAGTGGGGAAGGGGGCAGCTTCCGCCCTGCGGAAAATGGGGGCAGCTCCCATTGCGGAGAATGGACCTGCTGTGCATGGGCCGACTGAGTACTGGGTGTTCCCCAGGGATCTGCCTGCCGTTGGAGCATGCCCCCTAGTGGCAGCAGGCAGATGGGATTGTTAATTACAGATTTCCCTTTCTGTTAGGTTTCAGAGTAGCAGCCTTGTTGGTGCCACAAGTACTCCTGTTCTTTCTGTGATGGTGATTTAATATTTGTATTGGGGCCCCATTGTGCTGGGTGCCATACAGGTTCCCAGTGAAAAGATGGCCCCCGCCCGAAGGCGTCTACACCCTGAGCACCTGGCAGAGGCTCTTTAGGGCAGAGGAGAAGCACCTTTAAAATGACATTGAAATATTTTTAAGGATGAACTAAAAACAGTCGCTCAGTCCCAGTGGCATCCAGGTTGGTGCCCTTTAATGGTGAAAGGGCCGGGGTCGTTGTGTGGGGCTGCCACTTCAGAATCCCTTGATTTTATGCCGGTCCTTTCCCAGCCATTGCATCCCGCAGCGCTTGGAGTAATGATCAGGGCCGAGGGACGTGAGGAGGCAGGAGAGGAGTTGATAGGAAAGGAGTGCAGGGGGCCCTGGGAGTGTTCCACCCACAGATGCAGAGGGGGAGCCTCCCACACCAGCAAGACATTCTGGGAGGGCCCGAAAGAGGAGGTGAGTGCTGGCTGAGCAGAGAGAGCCAGGAGAGGTAGGGAACCCCAGTTCAGGGGGATGGATCTGAGTTTAGGAGTAAAGGATTCCTTCTCTTCCCACCTGGACTCTGATTTCAATGGGAGCTAGAGGTCTGACCCTGTCTGCTCCTGGTGAGAGCCCGGGAGCCTGGTGGTATGCATCCAACAGCCTGGAACCTGCCTCCTGCTCCTCAGAACAGCCTGCTGGCCCTGACACCAGGGAGAGAGGGGAGAGCATTTAACCTGTGCAAAGCACCCATCCTCCGCAGGGAGCCCAGGAGCAATCGCCTGGCTGGGGCCGTCTCAGATCCCTTGGGGATCCCTTCTCCTTGCAGAGGAAGTTCCTCCCCCAGCCCTCCAAGCTGCTGTCCTGGTTCCCTGACTCAGCCCTCAGTGACGGATCCCCCTCCCTTCCCCCGTCGAGGGTGAATGAATTCGCACTCTGTGCTCTTCTCGATCTCCACTAGGCCATTAGCTTACAATCCTTCCTACAGCAGCAGGCCCAGCTGGAGCTCCTGGCTAGAAGGGTCACCTTGCTGGAAGCCATCATCTGGCCAGGTAACAAGAGGCTCAACTTTTCCTACTCTGTTCTTCCTCAGCATGATTTCTGAACCGTGTGCGCTGGACTCCTTGAATGGCTGGGCCGCTCGGAGCCAGCCCTTTGTCGGGGACCCCATTGTATCCATGGGCTCCCCTTTGCATGCCAAGTCTGTGGATGACAACTCCTCTGTGTGTTTGGAGCCAGATGGTTGGGATTCCAGTTAGGTGCTGATACAACCCTTCCTGTCTCGTAACTGCCAGCTGGGGAGGGGGAAGAGGTGCTAGTACTTGAAGCCACAAGTGGGACGTCCCTAACTCAGACTGCAAGGCAAGTCTGCATGGGTCTGTCCTGCAGCTCTGTGGGGCTCGTCCTCTCGTGGCACCATTGGAATTTAGCAGCATGAGCTGTGGCACAACAGTGCCCTGGGCGTCTGCAGTGGGTCTCACTCGGGTGCACTGACCATTCCTGGTTTAGCTTGGAGGAGGGTTTCCTTTCCTCTGCCCCACGGGAGAGAGGGCACAACAGACGGCTCTGGACGGGGATAGATGCTGCCTTGATCATGGGCCTGCGCAATGTATGTTACCTGCCTGTGGCCAGGGACGCTGGAAAATCACAGGTGCAGATGGTCCATGTAATGGGCCGGAAGTGCTGAGCCCATCACAGCAGGGTCTTCTGGCCATTTCCTGCAGAGTCTAAAACCTGGCTTCAGTGGAGCAGAATCCCGCCTCCCGTTGTCATTAACAGCCCCTGACTGCTCCTCTCAGCTGCCTCTGCACAGGCTGTCGAATGAATGCCATCGAAACGGGCAGCCCCCGAGCTCTGAGCCCAGCTCACGGCACCGGAGCCTGGCCCAGCCCAGGAGGTGCTGCATTAACATGCTGCATTATTCTGGGCTCTGTGGTCACCCGCCATCCCCAGCCAAGTGCTTGGATTGAAGCGTACCCCCGTTCGCTCGCCCGCTGTAGCAACTGCAATGAGAGTGAGCACTTGAACCCAGATCCATGAAGGGCTTTAGGGGCCCCCATGGGAGTTAGGCACCTACAGACCTTTGAGGAGCTGGGCCTTGACTCCTTTGTCTACATGCCGCATACGTCACCTGGCTGGAGAGCAGGGACGGGAAGTGACAAACAACCTCCCCCAGACCTGGAGGGGGAAGCCAGAGCCCAGAGCCCCTAGGAACTCCCCCACTTTGCTGCCCAGTGTTGCCTCATGTGGCTGCATTGTTGCTGATCACATACTCCTTCATGGGGAGGGCAGGCTCCAAAGGGGTCCAGGCAGTGGCAGTATAATGCACAGGCCCATGCCCAGGGGCCCCAGCCAATTTAGGGGCCCCCAGGAACACCAGAACTGTGTGTCCCGTCCCCCGTCCCGTCCCCCCCGCCCACACACACACACACACACACTCTTCCTCTTCCCTGGGAAAAAAACCTGGATCCACCATATGGATTCAAATAAGGGCACCATTATCTCCTTGGCAGCTCTTCTGAAACAGCCACATCTACTGTGTCAGGCACATGCCTGGACACAATGCGACTGGCCTTGGAGATGGCACAACCAAACCCTGGGATCTGGGGAAATTGAAGGCTGAACTCTGCAGCTTTATCGCTGCTGCTGTCCACAGAGGCAGGGAGGCCGACAGAACATGGCTAACCCCTGAGACTAGCCAATGCCCAGCGCTTTGGCCTGCAGCACCAGGGCAGACACATGGTGCTCTGCCTAGGCCACTAGCACGCTGGCACCGCTAGGGCTAAGGAGTAGCTGGACACTGACTAGCTGGTCACCAGAGCCAATGCCCTGCGATGGTCCAAGCTCCCTGGTTGGGGCTCGATGGAGAAACGTTTGGATTTGACTCTGCTTTTCTTCCCTCCCCATGCTAGAACCAGAGCCGGGTTCAGGCGCCGAACCCTTCCCCACGAGCGCCCCCAGCTTCCACCGGGGCAAGCGCGACAGGCCGGCAGCCTACAGCCTCAGCCCACACCAGCTGGCCCAGACGGCCGAGGACGAGAGCAAGTGAAGAGGGGCAGCCACCCTGAGCGGGAGTCGTCTCCCCAAGCATTAAGGCCCCCTTGGGTACGCCCTCCCCTCCCCCACATCGTTCTGGACTGTCGCATGAAGACGCGCTCGAGGAGCCTTCCCAGGCCATGCAGCTGGCCGGCGTGACTCTGTATTTATTTGGGCTCTTTCTAGAGGCCCGTAACCAGTGCTATGTGTGTAGTAACTGACCTCCTCATGGCTCCAGGACCCCCCTACCCCGTGCTCCCCTCATTGTACTGCAGGGGGCGCACTTAATCTCTTGGTGCTATTGTGTGGGATGTCTTCTAGATGACCTTGGCCTGTAGCTCCCCGGCCTGGCAGGGATGGCAGAGAGGGCATCGTTCTCCCTTCTGCCCCCAAACTGCAGAGGATCCCCAGGAATCCAGGCTTTGGCTCCCCCACCGAGGGGGTGCAGGGGATGGTGCCTTGACCCTTCCCAGTCCCCAGGGATTGGCTCAGCTCCCGTGGAGCCAAGTTCCTGCCTTTTCCCCTGTGAATCCACCCCCAGAGCAGGGGCAGCTGGGACGTGTGTAGCGCTGCCCAGCACTAGGCTCTGCACCAGTCCGTTACCCCGTTACGGGTTTGGGCCCCGGCAGCCCCTGAGCAGCTCTGCCCGTACCACTGGACACTGGCACTAAGGTGGGGCGGCCCCAGCTGAACACTGAAAACCAAGCTAAGCAGGCTGAGCCTGGGCGGAGCGCACACCTGCTCGAACCCTGCCGGGTTGGGCTCTGGCTGCCCTTGGCCTGGCTTCAGCAAAGGGGGGTTAATTACCCATGTGGCCACCCCACTCATCTCTGAGTGTCCAGGCCTCTCTCAGGCCCAGGGGGCAGCTGTGGGGCTTCCACCATCCAGCCCATTCTTCCCCCAAACCATGTGGGGAGCAGCCCGTGACCCAACAGCCAGGCCCCCACGCCGGCTGCTGTGCTGTGAAGGTGTCTGCGCACAGACGGGGATGGGATGCTAGAACCAGAGGCGGGGGCACCCTGCACCCCAGGCAGTCTCGCTGCCTCATGCAGCTCAGCTGCACCTACCATGTGCCCGCTTCTTACACCCCAAAGGCTTTACCTGGAGCAACAGTTCTTCTGGAGCAGGGACAGCTACCACCCCTGGGTGGGGCTCCAGCTGAGCCTCAGGCAGGTCCCCTTCCAGCATCCCCAGCCCCACCCTGGGCACCTTCCCCCAGGGAGGAGGGATCTTCCACCTGGAGGCCAAAGTGTCACCAAGGGCAGTTGCCATGGCTGGATGCAGGCAGGGGCCAGGCCTCAGCGCCCTGCTCCACCTTCTTGATCAGCATCCCCTCAGCTAACGCTGGCTGGGGAGGGTGGAGACATAACCAAAACTTACCTAGCAGCGGCACACCCCTGCCCCACCTCCCACCATCCTTCCCTGTGGGCCCTGAGACCCACTAACAACTGGGAGAGCTGCTGTAAAATGGGGAGAAAGGCCAGGAACAGGGAAGTCGGGGGTCATTAGCGGGGAGGCCCATCTGAAACCAGCACCCAGTGCAACCCTGTCACCAGCTGCGCAAGCGGCTGAGGAGGGAACCTGCCTTTGTATTGTGTGCGCTCGTGATCCCGGCCAGCCGGGGGACAAATGGTCTAAAGGTCATTAAAAGGTGTCACTAAGCTCCAGCGCCATGGCAGTCTGGCTGTGCTTAGAGCTGGGGTGGGGAGCAGCGAGGCTGTGGGACTAGCACCACTGATGGGCATCAGCCACAGCCAGGAAGGATGCTGGCTAGAGGCCCAGCACTCCCAGTGCCCTGCAGCCCATCAGCTCCGCCCTCACCCAGAGGCTGCACCAAGGGGAAGGACCTGAGGGAAACAAATGACTGGCTGAGCCTGGCCACGGGCAATGAGAGCAGCCAGCAGCCTCCCCAGGGTTTGGTGAAACTTTATTTCTCCAGCAAAGAACAGCGACAGGTCACTTCCACGGGTCCACAGGTCAGCTCCCCGGGCGGGCACGTCCAGCTGGCCAGGCAGCAGGCACTTCTGCAGGGGCCCTTAGCTCAGAGCCTGTGGCAAGACAGAGCAAGGCTGGAAAGTAGCTGCAGGGGCACGATGCTGGTGGTCTCCAGGTGAATCCCATGTAGGCAGGACACCATCATGTCGGCAGCTGGGGGGTCCAGGAGCCAACACCTTGGTAAAGCCAGCCAGAGAAAGCAGGTACCACCTTCCAGGCAATGGGATGGGAGCTGGCAGGCACCTTTCCCGGGCTAGCCCTCCCATCTGCTTTCCAGGGCAGTCGGCCTTTGGGGGGATGTTACAGTTACGGACTGTTTAGGATTCCCAGACTGCTGGTGCGATAACCCCACAGCCCGAATGCCACGGGACTGCCTGGGACGACACGATGTGTGGCAGAGTTTAGGCTCCAGAGGACACAAGCGTGGATCAGGCCTGTTTTCTAGCATCCCCTGCACCCGGCAGCAGCATTAAACCTGGAGCTCCCTGGGCTGTGGAGTTCGTCTGTGCTGCCCCCAGTGCTGGCCTCACCCCCCACCCCAGCTAGTGACAGGATCTGTCTACACTGGTGCTTTCTAACACCAGTTACTCAGTCACCAATTAGCGAATATATTTGCCCATGCTAGTGTGGACGCCCCCTAAATGTGAGTTCCAGGACACGGCCTGAATCATAAAGGCTTGTGCCCTGGAACAAACATTTGGGAGGCCCAGAATGGCCAGTACTAACCTGGCTGCTAACGCAAGTTCAAATTTAGCATGGCCTTACCAAGGAAGGGATGGGCCAGGCAGGAAACGAGGCCGGAGGCTGTGGGGGCTGGCACAAGGGGAGGGATGGAGAAGGTAGGAGGCACCATGCTGCAAGTGACTCCTCTGCACAGCCCGAGCCATGCCTCAGTCATGCAACTGCTCTTCCTCCCTGCAGCACCTGCTCCTGCTTCCCCATCCTCTCGCGCAGCCATTCCCCATGGAGCCCAGGCCTGGAGCTGAGCCCTACAGGACTCCCCCATCTTGGGATAGAGGGGGCAGGCCCCCAAGCTCATGGTGCTTCCGGTAATGGGCTTTGCTCTCTTCCTTCCCTCAGGGCCTGGTGATCTCAAACCCAATGGTTCAGCTTGGGGCCGTTATTTCCGCCGTTAATGACTGGGGCCCTTTATTCTGTGGTGGGAAAGCACGGTACGGCTTGCTCTGTGGGACGCAGATGCTCATGGCAGAATGGCCTGCTCTCCAACGTCACCACGGCCTCGTCCCCGACCTGGCCTCCAATCAGCAGCGAGACGGCCCCCTCCACTCGGCCCGTGGCTGCCAGTGCCACCACCGCCTGCTCCATGGGGAAGCCCATCCTCTCCAGCTGCTGCAGTCTGGGGAGCGAGAGGGAGAGAGGCCATAAGAACGGCCAGACTGGGTCAGACCAAAGGTCCATCTAGCCCAGTATCCTGTCCTCTGACAGTGGCCAATGCCAGGTGCCCCAGAGGGAAAGAACAGAACAGGGAATCAAATGATCCATCCCCTGTCGCCCATTCCCAGCTTCTGGCAAACAGAGGCTAGGGACACCATCCCTGCCCAATAGCCACTGATGGACCAATCCTCCATGAACTTATCTAGTTCTTTTTTGAAGAAACCTTCGGGCTGTGGGTGGAGACATGGGGCCGGGCAGTGAAAGCAGGGGCAGGTGAGAAGAACTCGGGCCTGCTTGATGGGGATGGCTCTGTGGTTGCTGGTGGGCTGCCCACACTCCCGCAGGGTCCATCCCCAGCAAACACGCATGCAATGGCGCAGACAGCAGCCTCCCTGCCCATCAGGTGGCCCGTAGACTCCACAGTTCCTAGTGTGCAATGCTCTGCCTGTACCTGTCACTCAGCAGGGTTGAGCTAGCCTGATCTGGCCAGGTCAGCATGAGAGGACCTTGGCGGCGGGAGCCATGGAGCATGAACAAGCTGTACCAAGACCTGCAGCCCGGCAGAGATGGGAGGGAGCCAGAGGGCAGCCCACTCTACGCTCTCAGGCTCAGTGGGTGCTGCCCAAAGAGCCCCCCAATCTGGTTCTGGGTTAGAAGCCAAGTGGGCTGAAGGGTCTGGTCTCTGCTCCACACTGGTGACCAAGGGGCGCCTCCCCCTCCATCCCCTTGCCCCCACCCTGCCGTGCCCCTTACCGCAGAGAGGAGACAGAGGATTTGGAAAGCTGCACTCCGCCCATGGCAGCCTCCAGGCTGGCGTCCCGCAGGGAGGCCTGGATCCCGGCCAGCAGCAGCTGCTCATCCAGCAGGACCTCTCCCAGGCCCAAGAGTGATGCCCCAGAGTGCAGGCTGGGGCTGTCCCATGGGGGAGAGGGGGCAGGGCCCCCATGGAGATCTGGGAAGCGAGCCAGAGGGACGGATGGGTATGGCATCCCAGAGCTCTGCCAGCACCCAGGTCTTTCAGCAGCCCAGGGAGAGGCAGGTGCCACGGCTAAGGACTGGTCTGAAAGGCCCCCCGAGAAGCCCTGCTGGGCTGGGGGGGCAGAGAGTTCTGGAGACCTGGGAATCAAGGAAGGAATTAGAGGGGAGTCCAAACAAACAGTGGGAGGGAGCAGCCTCCCAGCCCATCACAGAGGGCAGTCAGGGTGGCCCCCAATTGAGCGGGGCTTGGGGGGGGGAGTGCCCCGTGACTCTAGCAGGGACGTGTTTCTCATGCTGGCCATGCCAGACCCTAAAGCAGTGATTCAGGAGACTCCCTGTGTCTGGGGGAGGAGGTTCTGGGTCAGCCCCCACCCCACATCCCATCCCTAGGACTCCTTGCTATGCAGCACTAGACCAGAGGGGTCGCTAGTGGGTGACCCACACCACGGCCTCCCTCCTTGCCCTCTCCAGCCAGGTCTCTGCCAGGCAGTCAGGGAGGGAGATGAACGGCGGTAACCAGTGGGTCACCAGGCCCGCCTGGGGGCACAGCAGGAGAGCCAGGGGCTATGAGCTGATGGTGTCTCTCGTAGAGATGCAGTGAACCCCAGCCAGCCCAGAGCCACCTCATGTACCTGCCCCTGGTGCTGGCCGCATGGCTAGTGGGAAGGATCCCCCCTCTTGGGCACAGGATAAAGCGGACGAAGCCGCTTCTCGCCAGTGTCCTGCAGACGGCCCCATCATGTAGCACTTCCAGGCGCCTCTCTGACAGCTCCAGCCACGACAAGACCCTGGACCAATCTGCCACCAGTTCCTCTGGTCAAGGAAAACATCTGCTGCTGGCCCCAGCTGGGGACGCTTCCTGGTCCCCAGCCTGGCTAGCTAGGAGCCAAACAACCCAAGGGTCTGCAGGCATGTTGGGATCTGTAGTCTCCATAAAGATGATGGCAGCTGTGACTGGCTCTTGTTTTAACCACATCAGAGGCAGAGCTCAGGTGCCTAATAATGCTGCCCTCAGCTGGGCAAAATCCCCTGCAGTAACCACAAACCCCGGGATGGTTAGTTTACGATCAGTGTGTACATCAGATTGTGCCAAGGTCTGCGAGCATGAGCCAGAGACGGGCACCTGGAGAAAGCTTGCAGGAAGGAGAGTGTCTGAGGCCGTGCACTCAGTGCTAAAGAGGCGTGGGATAGTGCACGGGCTCCAGTGAGAGATTACGGTGTGATTCGTGCCAACCTTGGAGACCAAACCCCGAAGCTAATAAAAAGATACCAGCAGTGCCAGCTTCCTACCCAGCAATGCGCCTCTGCCCTGACCTGAGAGATGGGAAGGAAGAATCCAGCCTCTACAGCCCAGACAAGAGGGTCAATTAGTGGTTGCAGGCATGGTGGTTTCTGTGATGTGGGGACACCTATCCCCTAAGACCTGGACTGAGACCCATCAAACGTCTTTCACATGGGCCACTGAAAAGCTATCAGATGGGAAGGACTTTCACTCCCTCCCAGCCGGGGCAGCATCCAAACTAGGTTCCATATCCCATCTCCAGAGCGGGTAATCTGGGACGTTAGCTATTTTCCTGTGGAGTGGACTGTTTTCTCCACAATCTTAGCTTTCATTTAAAAGAATGAATGGCTGAATTGTGACCCCAGGCAGACACTCCCCCACCACTGACTTCCGTGGAGTCACATCTGGGGGAGGCTGGGTGGAATATTCCCCAGTTTCTTGCCTTTCATAGAATCATAGAATCATAGAATCTCAGGGTTGGAAGGGACCTCAGGAGGTCATCTAGTCCAACCCCCTGCTCAAAGCAGGACCAAACCCAACTAAATCAGCCCAGCCAGGGCTTTGTCAAGCCTGACCTTAAAAACCTCTAAGGAAGGAGATTCCACTACCTCCCTAGGTAACCCATTCCAGTTCTTCACCACCCTACTAGTGAAAAAGTTTTTCCTAATGTCCAACCTAAACCTCCCCCTCTGCAACTTGAGACCATTACTCCTTGTTCTGTCATCTTCTATCACTGAGAACAGTCTAGATCCATCCTCTTTGGAACCCCCTTTCAGGTAGTTGAAAGCAGCTATCAAATCGCCCCTCATTCTTCTCTTCTGCAGACTAAACAATCCCAGTTCCCTCAGCCTCTCCTCGTAAGTCATGTGCTCCAGCCCCCTAATCATTTTTGTTGCCCTCCGCTGGACTCTCTCCAATTTATCCACATCCTTCTTGTAGTGTGGGGCCCAAAACTGGACACAGTACTCCAAATGAGGCCTCACCAGTGCTGAGTAGAGGGGAATGATCACATCCCTCGATCTGCTGGAAATGCCCCTACTTATACAACCCAAAATGCCATTAGCCTTCTTGGCAACAAGGGCACACTGTTGACTCATATTCAGCTTTTCGTCCACCGTAACCCCTAGGTCCTTTTCTGCAGAACTGCTGCCCAGCCATTCGGTCCCTAGTCTATAGCAGTGCATGGGATTCTTTCGTCCTAAATGCAGGACTCTGCACTTGTCCTTGTTGAACCTCATCATATTTCTTTTGGCCCAATCCTCTAATTTGTCTAGGTCCCTCTGTATCCTATCCCTACCCTCCAGCGTATCAACCACTCCTCCCAGTTTAGTGTCATCTGCAAACTTGCTAAGGGTGCAGTCCACACCATCTTCCAGATCGTTAATGAAGATATTGAATAAAACCGGCCCCAGCACCGACCCTTGGGGCACTCCACTTGATACCGGCTGNCTTTCTGTTTCTCCTTCTGAATGCAACCAGTGTCCTGCTTCTGAGTCTGCAGCCAGGCTTGGGGGACGGGGGGGCTGCTTTAGTGGACACTGCTCTGCTACTTGCTGTCCCTGCTGCCGCCATGGCACCTAAAATACGCGTGTGTGCTACTTGCCCTGTCCCCGCTGACTTTGGCACAGCTACAGGCTGCACCCACTGGCTCCATTGGCCCTGTGATGGGGCATATAAACCCCCCTCTGCCCCGTCACTAGGGGCAGTCACTACCTCCCCAGCTGTGGCTCATTAGTTGACCTGCAACAGTGGGGCTAGGAGGCTGCAGCCCCGGTAGGGGGGTGGCTGCTGCTGAGGCTGGGACACAGATTGATAGGAAGCTGCCTAGCAAGCAGGCCCTGGCGCCCCAAGGAGTGGGGTGAGGCTGCTGGTGGAGGAAGCAGAGGCCCTTAGTTAGGATCCCTTCTCCTACCAGCTAGAGCAGAGCTGGACTCCCTTGGGGCACTGGCAGCAGGCCTGGGAGCGACCATGGCTGGGGTTGAACGAGGGTCAGGAGAGCAGAGTCGTAAAGGGCTGGTGCACTTCCAGGGACTGAGGCCCCTAATATCTAGCAGTGTCAAAGCCCTGTGGAGTCCCACCCAGTCCCTCCCAGGGCAGGATTGTTCACTGGAGCTCTATCCAGGGGCGTCCTCCCCTTCCCTGCAGACCCCATTCCACAGGCCAACTGATCACACCGGCTTGCAGCATCTGTGGGGACACCAGTGCTCCTCTTCAGGGCCCAGTCGATACCGTGCCAGGCTGGCGAGGCCCCGGGAACACCCTGCCCATCACACAGAGGATACAGGCCAGCCCTGTGAGCGCACCACTCAGGTGGAGGAGGAAGGGGCACCCGGGGGAGAGAAGCTGGCTGAACGCGAGGAGCAGCCAGGGCAGGGCCCCAGCACGAACCTGCCCCGAGGCCCCAGCCCTGCTCCTCAGTACCAGATGGCGCCCCAGCATGGCCAGGTGGACCGGAGTGTAGCCACTGGCAGCATCAGGGGGAGGCGCCCAGAGTCCAGCCAGGACGAGGTAGAGCAGAGCCGAGATCACCGCGCTGAGCAGGGAGGCGTGGAGGTAGCGAAGGGTGCCCAGGTGCCGCTCCTGGCGCCAGCCCAGCACAAGGAAGAGCAGCAAGTTGAGGAGCAGGAGGGAGGGGTCCGTGTGGCACAGGCAGTAGGTTGCCAGGCGATACACTGGGGAGAAGAGCAAGGGATGACCTGTTAACATGGGACTCCCTGTATGTATCCTTCTAAGGGAGCCCAGTGCTGGGGAAAGACTCAGCACAGGCCTGGGCCTGACCAGGTCTGGTCTGGTCCTCTTCTCCTCTACGCAACAGCTGCTGCCCTGCCATTGGTATCATTTCCCAGCACGCTGACAGCCCCCCATGGCCTCTCCCTGCCCCATGATCCCCTCTGAGGATATGCCTACACTGGAGCTGCACGTGTCACTCCCAGCTCAACGCAGCTAGCACGCTAGAGACATGGAACCTCTTCTCCCAGCGGGATGCTCCAGTCTCCCACCAGTGGCTTGTTAAACATCCAGGCATCAGGAGTGAGAGCCCTGGAGCAAGGCTACGTCCTGAGGGGTGGGCGAGAGGAGGGGAGCAGGGGCAGGGCAGGTACCCACCTTGGAAGTGTCTGAACAGCAGGGCTGGCGCTAAGGACAGATTCTCGCAAACCCCCAGCAGCCAAAAGACGCCAAGAAGCAGCATTAGGGTAACGGAAGCAAGTGGGGGGCCCTCCAGTCCCCACATCCATGTTAGGCGCCTCCTGGGCAGCATCACCTTGAGAGGGGAGAGACAGCTACACCATGGTCCTCTTGGAGGGACCCTGGATTTCAGGGGACTCAGCAAGGCAGGCAGAGGCAACCAGGGCCTGGGAAGTTCTCAGCACTCGGGGACTGTCTGTGGGGAGAAGGGGGGACTGAGTCTCCCAGATACACAAGCAAACCGTATAGGGCAATGAGGATGCTGCACCAGGCTGTGCCCAGGGGAGGGCAGCCCACCGGGCTCCGTTGTATGGGGAAGCAGGGAGGTCTGACCAGGCATCCCAGTGTGTCCCCCGAGGTCCAACACAAGGAAACAAGGAGCCTCAATCTTGCCCAAATTTCACCCTGGCCCCTAATACATGAGCTGCCCTCTCGGAGCCCTGGGCCTGGTGGGCTGCACCCTGGCACCCAATGCCGTTACAGGAGGGGAGCAGGGTGCCCTGCCCCTTTGATCCCACACCCAGCACCCATGGGAGTTGCAGGCAGGTGAGAGTGCCGTGCAGTTGTGTGGACTCTGAACAGAGCTGAGGTTCAGGATCAGGGCTACTGGTTTCCTGTGTGGCCCTGCAGCGAGGTGTGAACTGTGATCGCTCACAGCACTTACCAGCCTGCAAGGCGCTTGGAGCTGTGCGAGACACAAGCACAGACGAGAGCCACTCGTGCTACAAAACAGGGACCCCGAGGCAGCCAACCCAGAGCCGTCTCGGCCTCCCGCAGTGCACACTGCCCCAGGGGGCAGGAGAACCATACAGCTGGCCTCAAACACAAGACAGCGGGTGGCTGCTGTTTCTGAAGCCTTGTGTTGCAAACGCTGTAGCTCATGAGCTGGCCTGTGCCTTGTGACCAGGGAGATCAGTCAATAACAGACCTAAAATTGGCAATTGTTCAACAAAAAAACTTCAAAAACAGACTCCAGCGAGAAACAGCAGAACTGGAATTAATTTGCAAACTGGACACCATCAGATTAGGCCTGAATAAAGACTGGGAGTAGTTGGGTTATTACAAAACCTAAACCTAATTTCCCCAATACTAGTTTCTCCCTACTGTTACTCACACCTTCTTGTCACCTGTCTGAAATGGGCCACTCTCATTACCACTTCAAAAGTTATTCTCCTCCCTTGGTATCCTGCTGTTAATTGAATTGTCTCGTTAGACTGACCTCACACTTGGCAAGGCAACGCCCATCCTTTCATGTATTTATACCTGCTCCTGTATTTTCCACTCCATGCATCTGATGAAGTGGGTTCTAGCCCACGAAAGCCTATGCCCAAATAAATGTGTTAGTCTCTAAGGTGCCACAAGGACTCCTCATTGTTTTTGCTGATACAGATTAACACGGCTACCTCTGAACCCTTCCCCAAACAGTAACTCGTGGCCTCGTTTCCCCAGCCCCTGGCTGTATGGTGCTCTGTTGCTGCAAGGGGCATATGGAATGCACTCAAGTCTGGGTCCGTGGGGTCTCGCCCTGTAGGATGGTGTCCCTAAAGGCCCATGTGCCAATACCCAACGGGGGACATAAAGGAAACACCTGTATTTGGGCCTGGGGGAGGGGGTGCCCACATTTCCGCATGCTGCTCTTAGCTCTGGTGCAGCAAAGCAAAGCTTTTCCTACCTCTCCAGGCTGCTCTGCTCATTGCTTTGAAAACTTGGTTCGGGGCGCGGCTCACCTCCTTCCAGCAGGCCAGCTTTCCCTGCGGCTCCCGGGGGAGGGGAGGAGGCGCTGTGTCCTTACCCTGGCCCAGGAGAGGAGAGAGGGACACCACACAGCCATTTTGCCATGCTCCTCTGCTAGGCACTTTCATCTCTGCACAATGCTTTGGCCAGCCAGGGAGCGTCAAGAAAGTTGAACCCTTGAGATGAAAAGGAGCATCTCAGCTGGATGTGCTCTAGGAGTGATTGTGGGGCAGTCTCTGGCCTGGGCTGAACAGGAGGCCTGGGACTCTGGAGGTGGGCTCTAGGCTGGGTCCCTCCCCAGGTGGCTGAGAGCTGGGAGGATTTGTAAAGGAGCCTGACTGCTCTGGTCTCTGCGGCTTGTTCCCTGTTTGCATTTGACACGGAAAAGTTCTCTTTCGAGTCCCTTTTGCTTTCCAGGTGGCACTGAGCCGCCTGCTGCCTTTGGGCTGCAGACAAAAACACCACCACTGTGAAGAGATAGCAGAACTCATGCTTCAGAGCTCAGTGCCTCACTGCCACAGACCAGGGCGGGGGCAGATTACCCCACCTCTGCTACCCCCAGGTTCTTACACCCTCCTCTAATACATTGGGTCCTAGCTCTTGTCAGGCAGGATCCGGGGCAAGCGGGACCTTGGCTCTGAGCTGGGCTTGCAATGTGCCATTTTCTTCTTTTATTTTTAATCTAATAAAATATTTCTATTGCCATTGGATTTTGTGACACAAAACACAACCGTGGGGCCCAATGGACTTGGACGTTGTAGGCCATGATGCAGAATATTAGGGGTGCAAGACGCAGAGGTGCTCAGTTGCCAGGCCTCATTGAAATCAATGGGAGATGGGGGTGCTCAGCCCCTCTGAATTTCATCAACAGGCACCAGCTTCTTTAAAGGGCTCAGCACCGGCAGCTCCCAGGCGTGACGTGCCACTGCCAGCATCAGGGAGTGGGGCATTCTGAGCTGGCAGGCTCAGGCTGTTTGCGTGGGTTCAAATGGGACACAAGGGGCAAGGCTGTGGGAATCAGGCCCAGCAATTCAGCATGGTTGTTGCTGGTGCCATCTGAAAGCGCCGCCTACAAGCCATGCCCCACCCCGTTGAGCTGCCAAAAGGAGTCAGTGGATTGTGGAGATGGTCATAGCTGCCGAGTTTTGTGCAGCTGCATGTAAGAACATAGGAAAGGCCACACAAGGTCAGCCCAGTAGCCCGGTGTCTTGTCTTCTGACAGCAGCCGGTGGCAGATGCTTCAGAGGGAATCAACAGAACAGGGCAATTAGCGAGTGATCCATCCCCTGTCATCCAGTCCCAGCGTCTTAGGGACACCCAGAGCATGTAACTCTTCCCAATCAGCTTTGGACTAAAACTATCTTGAGTAGTTTCGTATCATCTACAAACTTTGCCACCTCACTATTCACCCCTTTTCCAGCTCATTTATCAATATGTTGAACAGCACTGGTCCCTGTACAGATCCTTGGGGTACCCCACTATTTAACTCTCTCTATTCTGAAAACTGACCATTTATTCCTACCCTTTGTTTCCTGTCTTTCAATCAGTTACTGATCCAGAGGACCTTTCTTCTTATTCCCATGACTACTTACTTTGCTTAAGAGCCTTTGGCCTTGTCTACACTACAAAATTAAGTTGATCTAGTTAACATACAGCCACTTCAGTTCATGTCCACACTACACTCTCTGTTGGCAGTGAGAATCATCACCAGGACAGGTGTGGGGCACTGGGGGGCTCCAGCAGTGAGCCCTGCGTGAGGCTGACAGACAACGGGTGATGTAAGTAATGCTGAATCTACACAGACACTGAGCCGCCCAGCTACAGTGACCTAAGTGCTATGCCTCTTGCAGAGCTGGTGTAGTGGGTGACTTACATCGGCGGGAGCAACGCTGACGTGTAGACAGTGGCATAGTTAGGTTGATGTAAGCTGCGTTATGTCAACCTAATTCTGTAGTGTAGACCAAGCTTTTGGGGAGGGACTTTGCCAAAGGCTTTCTGAAAGTCCTAGTACACTGGAACACCCTTGACAACATGCTTGTTGATCCCCTCAAAGAATTCTAATAGATTGGTGAAGCACGATTTCCCTTTTCAAAAGCCATGTTGACTCTTCCCCAACAAATGGGTTCATCTATGTGTCTGACAATTTTGTTCTTAGTTTCAACCAATTTGCCGGTACTCAAATTAGGCTTACTGGCCTGTGATTGCCATGTTCGCCTCTGGAGCCTTTTTAAAAAAGTGGTGTCACATTAGTTATCCTCCAGTCATCTGGTACAGAAGCTGATTTAAATGATAGGTTACATATCACAGTTAGTACAGTAGTTCTGCAATTTCACATTTGAGTTCCTTCAGAACTCTTGGGTGAATATGGTCTGGTCCTAGTGACTTATTACTGTGTAATTTATCAATGTGTTCCAAAACCTCTTCTAATGACACCTCAGACTGGGACAGTCCCTCAGATATATCACCTAAAAAGAATGGCTCGGGTTTGGGAATCTCCTTCACATCCTCTACATTGAAGAGGGATACAAAGAATTCATTGAGCTTCTCCACAATGGCCTTGGCTTCCATGAGTGCTCCTTTAGCACCTTAGTTGTCGAGTGGCCCCACTGATTGTTTGACAGGCTTCCTGCTTCTGATGTACTTACAGTGTGTTTTAGCTGTTAGTTTGAAGAGCAACTAGCAAAAAAGACTGAAACTCTTTTTTGTTTTTAGCCTGCCTAATTATACATTTAAACTTGATTTGCCTGAGTTTATGCTCCTTTCTATTTTCCTCAGTAGGATTTGACTTCCAATTTTTGAAGGATGCCTTTTTGCTTCTTACTGCTTCTTTTACTCTGTTGTTTAGCCATGGTGGCATTTTTTGGTCCTCTTTACTATTCTTTTTAATTGAGGGAATACATTTAATTTGAGTCTTTATTATGGAGTTTTACATTTTTTTCCATGCAGCTTGTAGGCATTTCACTCTTGTGACTCTTCCTTTTAATTTCTGTTTTACTTGCTTCCTCCTTTTTGTGCAGTTCCCCTTTCTGAACTGAAATGCTACTGTGGTGGGCTTCTTTGGTATTTTCCTCCTCACAGGGATGTTACATTTAAATACACTATGGTCACTATTATCAAGCGGTTCAGCTATATTCATCTCTTGGACCAGATCCTGTGCTCCACTCAGGACTAAATCAAGAATTGTCTCTCCTCTTGTGGGTTCCAGGACCAGCTGCTCCAAGAAGCAGTCATTGATGATGTCTAGAAACTGTATCTCTGCATCCCATCCTGAGGTGACAGGAGCCCAATTAATATGGGGATAGAAAACCAATAATAATGGGGGATTTCAACTATCTTTATACCCTCTCTAACCTGCCTGACATTTCACAATCACCATCACCAGCCCGGTCAGGTGGTCAGTAGTATATTCCTATGGCTGTACTCATGTGAGATGTAATAGGGTGCACGCCGTGCCCCATTGGATTCGGCCCCTTGGTGCCGTTCCTTAAAGACTCAGGGACACTGCAAGCTGGTGCAACACCCGTGCTCTTTATTTGGTATCTGTTCCCACCACTGGTTTCCTGCTATTTACACGGCTTGGCCTCACACAGGCCTGACCAGCAACAGACTAGTAGGCTCTTTCCTCCCTCTGAGCCTGACCTTTCCCTCCAGGTTTCTGCCCCCCTCTCTTCCACTTCCTCACAGCCTTTGTAGCTCCTGCTAATGAGGCTGGCAGGTGCAGGCAGTTCCCAGGCAAGGGCTGGCTATTTACCCAGCCCCAATCCATTCCCCCTGATTGGGGCTGGGGTGCCAAGAGCTGATTAAGGGCTTTCCTAGCAGTGCCCTGCCACACATCTCCCCCCTTAAGTGACCGCCGGAGTGGGGGCTGGTTCGGCCCTTCCTCCCCCTGCCCTGGAGATTGCTTCGGGGAGGCCCATTGCCCCCCACTGGGAGGTCCCCGGGGTCTTCCTCACAAGGTTTGGCCGTTCCCCAGCCACAAAAGGCACATTGGGAAGGGGGTGGACTGCTCCACAGATCTACGGCTACCCACTGGTCCTCGCACCAGTCGCAGCCTTTCGGTCGCTCTACCAGCTGCTCCCTCTTGTTGTCTGGCAGGGAAGCCAGGTGGGTCTGGACTTCGCCCCGTCCACCCGGGCCTCAGGCGCAGTTGTCCGGCCCAGGGGAGTCTGGCTCTCCCCTCCTGGAGGTTCCACCTTCAGGCATTCCCTGGGGCCTTCCCCCCTTGTCCTCAGACCTCCTTCCCAGGGGTTTCGATAGCGGGGCACTCCTTTGATCCCTCACTCTCTCCTATCTTCACTTGGGCTTTGTTATCTAAGATTTTGCTCTATCCTCAGGGGACCTGGGTCCTCCCCCTCGCTGGGGCCGAGGGATGTAGGGGTTTCCCCTTCCTTCAATGGGGTCTCCCCCCTCTTCCTGCCGGAGGGTCCCCTCCCACGGCCTCCATTCCCTTTTGGGATGGGGCCCCAATCTGTCTTCAGGACCATGGGGTACAGCAATTCCTCTACCACCCCCACCCACTGCCAGGCAAACCGGCCCCCACCTCCCGGGGCATCTGGGCCACAGCCTCCAATCCCCGTGGATGCACTCAAGCATCATTTGCACCCCTGGAATAAACCATTGTGGCTTCCCCAGCCCTCTTTGAATGAGGGTGCGGGCTGAGGCCATGTCCACTAAGCCCCCACGGGGCTTCCTCCCCACCTGCACGGGGATGGTGGCCAGTCCTTTCCCCCGCTTCTTCCCGCCACCGTTCGTCCAACTGCAAAACTTGGCTAGTCCACATTCCATTTCCAGGCAGTCCTGACACTCGCGTCCCTGCCGCCCACATCGCCAGCAGGGCCTCTCCCGAGGGGAAGTTCTCAGGGTTTCTTCCCCCAGTCCAGGTCCCAGCCCGTCCGCCCCTCTTTTCGAGGAAAGTCCGCCTCCGCATATGCCTCCGTCAGTTTGACAGCGGCCTCTACTGTATTTGGCTGGTGCCGCTGGACTCAGACTCGCACATTTTCCAGGAGGCCCTGCACAAATTGTTCTAGGATCACCCGGTCCATTATCTCTCCCACCATCTGGGTGTCCGGCCTTAACCACCGCGTGGCGCAATCCATGAGCTTCTGGGCAAAAGTGCAGGGGCTGCAAACCTCCTGTCCACCGCGCTGCCCGAAACTTCTGCCAATACTTTTCATCAGACAGTCCCATCCAGTCCAGGACTGCCGCCTTCACCGCCTCATTATCTTTGGCCTGTTCATTAGTTAGGGCCATGTAGGCAGCCTGAGCCTCTCTGGCCAGATATGGGGCTAGTCTTAGGGCCCAGGTCACCTTGTCCCATCCGGCACCCATGGCTACCCATTCAAAAGTGCAGAGGAAGATGTCGGGGTCTTCGGTGGGGCCCATCTTACAGAGCCCCACCTGCCATCACCTCCCAGGGGACTCAGCAACCAGTGCAGGAGCTTCTGCTGCACACTGCCCGGCCCCCTGATTCACCCCTAGAGGGTCTTTGGTTACTCGGCCTGTCACGTGAGTACAGCCGGTCTCTCGCCCTGGTGGGACTGCTGAAAGGCCAGCAGGGTTTTCTGCAGCTCCTCTTGCTGTTTCACAAGCCGCTGCACGGTTCCCTCCATGCTCAGGTTGCCACTCCCTGGCGCTGGCTTCAAATCCCAGACAAGCCCCACGTATAACAGGGTACACACTGCATCCCTCCAGATTCAGCCCCTTGGCCCCGTTCCCTAAAGACACCAAGCTGGTGCAACACCCGTGCTCTTTATTTGGTGTCCATTCCCAAATCCCACCACCAGTTTCCTGCTATTTACACGGCTTGGCCTCACATAGGCCTGACCAGCAACAGACTAGTAGGCTCTTTCCTTCTTCTGAGCCTGACTTTTCCCTCCTGGTCTCCCGGCCGCCGCCGCCGCCTTTTAGCTCCTGCTAATGAGGCTGGCAGGTGCAGGCAGTTCCCAGGCAAGGGCTGGCTATTTACCTAGCCCCAATCCATTCCCCCCAATTAGGGCTGGGGTGGCAAGAGCTGATTAAGGGCTTTCCTAGCAGCGCCCTGCCACAGAGACGTTATGCAAATTTGCACATATATCACTTAGCTCATTACATGATTTTCACATGGGCACCCAGCACAAAACTTGGGTGATGTGGCAGCTGAATGGGTGCTGAAGTGTCTGGGGTGTATCTGAGTGGTGAGAATCTTGGAAGCTGAATTTGGGGTGTATCTGGGTGGAAGATGACAGTGGCTGTCAGAGGATTGGCTGGCTGGAGGAACTGGATTTGTAGGGAAAGCTTGTGGTAGAGATACAGGAAGAGGGGATTGCTGGGTGGTGTGCAAGGAAAGCAATAGGGGATCTGGCTGAGGAGAGCTGGCAGGACTAGGTTTGTGGAGTGTCGGGGGCGGGGAGAGCTGGATAGCTTGGGGAAGAAGCTAGAGACAGCTTGGTGTGTGGAGGAGATAGCTGGAGGGGTGGCTTTGGGAGACGTCTGAGGAAGATGGGAGCTTTGTGAGAGCTAAGGGTTTGTGTTCGAGTGTTGGGGGCAGCTGGGAGGCATGGTAGGCTGTGGAGCTGGTTGGTGAGGAGGGGCTGGCTGGCAGCTGGGTGGAGGAGCTGAGGCCAGCACTGAGCCCCCCACCTTCTCTTCCTGTTCCTGCCTCTTCTTGGCTGCTCCTTCCCTGCTCAGATCCAGCAGGGGGTGCAATAAGAGAGAGGCCACTGAGCTGCAATTGCAGGTAATTCCTGCAGCCCAGCCCATGCAAGCTGGGCTGTGGGCATGCCACAGGGGGTGCATATGTGACTATCGCATGAAATGCCTCACGCTCGACTGAGTCCGATTGTTCAGCGTGTGACTATGCACACTCTGCTGGCCTCTGCAGTGCTTCTCAGGCCAGGCTTCTGCTGAGTGGGGTCCAGCTACACCCATGGACTCTGCTGGCCTTTGTGGGGATGGACAGACTCCCCGGCAGTGAGGCGCAGCTGGGCTCCTTGAGCATGGTTCTTTCTCCACTGGAAGAAAAATAAATGCCAAGCGCCCCCTCTCCCAGTGCCAAACTGAGCTGTCACTCAAAGGAGATTGTGCAGCTCCTCCCTCTCCTTTCTCTGATCAGCAGTGAAACAGCTAACAGCCTTGGAATAGGTAACCTGTAATCTTCCGCGCTAACATGCCATTGAGAGGAATGGGGCAGTTCACACCTCACACAGCTCTGGTTTCAGGCTCTCTACAGCACCAGGCAGATATCACTGTGTCCGGTACACTCCAGGCACCGCTGAGGGGTTTCTTTACAACTGTAAAGGACACAGACTTGCTTTTCTTTTTGAGTGAAAGCTGAGGCTCTGAAGCACAAGATGGCAACTCATGCGAAATGAAGATAAAGCAGATGCTCGTGTCCACCCCCAGTTCAGTTCTTGCTGCTCACACTATTGCTCTCACCTGCTATGCTGTGCTGGTTCTAGTGCAACAGGGGTAGATTTCCTGAACAATGCTAATGCAAACAGGGTCATTTTCCTAGGAGAGGCTGCTTGTGTTGTTCAGTGTTTACCCATGTGGGAAGCTAGCCGACTAGGGGGCAGTGGGGGGCAAATGACAAGGAGTGGGGAAAGCTAGTTATGTGACTCCAGATTAGAGCTGGGTGAACATTTTCAGACAAATGCATGTTTCCTTATAACCTTTATTCCGGGGGGAATTCTGCGCCTAAAAATAAAAATTCTGCATATTTTGTCAAAATAACACAATATAATCACGCCAGTTTCAATTATTTTGGTAATTTATTTCAAAATACCTGTCAGCAAGTATGTCTGTAACAATACAGATAACAAAAAAGATTCAGGACATGTTTTTTGACAAATAGATACCTTACTAGGCATATTAATACAGAACATGGAGTAATAATTCATTTAAACTACAATAGAGAACTGTATATCCTGCACCCCTCAGAAGCAGTGCAAAGACTTGGGGGAGTCAGGGGTAATGAAGGACCTCAGGGAGAGGGAAGTAATTGCTGGGCAGGAGCCTGGGAGTGAATCTAGAGGGTTGTTGGGTATGGGTGGGAGGTATGGAACAGGTTTTTTTTACGGGGGGGGGGGATTGTTAGGGAGTTGGGGAGCCTCCCCCATGCAGACCCTGGCTGACTCTACATCTCCCATTCCGTCAGGCTCATCTGCCCCATCCCTATGTGTCCCTGCACCCCCACTCAGTCACCCTTTCTCCCTCGTCTCCATGTTTACCTGCACTCTCTCCCCCATCCCCATGTATCCCTGCACCCTCACTCAGCCACTCCCCTGCCCCTGTCCCATGTGGCCCTGCTCCCACTGCCATTCAGCTCCTGCCCCAGTCTGTCCCTCCCACTAGCCCCTTTGGACCCAGCTCTGCTAGAGTTTGGGCCTGCTGTGTCGCAGCTCCCCAAATCACTTTCAAAGTCTATGAAACATCTATAAACTGTGATGATGTTGCAACATAAGTCACACAGAAGGCCACCATTAAGATGCTGTGTCAAAACATCACTGCACAATTCTACGTATTAACATTGTGCTAACTCGCTCAGTGAGTTACCCCACAGCTGTGCATTGACATCACAGCAACATGCTATGACTCCATGAGATGACATCACACCAACACCCCACTGCTCCAAGTGTTGACCTCATACCAACCCCCACAGCTATGTGATGACGTCACACAATGCACTGCAGGCTGTGTAATGTGATTTTAAGCCAAGATATGACTCGTGTATGTGGGTCATTTCAATAAGTACAATCTGTGATGGCAGCTCTTCCCCGTCCCCGCATTTCCCCCCCATGTGCGGCACCCAGCAACGTAATTCGCATCCCCCACGAGTCTGGGGCTGCTAGCTGCTCCCAGTCCCTCCCCCAACCTCTGAGGCCTATTCTGCGTTTCCCTAGAGTGTCTCTTGAACGACGATCCCTAACTGGGGTGGACTGAACCATTCGCCACCCCAAAGGGGAGAAATGCCTAGAAATAAATCTCCGTGGTCCCTCTCTCCTCCCTTGCCAGGCTCCCGACTGGTCTTTGCTCCCTGACTGGGGGAGAGAGTCTCCGTGCGGAGGAGAGTTGGGATTAGGCGGGACTGTGGGGAGGGGAAATGTAGTTAGCTCCCCCTCCCATTCGGAGTGGTAGGAGCCGAGGTTGGAAAGGCTGCGCATGAGCGCGCGGCAGAGCGACCAGACGGACGTTGAGAGAACGAGGAGGAACAAGCGAGAAAATGGCGTCGACGGGTGAGTCGGGGGGGCGGCCCCGGCCATAGACAGACTCGGGCCGGGTCCGACCCCCAGCCTCGGGGGAGAGGCCCCTCCGCGCGGGGATGACGCGGGGCGGATGGGCCTGGGGCAGGCGGAGGCCCGTCCCCGCCACAGACGCTTCCCGGGGGGGGGGGGTTCTGGAAGCTTCTCCGGGCCGCGAGTGACGGGAGGGTCGGTTAGGGCGGGAGAGCTGGGGTGGGGGTGAGACCGGGCCGGGGGCGGGCCCGGCCGCCGCTCCCATTGTGTAACATTCAAACGGACGGCGCGGGCTCCCCAGGCCTGGCCACGCGGCCTGCCCCGCTCGGGGCCTGCCCCGGGGTGGGGGGGATCCGGGCCCGGCGACGGGGCCTGTTTCGCTCTGGGCCGGGGTGGGGAGCGGGATCCGGGCCCGCTGCGCCATCCCCGCCGGGCAGAGCCGCCTCCCAGCGTCAGGCCTGGCTTGTCCTCCCGCAGCCGCCTCCAGCTCCCCAGGGGGCTGCGTGGGGCTTGCCAGACACTCGGCCTCGCCTGCCCCGCGCTCAGACAATGGAGCCGCCCGAGGGAAGGGCCGCTTGTGGCAAATGGCGGAGACTTAAGTAGGGAGCCAGTGCAGCCCTGCTTGGATCCGCGGCATCCACTTGTCCAGCTCCGCCTTGGGCCCCCACCCTGCAAGGATAGGCCACCCTCAGCTCCATTGACTTCAGCACCCTGTGGGGACTAGCCCACAGTGAGTTCTTGGTACTGCCACCCGCTGGGTTTAGGGCCAGATTTGTACAAATATTTAGGCCTCTGGCATGTAAATGCCTTTACAAAGCTGGCCTTATCTTTCCAGGGTTCTGAAGTGTGTTGTATTCATCAAAGCAAAGCGAAATGGACCGTTAACAACTTCCTGAAGGAAAAGTGGTTCATTTTCATAAGCCTAAAAACTGATGAGAACTCCAATGTTCAGTAGAAGTGTGCTAATTATAATGAAAGTCTTCTCTCTCCTGTTGAGGCTGGAGTTGTAAAATGGATGTTATGTTAAAAGGCATCTACCATTGAAGGTTTGGACTATGGTGTGGTAATGAAGCTTGGGGCTCACTAGACAATTAGTTTCCTAGAAAATCTTTACTCATCATGAGATGTCTTTTCTTTTAACTCTTTCAGATTTAAGTACTCTGCATGCTTATTGCCAAAAATGAGAACACCTGTGTACTTCAACATCTGTTACATAATCTGTATATCCCATTTTGCACCAAAACACAAGGCAAAAACCACACCACCTCTAGTACTTTAAAGCCATTTTAACAAATTATTTTTGAAGGATGTCTTTAAAATATAGAAAATTGGCTAAGGAATGAGAGCATGCTTTTATTGGTACAAAATTTACAAGGCAATAGATTATTCATTAAAAGTCCCATCTTGGGGGGAGGGATAGTTGAGCATTGGCCTGCTAAACCCAGGGTTGTGAGTTCAATCCTTGAGGGGGCCACTTAGGGATCTGGGGCAAAATTGGTCCTGCTAGTGAAGGCAGGGGGCTGGACTCGATGACCCTTCGGGGTCCCTTCCAGCTCTTTGAGATAGGTATATCTCCAAATATTATTATTATATTATTGTCACAGTCAAAGTGCATTCTTAAGTAACCTTTACGTTAATATCCTCTTGTGTAATGTTCAAAATTTACTGCTCCTCACCCCACTTTGGCAACTTTCCTCTCTAGGATCCAGCTTCACTAACTATTGCTAACTGCTTTGCAAACCTGGAAGTACAGAATGTCTGCTGGCTCTGCATGAGTCAGAGCAGCTGCTGGTTTAAGAGGAGATGATCTGAAAGGGTGGGAGCACAGTTCTCCCATTATTGCCCTTCTAAGATCACTAATGATTCTGTACACCTGTCATTTTTTGATGGCAAATGCCCCACCTGCATAGATGTTCTTAAAACACACATTCATACTTGATAATAGATCATGAAAATTATCTTAAATTTAGGGGGTTGACGGTTAGTGCTAATATAGTGCTTTCTCTTTCTGGCTTAACATCAGATTAATTGCCCTGGAGAGAGACTGATCTTTGCCCATCTTTCAGACCAAGGAGTAAGTGATTACACCAAAGTGTTAAAATTCCAAGATCTAGAAACAGTTGTCTTGAGTTTTAGGGTGTATATCTACAAGTATTTACATCCCCATTTAAGCAAAAGGAGGGGCTGAATAACAGTTTTGTTAATATAATTACATGACTAAAGATCTTTTGCAAAGTACACATTTGAATATAGAGTTAGCACATCAGCAGCTTTTCATCAGCATGTTATGTTGCTGGGATCACAGAACAATTAGGATTAAGTATTTGGTTAGAATGAAAGCAAAAGTGCCTCTATTGAAAATTGTGTATCAAAATGGAGGAATGTTAGTTCTGTTTCTACTTGTTAGTCATGTAATACATTCAGTAATTGTGTAATGCAAAATGTCTAGGATTTCTTAAGGAAATACAACTTTAACTGCCGAAGCTCAAGTTTTCTATAGGAGTAGAGTGGGAAAGAAGATGGATAGGGCCATTACAATCACTTTCCACATTAGGACTCAATACTTGAAGTTTATTTTAAAATCTGCTTTGGGCTAATATTGTTCTAAAGCATTTTTTTAATGTGGATTACACATTTACATCTTGTCCACATAGGCAGGCTAAACTGCAAAAATTGTCTTTGGTAAATGTTTACTGAGCCTCATTGTGGATGTGGTTTATATAGCAGTGAAAAGGTAAGCAGACTAATATTTGGCCATGAGATCCTGTGATGAATATACCTGGTTACATTATGTTTCAGTTGTATAGGATAGATAGTAGATTAACTTTTTCTGGGACCATGATAGAGCCTGGTAGAGACAAAGGTGTTTTCACTGTTTGGGAGTATGGTTAAGAGTCCATCTACGCTAAACAGTGGAATTGTGGTGTAACTAAGGACCTGTTATATTATATGGTGGTTGGTTTGGTAGCCTTTCTGGCACCAGAGCAGCACCATAGTATTTATATACAAAACTTAGACAGTATTTCTTTACTCACCAAGGGTCCTCTTTGTCTTATGAAAGGACACATCAGAGAAGCCTAAATCTGCTCCAGTACGCCTTTAATTTGAACACAGTGATTCTTGCAGTTTATCTTTAAAAATCAGTACAGTGCAGGTATTTTAAACTGAGATTTCTAGAGCTTTAACACCAGAAAACAGGGTGGATAAAAATCCATGGTTCTTTTAAAATAAATAAATAAATAAAAATAATTATTTTTATTACCGCAAATCTGATTTCTTTAAGTACAGGTTTGGTTTTTTTAATAAACATTTAAAATTATATTTGAAATTGACAACCTATGTTGGCTTAAATTTATTATAATCTATCATTTCAACTAAATAAATATTAAGCAGTACATGTTTAATCTGAATAAAAACTATGTAATAGGATGAGATCTTCTAGTTCTAAAATTTTGAAGAATGTGGTAATCAAATAATCAGTTCACTAACTAATCAGTTTTAAATGTAAAATGTGTTTTGTATTTATCCAGCACATTTAAGGTAGTTTTATTTAATAAAAAGTGCTGGGTTTGTGCACTCCTGATTTAATTTTAATTTCATTCAAATACCACTTGACACAAATCATAAGCAAACAATCATCTGATTAAAAATTAATCTAGATAATTGCTTAAATAAATGTGTATAGCTGTAATGTATCCTCCTTTTTAGCAAAAAAGCACCACACTTAGTATGTTAGTTGCAAATCTACATATTTTAGTGGTTACCAATCAATGGGAATCAACCAGGAAACTAACTAAAGTGCAAATGCAAAACATGACCCCAAAAAAATTCGTTGATTTAAATCAAGGGTTCCTGCTTGGTAATTTAAATGACCTTTATTTAATTGGTGCCCTCTGCTAGAAAACTTGCAGTACTGAAAAGTTAGTTTGATTCATGTTTTTTATTTTTAAATTTAGTGTTTAATGATTTATGTTCCTCCATGTGTACTCAGTTCTTTTGTGGGGTTTTTTCACTTAGTTTCTGGTAGATAACATTTTTCTTTGGAGAAAACCAGTGAAGCATTTCTTTGGAAGAAAATGCAATTGTACATGAGCGTTGCAAAAAATTATAAATAGGTCAAACTTTGGGCTTATCAACCTAAAGATCTAATGACTAAAGAAACATGTGAGAGTGAAATTGTCAAAATGGTTTAAATTTTTTTTTGCCTGTCTTGCCATTCAGTAAAGGAGGATGTTTTTTCTTCAGGAGCTGCTGTATTAGTGGTGCTACACCAATGCATTGTCGGGCTTCATGAAACAGAAGAGGGCTGAAGATTCAAGTCCCATTGAAATGAGAGTTTTTGAAATGTTACAACCAGGGATCCCAGAAATCCATTTGCCATGGAAAAATGTGGAATTTGCATTTTTATGGAGAATTTTTATTTTTTACCTTTTATGAAAAAATACAAATGTATATTAACTATGGTGGAACCCCGTTTATCTGATCTAATTGGGACCAGGGCTACACTGGATAAGCAAAAATTTGGATAATCCAGAGAATGGGCAAAAAGCTTCAACCCAAGGCAGCGGGGCTTGAGCTGTCAGTGGGAGACCTTGGTGGCTAGCTAGGGCTGAAGCTCTTTGCCCATTTTCCAAATTATCCGAATTTTTGCTTATCGGATCTGGCCCTAGTCCCAATTAGATCGGACAAACGGGGTTCCACTGTATATTGTGACTAGGAAAACACTGGGTTTTTTACTTGAGAATTTTTTTTATAACGGAAAGCTAGGATTCCTTGTTATAACAATTAACGAAAATATTTCTTTAAAATGTTCACTAGTCCACTCAAGCACATTAGAAAAGGGAAGTTAAAGACAGATTTCATAATGTATTTAATTAACTTGATTATAGAGTCCTAATAGTAAAAACACTATCTTAGGTTGTTTAAAGGAAATAAAAGGGGAGATGATGGGGAAAATAAGTGTTATAAGTAACTGAAGATTGCATAGTAAAGATTTTCAAATTTGGGGCTGCTTCTGAGGCTCAGCTCATTGTGGGTGTAGTAATTTGCTTTCCAATGTCCTTCCACTGAGCAGCAAGAGGAGTGGGTCTCAAACTTTTTTACTGGCGACCCCTTTCACACAGCAAGCCTCTGAGTGCGACCCCCCCTAATAAATTAAACACACTTTAAAATATATTTAACACCATTATAAATGCTGAAGGCAAGCGGGGTTTGAGGTGGAGGTTGACAGCTTGCGACCCCCCATGTAATAACCTCGCAACTCCCTGAGGGGTCCCGACCCCCAGTTTGAGAACCCCTGAGCAAGAGGAAACAGAGCTCGGGACTCACCTGTCTCATCTCAGCACATAAGTGGTGGCCTTATGTACATATGCTCCCCAGCTGCAAGAAGTAGTCTCAGAAGTGTTGTGTGTGTTCAATGAAAAACAGAAAGGCAGCAAAAGGAGGACTGAAACTGGGAAGATGAGGATGGGGATAGGAACAGATTGTGGGAGTGTGTGGTGGACAAAGGAATGGATGGGGGGAGTTTATAGATACTGTATATAGAAAATAAGGGGACTGAGGAAGGAGGGGGAGGGAGAGTTGGTTAGGAATAAGATAAGGTGGAGCAAACATGGAAGGAAAGGAAGGAAGTTAAGTAAATAGCAAGCAATAGGAAAGGGCATGATGAACACAAGACTGAAATGATAATGCATCTGAGCTGGGAATGGGCACACATTTTAAACATCTATAAAAGGCAGAGTCAAAGAATTGGACATATCAAGTTGTAAATTTTAAAAATGTTGAATGTAAAAATATTTAGAAAAAACAAGTAATGCTAGAATATAGTCTAATTTGTGTGAGGGATCTCAGGAGCTTGGATTTTTCAGAAGAGCAATTTAACCCATTTGGTTCTGAATGGCATCAGATGGCAGGTGTTTAATCTAAAAATAAATTATTTGTGGAGACTCTCTACCCCATGACCCTCCGTTCCCAATACAACAACTTTTTCTTCCTACTGCAAAGTTCAAAATAGCGTGTAGTCTGGTCAGAAGTTATCATCCAGGCCACTGCAACTTCCTTTCTAATGCACTCCCCATCAAAATCCCAACCAGTGCCTGAATCCCCCAACAGCAACACCAAGATTGAAATGGGAGGGGGAAAAAACCCATATGATTAATTTTAATCAGCATTATATGTGAAGTGGTGGGAAGCAGAGATCTGAAAATTGTGTTGCTGAGGAGTCCTCAGCTTTAAGAAACATGAGCCATTGATATACAATAAAAAATACTAAGTTTTTATATTGAACCTTTGTTTATTCAGTGCCACACTTATTTCAGTTACAAGAAACTAGAAAGATAAATGAAAGAATTAAAGCAGATCCTTGAATTCTGCAGTTGTCAGCCAGATTCCTCAGATTTTTTTACCTGAGTTTTCTTGCCTATACTAGCTAACCCTGAGGTATTGTCAAAATAGAAATATATACATTTGTTCCCATTTGGGACTACTTGAATTTTTGCAAGAAAATTGTAGCAATATCTGGTCCCAAACCGCTTTCAACTAAATTAGATGCCTTAGCCTGAGTGGCTGTAGTAGCTTTAGAGCAGTGTTTCTCAACCTTTTTGATACCAGAGACCGGCTTGCTGCCTTCCTGACTTGTGTCTGGGAGATCTCAGGGACCAGTTGTTGAGAAACACTAATTTAGAGAATGCGTAGATACAGAGAGTTTGAACAATGTCTGATCTTTCCATACTCTGTTAATCGCACTTTCCTTACCCTGGAAGCATTCGAAAGTAGTAATTTGTTTGGCGACTAAGGCCTTGACCTGTTGAGGAACTTCTGCTACCACTTGTTCTAGATGTCTGAAAGGCAACTAAAAACACTTCATAACTTTCAGTGAAGCTTTGCATTTATGATCTATAATAATCTAAAATATAGCATTGTCTTTGATCAAGGGGATGGGGTGGGTGGGAATATAAAAACTCATTGCCAACTGAATATCTTGGATTTTGACACAAACTTTTAAGCAATCTTCCAGTGATTCATTTTTGGCCTTTTAAAGTCAAAATACAAGGAGCACAGCCTTATTTTAGCTTCTTCAACTTTGAATAGCTTGGAGCAAAGCCTCCTGAAACTGACTTTGTCTTAAAGGGGTCAGGCATAGTGTTTCTTTAAAAAACAAAAACAAAAAACCCCTGCTGCTTCAGTAGCTGGGTGCCATCCAAGGTGACAAATTAAAATAGGGTAATCCAAGATAGCTGGAAGCAGCAGGTAACAAAGGGAAAAAGTTTTTGCTTCCAAACCAAAATGCTTAATAAGTGCGTTTATCTTTAGCACCTTTGAAACTCTGGTTTCCGGTTGTTTATAATGGTTTCTCCTCTTCCAAGCTGCTGGAAGAAATTCTGGCAACTACACTCTTATGCCATTAATTTTATTAGCTGTCTTTGTCAACATCTTACTCTTATTTCTTTCCTGCAGACTATAGTACCTATAGCCAAGCTGCAGCCCAGCAAGGGTAAGTAACATCATAGTCTCCATTTGTGTTTTTAAAAGGCATACAATAGCTTACTCTTTAGTGAAGATTAGGTATATAGTGTTGTATTTCTTAACTTGTGTGTGTGTAGATTTCTAAATAAAAAATGGATTCTACTGTTTCCTTTAAATTAGACCTTTTATACTCTGTTACCAAGAACTACAACAAAAATAGTTTGAGAACATTGAAAATGTTTGTGTAAAGTATGTATTACACAATTCAGTAGTGTATATCTGCATTTTAAAATTTCATTACATTCTTTTTATAGCTACAGTGCTTATGCAGCTCAGCCAGCTCAAGGATATGCACAGACGACCCAGGTAAAACATGGGGCATTTTCATAACAGCTACTGAGTCACATGTCTACCAGTAAACTAAGCCAGACTTGACCAGCCATTAAATAACCAAAGAAAAAGACTGAGCTTTAATGTGAAATATGTTGGAAAGTTTTCTGATAACGTTTTAGATTGTGTAGAAGCCTTCCTTAAAGGGACATCAACCTTAAAATCTGGAACTGTTAACTTACTGTTAAGAATTTCTTAGCCTACTGCTGTAACAGAGAATTGAGTGAAAATAATTATTGGTGTGTATTTAACAGTTTCCCTGTTTGTGAATATTTAATTCAGCAGTGCAGGAGAGAGAAACCTGTTAAAGTAGGGAAATGGAATTTGCAAAATTGCAGCAGTCATTGGATAGAGTGGGAAGAGACTAGACTTTAGGTACAGGTATTATACCAGAAACAATTGTTAACGCTTGAAATTGACTAGATTTCAGGCTGATGGCCCTCAAAAGGAAACTAAAATGTTTGAGTTTAAAAAAAAATCTTAAGGATCCAGATTGTTAAGGATCCAGATTGTGTAGACACAAACTTCAAATGCATTTTAAAGGAATACTGAGTTTCCTTCTAAAACTCTAGTTTAGGTTTCTGTGTTTCTACTAGCATCAATTGATAGCTTCACTTTCCAGGGAGCTGCATGCCTTACTCTACAGCAGTAAGGTACCAACTGTTGCCAGAGAAATACAACTGTAATCTTTGCATTTGGGCCTCCTTAATCAGTGACCTACACACTAATTTAAGTTTTGTTTACATAATTGTATTGATGAAAAATGACTTTAGAACTAGATGTAACAGTTCTCAAACTGTGGGTCAGGACCCCAATGTGGGTTGCAACACCATTTTAATGGGGTCGCCTGGGCTGGCATTAGACTTGCTGGAGCCAAAGCCAGAGCCCCTCCGCCTGGGGCCAAAGCCAGAGCCCCACTGCCCTGGGCTGAAGCCGAAGCACAAGGGCTTCAGCCCTGGATGGTGGGGCTGAGGTTATAAGCCCCCTCACCTGGGGCTGAAGCCCTTTGGCTTTGGTCCCCCTGCCTGGGGTGGTGGGGCTTTGGCAGGGCTTGGGTGGGCTCAGGCTTCGGTCCCCCCTCCTGGGGTCATGTAGTAATTTTTGTTCTCAGAAGGGGGTTGCAGTGCAATGAATTTTGAGAATCCCTGAGGTGGAGTAATGGGCATCCTTCAGTGCCCCTGAGAGGTAAAGAATTTACTCAGTTGGTTTTATGGCAGCCGCAAGCGTGGCTGAAGAGACCCACTCGAGAGAAACAATCTCTGCCACATCTGTCACATGTAAAGGTGATGTTTCAACCCTTTGGGCTCTGCCTTCTGCAAGTTCTTTCCTCCTCTGTTAAGCTGGACTGCTTCCTCTCGTAAATCTGGAGACCTTTGTTAACCTCTTGTTTCCAAAGGCTGCAGTCTTGAGTGTGATTTTCCCATTTGTCCACATCCATGTACATTTCTTTGAGGTCTCACTTGCACACATCCTTGAAACGCAATTTTGGATGTCCTTTGGGTCTTTTTCCTAATGCCAATTCGCTGTAGAGGGTGTCCTTTGTGATGTGCCCATCATTAATTCAGCACACATGCCCAAGCCAGCGGAAGTGTCTGTTTGTTTGGGAAGTGTTTGCATGCTGGGTATGCTGGCCCGTTTGAGCACCTCAGTGTTGGTGACTCTGTCCCTCCAGAAGATTCCAAAGATTCAACAAAGGCAACGCATATGAAAGCTGTTCAGCCTCTTTTCCTGAAGAGAGTATAAGGTCCATGTCTCGCTTCCATACAAAAGTGTGCTGATAACACACACGATACACACAGATCTTTGTGTGTTCTGTCAGTTCGTTGTTTTGCCATACCCTCTTGTTCAGTCTAGACATTGTTGTGGCAGCTTTTCCAATCCGGATGTTGAGTTCTGTTTCAAGTGAAAGGTTGACTGTGATAGCGGACCCAGGTATGTGAACTCGTTCACCACTTCAAGTTCATAGTTGTTGATCTTGATGGAGGGTGCTTCCTCAACTCCTTGGCACATTGAGTCTTTTTTAGGCTTATGGTAAGCCTGAAGTCTGGCAGGCTTTGGAAAAACTGTCCATTAGGCTTTGAAGATGAGCTTCTGTGTGGGTTATCACTACTGCATCATCAGCAAAGAGAAGGTGTTGGATAAGGGCCTTCTGAGTCTTGGTTTTAGATCTGAGTCTTGCAAGATTGAACAGCTTTCCATCAGATCTTGTGTGCAAGTGTCAGAGGGGTAGCCGTGTTAGTCTATAAGGTGCCACAGGATTCTGTCGCTGTGTGCAAGTAGAGTCCCTCAGTTGAGGAGCCAAAAACTAGTTTCAGTAGCAGGGAGAAGAAGATCCCAAACAGAGTGGGGTAAGTACACAATCTTGCTTAACTCCGCTACGAATCTGGAAAGCCTCAAACACTGAGCTGTCATATTGGACTGTGCCTTACATATTTTCATGGAAGGATCGAATCATGCTTAAGAGCTTGTGGGGACATCTAATCTTCTGGACATCCAATACTCTGAGATAGAGTATCCATACAGATGACTCCTTTCCCCCCAAATAACTAAATACGGGTCTGTCTCATCTTACGCTGGGGTTACGTTCTGCGGTCAGCGCGTAAAGCGAAAACCGCGTATAGTCAAAATTACATTGAGTGTAATGGCGGGCAGAATCGCCCGCACTACAGAAACAGTATTTAAATTGTTATTTTTCTCTTTTTTTGTGTGTTTTTCTTGTTTTTGCCGACCGCGTAAAGCTGAAATCGCACATGTTAAATGCGCCTAAGATGCGACAGACCTGTAATAACAGATTCACATTAGTCAAGCCACCAGTATGCTATAGTGGATGTTTTGTACTTGTTTCTTTAGTTTTCTAATTGTTAGAATTTCAGATTTTACGTAGATTCTTCTAAGAAGTTTCACACTTAAAATGCTCATCTGTGTTGAAAAAGAGAAGACCAAGGGCTCGCTAAGACCCTGTCTGTGAGAACAACACAACTCAAATTTATAAGCAAATAGTCCATGTTACACTTGCAGCCTTTCCTCAACTTCTGATCATCTGAACTTTCCACAAGTCAAGAAAGCTTGAAATGCTTTCACTGTGACTAGGCTATCCTCCATTAGAGTTTGCAATTTGAAGTCAATATGACATGTGGTCCTAAGTCACATAAGGCTTGTCTTCACTGCATTTTTAGCTTGAGATATAACTTGAGTTTTGCTCCTCACCCACACGCAGATCTTGTTCACACACACATCTCTAGCACGAGAGATGTGGTGCTTTAAGCTTGGGTAGGTGAAGGAGTGTTTGATGCTCCAGCTAGTAATTCAGTGGGGGTGCAGCAGCTCCAGTTACAGCAACTCAACTGCTAATCTAATCACTACTAGAACAATCACTCTGTGGGTATCTACACTACAGCTCCCAGCCTAAGTAGACAGGCTCACTTGAGCTAGCATGCAAAAATAGCAGTGTGGATGTTGCTGCATGGTCAGTGACTCAGACTAGTCACCTGACCTCAGACCCATGGGGTCAGCCAGGCTTGGGCTTGGGTGGCTAGCCGCAGCCTGAGTTGCCACCCATGCTGCAGTGTCCATACTGCTATTTTTAGCATTCTAGTTTAAGTGGAGCTAGCCTGAGTCTGGCTACCCAGGCTCAGAGACACAGACCCAGCTGCAGTGTAGACATACCATGTGCTGCTAATCACTCTGTAGCTTGTGTTTCCCAGGATGATACTGGAGGTAGGCTAGCTCAACTGGCGTAATAAGCCTCCTTAAGTGCTTTTGAAAATCATGCCCTCAAGTACCTAAATATGGGTCTAGGCTCCTACTTTTGAAAACGTTCACAACAACTTTGTTAATGCTTTGAAAGCCTAAGTAACGTTTCACAGTTAACACTGAAGGAATTTTGTTTTGAAGTGGCAAAGATTTTATTCCACTAAGAAAAGTTTTAATAACAAGTATGGTTTTTAGCTCCTCAGGCTGCATACACATATATTCATATGATTAACTTTAAACACGTGAGTACACCTGTCAAAATCTGTAGGAAGCCTGGGATTATGCATGTGGATAAAGTTATGTATTTGTGTTTGCAGGATCAAGGGCTTAGTTTTCAATATTTTGTTTGGCTGGGTTTGTAAAATTCTAATAAAGATACCAGTAGTGACATGATTATAAATTTTAATCTAAAGATACAATATCTTAAATTAGCTTTACAAAGCCTCAACCTACCATATATACTCGTTCATAAGCTGAATTTTTTAAGTAAAAAAGGGAAGCACCAGAGAAGGGGGTTGGTGGCTTATGAACAGGTATAGAGAGGGAGAGGTGGGACACAGTCCCTCCCGCCAACAGAGGGAGCAAGGAGAGGCAGCAGAGACAGAAGGGAAGAGGCAGGGCCAGAGTCTCTGCTTCTGGCCACACTGCTCTCCCCCCAGCCTCTGAAGCAGCTGCAGCTGGCTCGGCCCCGCCCCCCAGAGCAGGCTGTGGCTGCGCCACCCGGCCCGCCAGAGCAGGCTGTGGCTGCGCCACCCGGCCCGCCAGAGCAGGCTGTGGAGCAGCCTGCCGGAGCAGCTCCAGCCAGGTCAGAGACATCCTCCCCAGATAATGTGGGAAGGGATGGGATGGGGAGAGTGTGGGGGTCCGAGGCTAGGGGTGGGGTCATGTGGGGGGTGGTCACGGGTTACTCCCCTGACTCCCAGCTTCCCCCCCCCCCCCCCCCCCCCCAAAAAAAAACCCAAACCAAAAGACACACACACACACACGAAAACACCAGTTGCTGTCCCGGCCTGTCAGGGTAAGCAGCTGGCGCACTGGAACACTTTGTTTACTTAGGTTTACGTCCGTGCCTGCGGATGCTCGAGGTAAACAAACCATCTCGGGCCACCAGCGGCTTATCCGGATGGCCTGCGAGCCAAAGTTTGCTGACCCCTGAATTATAGAGTCGGCTTATGAATGGGTTATAAAAATTTTCCATTTTTACTTATCCATCTTGGGGGGGTTGGCTTATAAACGAACCGGCTTATGATCGAGTATATACGGAATTTAAGTCTGTTATTAAAACAAAAATAAATTGATTTAAATTGCTCCACATTGCTGCCTTTTTACTCCGTGTCACCAAAATGACTGTTTATATGCCTCTATGTAATGAAATAAACTGGTCTCAGTGCTTGAATTAAATATATATATTTTCTTTGGAGCAGGCCTATGGGCAACAGAGTTATGGAACTTATGGACAACCCACTGATGTCAGCTACACACAGGCTCAGACAACTGCAACATATGGGCAAACTGCATATGCAACTTCATATGGGCAGCCTCCAACGGGTAAGAGCCTCAACACTGTTGCATGACTTTGTTTTTATTGGGGAAAGAGCTTAGTTAAAATCTTCTGCCTAAATATGAACCTAAACCATATTGAATCGATCAGGGCAGCTTTGACGTAGAAAAGGTTTTAGTCTTCCTATAGCCTTTCTTATAGGGAATGCTGATTTAAAATGATGCTGAGATGTGGGTGGGATGAATGCCAGGAGTAAACATACCCGTTTAATCTACTGAATGTACTTTGTTTAAAAAACAAAATCAAACACAAAAGCTGTGTAACAATGTTTTTTGGGAATGTGTACTCTGGGCATCTCTTCAGTTGCTTGAAAATCAAATTGGTTAAAGTGACTGTTTGCCTGTTCTGATAGTGTACCCTCTACTTTTTGTCTTGTGCTTTCCACAGTAGAAGGGACCAGTACAGGTTTGAATATCCTGCTCACTCTTGCATGGGAAATGCTGTTTCATTCTGTCTAAACTTGTGATGTTAACCCTTTAGGTGTTTCATTTGTTTTAGCCCTAATAGCATCACATTAAACATACAGTACTATTCAAAATTTGCTAGTATTTAGTGCCATTTATCAGTTCCATGTCTGTATAATGAGTACCATTGACAAACTCCTGAGTGCCATGCTCTGTGGATCAAACTTTCCAAGCAATCTAGTGACAGCTGTACCAAGACGTTCCAGGTGAATATAACCTAGCTGTCTTTACCATTTCCTAAAGGGTAAACAGCATGATTAGACATGTTCAGATTGTTCTGATCACCACCTTTGCATGTTCCATGTTATGTCTATGGGTTTCCAGTTCAGACATATACTTGACATCTTCATAAACGCTCTGTAAATTACTTCAACTTGTGCTTTTTAAAATGGAGTCTTGTTCATAAAAATACCTTAATGTTTTTTTAAAAAACTGATCTGGAGAGACTTGATACATCATTTGAAGCCTATATTCTGGTACACTCAGTTTGAACCAGGTGTCCATGCAAAAACGTAGTCTCTTCACCCAAGTGACATCCTGGCTACAGTTTTATGTGGCTCATCCTTTATTAAAATTAAAGTTAACGCTCTAGTGCAGGGGTCGGCAACCTTTCAGAAGTGGTGTGCCGAGTCTTCATTTATTCACTTTAATTTAAGGTTTCGCGTGCCGGTAATACACTTTAACGTTTTTTAGAAGGTCTCTCTCTATAAGTCTATATTATATAACTAAACTATTGTTGTATGTAAAGTAAACAAGGTTTTCAAAATGTTTAAGAAGCTTCATTTAAAATTAAATTAAAATGCTGATCTTAAGCTGCCAGCCTGGGGTTCTGTTCACCTAGGCCTGCAGCGGGTTGAGCGCGGCCTGCGGCCGGGACGCCAGCTGGCATGGGGCTGGCAGCTGGGACCCCAGACCTGGGGGGGAGGGGGGAGGGGGATGAGGGCTGTGGGGGTGCAGGGCAGAAGGCTGGATGTGTGGGGAGGTCAGGGCAGAAGGCTGGGGGTGTGGGGGAGTTCAGGGGTACAGGGCAGAGGGCTGGGAGTGTGGAGGTGCAGGGCAGAAGGCTGGGTGTGTGTGGAGGTGCAGGGCAGAAGGCTGGGTGTGGGTGAGGGGTTCAGGGGTGAGGGCAGAGGGCTGGGGGTGTGTGGAGGTGCAGGGTAGAAGGCTGGGTGTGGGGGGGGGGTTCAGGGGTGAGGGCAGAGGGCTGGGGTGCTCGTCTTGTGGGGGTGCTCCCAGCCCCCTGCCCTGAGCGGCTCATGGCAGGGGGCTGGAAGGGATATGCCCTGTTCCACCTGCTTCCCCAAGGCCCCGTCCCTACCTCTTCTCTGCCTCCTCTACGGAGCAGGGAGCACGCTGCGACTCGGCTCCGCGCCTCCCCGCCCCCCCCCGCAATCAGAAAGCACCACGCTGGGGGAAGAAGCAGGGGAGGGGGAAGCTTGGCTGCCGCAGGACCAAGCTTCTGCCTCCTGCCCCCACAGGGGTGGGCGGGGGGGCTGAGTGGGGCTGGGACTGGCAGGCAGCGGCGTGCCACCCAAAATCGGCTCGCGTGCCATGTTTGGCACACGTGCCGTAGGGTGCCGACCCCTGCTCTAGTGGAATGGAAACTTCCTAAAGGTTCCCTAGGAATATCCAGGACAATACAGGTGGTGCTTCTACTAGTATCTGGGCATGGATGGATGGTAAGGTGGATGCCTTACAATGGAAAATGTGGAGAAAAAATTACCCCATAATGTATTTAATTGTGCAGTTCTTTACTGCCATTTTTAAGTGGGGGAGGGTTTCTTTCTGACAGTAATCTTATGCCTTGAAGAATGAGAACTGATAGCTTTTGTAACTCAAGCAGCTCTAGAGATGATTTGTTCTTGGTTCACCGTTAATGATTTCTGATCTTCAACATTTAAACAGAATATATTTGTAGACTTTAACTTCAAAAATATCGCTGAAAAATCTCTGCCATTTATTCTGCTGGCACGAAGGCCTTGTCTACACTAACAAGGTAAATTGATCCAAGTTACGCTAGTTAAATTACATAAATTACGTAATTTAATTGGACGTAGCTTAGATGGATTTACAGCGATGTCTGCGTTGTCGGGAGGCACTCTCCCATCAACTTGTGGCGTCTTCACCAGACCTGCTAAATCGACGCTGCTGCTTCTGTTGCAGCATTGCTGATTTAGCCTTTAGTAAGACATGCCCTTAATGTGCAGGGGTTATAGGAACAGTAATCTATACTGGATTATGTTTTTTGCGTGCACCATGTTTAGCTCAAGGTACATTTACTGGGCTATATAATAATATTAGATATTTTTCCTATGCTGCTTCCTCTCACATCCAATAAAAAATGCCACTTAAAAAAAATATATGGTCAGATGGAAGACCACATAGGCGTAGGTCCTTAGAATATGATTTGCATTAGTTTGCCTTCCTGTCCATTAGTTTGCCTTCCTGTCTTTAACTTTGGCAGAACTGCTTATATACGCTACTTATATGCACCTAGTGCCGAGTGCTAAAGTCACTACGCCATCCTCTCCTAGAAGATTCAGAACCATCCAAAGGTGAACTGATGGTAGTACTGTTTTAAACAACCTGAAACCTGTTAGGGGCCTAATCCAAAGTCCATCAAAGATACTGTTCAGTATGCAGTTTCTATGTTTTCATGCTTTATAAAACATGTGGTGCTTTAAGGGACACACAGATTAACACCCTAAAAAGGATCACATTTAGACTTCCAGTAAAATTGCACTTAATTTTCTCTAGAAGCTGACATTGTATTGCATAAGACAATTATTTAAATAGTGGTTTTTTATTGTCTATTTTCATAATTCATTAAAAGGCTTTATGTTGTCTCAGAGCCTTACGTTGCTCTGTGAAGCTCCTTCCCCATTCCCCTTGAAATACCACTGATGCGGGGTCTGTCTGCATGAGTAGTAGAGCTGGTTCTTCTGCACCATGATAGTGGTCCAGGCTAGGGTTGTCTTCGCCTGCATAGGGGCGTATTTTAGTCCCACATAGGGGAGGCTCAATCAGTCTCCCCTTAGTCCCAGCCTATTTGGTCCTGTGTGGCTGGCACTGATTTGCACCTTGGTATGTATTTGAGGTGTGAGTTAATCCAAAGGTTATCAATATCTTCTATATTGTTACCCCAATTAAGCAATTTTTTGGGACTCCCTTTCCCCTCTAAGCGTAAAGGTTGGGAAGAAGGGTCATAACCCTGGTGACCTCTTTGTGATCTCTAGATTGAGAGTTATCTTCTGCAAATAACCAAACCCATTCTTTCTTTTTGCCCACTGTATCTTAGTATTATGTATTTAAAATGTCAGTACTTTAAGTTGATGGCCTACCATCATGAAGAATAATTTATTATGGATGGTGAACATAATTTCCTGTGTCTTGGTTCTCACTTATGGTAAGTTTACCTATCCCGTATGTATTAGGATTCTGAGGGAGCTTATTAAACACCATAGTAGCTTATGATGCTGGCTGTTTAAAGTAGAGAGAACTTCGAAAACTGCCACCACCTTGAAGAGAAGCCAGCTATTTCAGAATAAATCCTTTTCAATCCAGTATTTTAGCTGAGTATTCTTTGACGACTGAATCCTGCCCTTCTAATGCAGAAAGAACTGCTATTTACATCAATAGGGGTTTTGCGTGCAAAAGGCTTGCTGGGTTAGATCCTGTGAGAGGAACTGGAGCTGACTAAGGAATATCTTTACTGGGCTGCTTAAAGCAGATTATGAAGTTCTTAAAGTTTCTTTTTTTGTGTGTCTGTGTTGGAGACTCTCAAATTGTTCAGTAAGTGAGTGGTTACATGGTCTAAATCAGGGGTTCTCAAACGTTAGCAACCAGAGGACCCCCAATTTGATTTAAAAATTGTTGCAGACCCCCAAAGCCCCTGCTGAGCCCCAGGCCCTGCCCCCACTCCACCCCTTCCTCCAAGGCCCCACCTCTTCCCGCCCCCTCTTCCCTGCCCCTCTTCTTCCCACCCCCTACCCTGAGCACACCCCGTCCACGCTCCTCCCCCTCCCTCCCAGCGCCTCCTGCACAACCGATGTGCAGGAGGTGCTGGGAGGGAGGGGGAGGAGTTAATCAGTGGGCCCCGCGGACCCCAGTTTGAGAGATGCTGGTCTAAATGTTCCCCCAAAGTGGAATCTAATGCATCAAAAGATACCGCTCTAATTGTTTTATATTATCTTAAACTAAGCTGATGTGCAGCTGAAAATAGAATTTACAGTAATGAGTTCCTAAATCACTAACTAAATATTAAAAGCATTTTTACAAATGATGTGCCAAGACTAGAGTTCACATGTGCTTAAAATTCAAGGTTCTTTTTAGTAGGACAGTTAACAACCTTTGTGACATCTGGCAGTGTGCAAACTCTGCTGCCTGCTTTGGATTTGTTTTTAATAATAACATCATATGTGCCAGGGGAAAGGGACCACAGTTGGAAAGATCTAGCTAAGGCCTTGATCCTGCAACAAGTTCTCTCTGAGTGCAGGATTGGGACCCAAGTGTGTTAGTTTGCTGTGAAGTTTACCTCTGACCACTGGGAACTGACTTACTGCAAAAACCTGATGTTGTCAATGAGCGCTCGGGGCTTAGTTGTTTGGAATTGGGGTTCATCTAAGTTTAGGTATCAGCCAGTCTTTGTGGAATGCTTTTGTGGCTCATGTTTGTTTTTTTGAGTGTTTGAACTGTTTCAATTTGCTGAACACAAAAAACTGTGCTCATTTTACACCATTCAGCACCATCCCATTCACCTTTTTTCCTCACTAGCACGCTTAGGCTTCAGAACAGGGATTTGCACTCTAGACAGAAATGAGTACCCAGAATATTATGAAAAGCAAATATTGTTGATATAGCCTTCCTATAGGAAGGGAGAATAAACACCTACTTGCACTTTGGCTTTTCTAGCTTGGCTGAATTGTAACAAGTGCAATTTAAAATGCTGGGATTCATGAGGAACACTTGAAGAATTATTACATGTGTGCTGGGTTACTACACAGAATGTTGAACTGAAGTTGGTTTTATAGTTTACCAGTGTAGCTGCTTTGGCATGTGCTATGAGGTAGTTTCCTCTGCTCAGTTTAAATACTGCTTCATTAACCAGTTAGGAAAAGTCTGGATTTTGTTGACAGGTCACCTACATAGCACAATGAGTAGTGAAAGCAGCCTTGTGCATTTTGAAGACACTGAGGATGAAAGGAAAAGATGCTGACTAGTAAACACTACAGTACTGGAGATTCTCTTCTGAAAATCAGGCAGTGGAAAGGAAAACTCCAGTGTAGTTAGTCTGAACACTACATGTGATGTATTCTTCTTTGTGATTACAAGTTTCTTAATTATAATAAAATTAACAAGTAAAAAGGAAGCTGTTATCTTAACTGATGAAAAATAGGACTGAGATAATGTTTTCCTGTTACTCTGTCCTCAATGCTAGTTATCAGTGCCCTTTTGCAAAATCAATCTGAGCTGCTGGAAAATACCAGTAAAGAACATCTCCCACTCGCTAACTGGAGATAGGAGCAATGATAGATATTTCTAAAAAGTGTCAACGATTTGTTTATATTAACTACTGAATATTTTTACCTGTGGCATATTAAATTGCTATGGTCTTCCTTTAACCAATGGCATATTAAAACAGCAGAAACAATTTGACTTCTTGGTATGTTTCTTTATTGAAATACCTCTTCTCTAACTTAGTAGAGTATGTTGTTCAACATATTCATAAGTGATCCAGAAAAAGAGGTAAACAGTGAGGTGACAAGTTTTGCAAATGATACTAAATTTCTCAAGGTAGTTAACAGTGAAGCGTTACAAAAGGATCTCACAAAACTGGGTGACTGGACAACAAAATGGCAGATGAAATTCAGTGTTGATAAATGCAAAGTAATGCACAATGGAAGACAAAAGCCCAACTATACATACAAAATGATGGTGTCTAAATTAGCTGTTACTACTCAAAAAAGAGATCTTGGAGTCATTGTGGATAGTTCTCTGAAAATATCTGCTTACTGTACACTGGCAGTCAAAGAAGCTAACAGAATGTTAGGAACCATTAGGAAAGGATAAATAATAAGACAGTAAATATCATAATGCCATGATATAAATCCTGGTACCCCACTCCTTGAATACTGCATACAATTCGCCCCATCTCAAAAAAGATATATTAGAATTGGAAAAGGTATGAGAAGGACAACACAAATGATTAGGGGCATGGAACAGTTTCCATATGAGGAGAGATTAAAAAGACGGACTGTTCAACTTGGAAAAGAGACAGCTGAGGGGGGGATCTGATGATGACTGGTGTGGAGAAAGTGAATAAGGAAGTATTAGCCCCTTCACATAACTCAAGAACCAGGGTCACCCACTGAAATTAACAGGCAGCAGGTTTAAATCACACAAAAGGAAGTACTTCTCCACACAGTGCAGTCAGCCTGCGGAATTCCTTGCTGTGAAGGCCAAAAGTGTAACTGGGTTCAAAAAAGAGCTAGATAAGGTCACGTAGGATAGGTCCATCAATAGCTATTAGCCAAGATGGTCAGGGTGCAACTCCGTGCTCTGGGTGTCCCTAAGCCTCTGACTGCCAGATGCTGGGACTGGATGACAGGGGATGGATCACTCGATAATTGCCCTGTTCTGTTCATTCCCTCTGAAGCATCTGGCATTGGCCCCTGTTGGAAGACAGGATACTGGGCTAGATGGACCATTGGTCTGACCCAGTATGGCCGTTCTTATGTAAGTGCAAAATTAAAGTTCATTCTTTACATTTCAAGAATTACTAATGATTGCAAGTACATAGTGCTTTAATGGTAACCTGTAAAGATCATCTTAAAAGTTAGCCTTATGCCTTTTCTTTGTGCTGTATTAAGGCCTAATATGGGTGTGACTTAGCTAAAAGTTTCTGTAATTGCTTGGTTTTTTTTACTTTAGAAATAACAAGAATGTTCTCTGACTCTTCCCTGTTTTGGAGTATTTTCTACAGGTCTCCGCCTGTTTTGTATGTTTTTTAAATTAGTTTTTGAAGTTAAATAGTAGTAAACAATCAATCTTTAGTCTGACTGAGAAGGAACTCCCCTTGGTCAATCAGCTTTTTTGTTCTCAGTGATGTAATTATTATTTCTCTAGTCATTAGTTGGACCTGGAAGACTAGACTGGAATTTCTAATGTTAAAGCAAAAATGCTGTTTGGGGGAAACAAATTTCCAGGCCTTCATATGCCATGAAGAAGCAGAAAAGGGGCATAAGTCAATTTTTATGTTTTCGGGTTACCTATATTGCATAGTAAAAGTAAAATCAGTAACATTTGTAACCTCTGGGTAAAACTCTTTGAAGAAGAATAAAAGTAGTCTGAAATATGAAATCTAGATTGAAAGTCAATCTGACGAAGCTTTTGTTTGTTCTAGGTTATACCACCCCGACTGCCCCCCCAGCTTATAGTCAACCCGTCCAGGGGTATGGCACAGCTGCCTATGATACCACCACACCGACAGTTACTACCACCCAGGCTTCTTATGCAGCACAGTCCGCTTATGGCACCCAGCCTGCCTACCCAACCTATGGGCAGCAGCCAGCAACATCTGCACCTGCAAGGTAATACACACAGTTTCATTTAATTTTTTCTTTTTAAATAAGGTTCTTTCTGCTCTCCTATTGATTAGAAAGGTGGGCCCTTGACAGATCCAAGAGCAACACCGAACATGCTTGGGCCTACTCCTCTCTCTGCATATGCCTCTCCTTTTGCTTTGCTGCTGTATCTCATAGCTCTTACAGTGCCTGGGGAAAGTGTGTACATGACTTCCTCCCTCTGCGCCCAGCACAGGGTGCCAGCAATGTTACCAAGCGGTTGCCTAACACAGGAAATTCTACTTACCAACGAAACAGTGCAGCTGACTGTAGATGCAGTGCTATCAAACTGTGAGAGAGGAAAAATAGTGGAAAATTAACACTTGTCTATCTTTTAGTTATGGGGTTACTTAAAGCAATAGTATTGCCTAGCATGTCGTTTGGGAATGGGTGTACATGGATAACTTGATACAAAGGGCTGGTCCACACTAGGGGCGGGATCGAACTAAGGTACTTCGACTTCAGCTACGCGAATAGCGTAGCTGAAGTCGAAGTACCTTAGTTCGAACTAACGCGACTTACCTCGCGTCCGCGCGGCGCCGCGATCGAAGTTCGCGGCTCCCACTTCGACTCCGGTAACTCCGCTCGTCCTGCAGGAGTACCGGAGTTCGAAGTAGCGCGTTCGGGGATCGATTTATCGCGTCCAGACAAGACGCGATAATTCGTTCCCCGATACTTCGATGGCTACCCGCCGATTTCGGCGGGTAGTGTAGACGGGGCCAAAATGTCTTCAATGTGTTTGGCCCCTGTTGATAATAGGCCTCTTAGCTTAATTGTATGTTCAGCAAATGTAAGATTTTCTTTAACTAAAAAAAGGTTTAGAACAGTTATCTCTAAATCAGATTGAATGTTAAACAAAACAAGTTGATGCCATCAGGTGGCAAAGCTGTTCACAGTTTTGTACTAACAGTTTGCAAGCATAGTGCAAGAAAACCTAGAGTGGAATGGCTGAGTTAATTGGCTCTAGAATGTGATCTGTCTGGTGTTACCAGATTTGACCATTACTTTGGGGTATGCTCATTTATTCGGGTTACTCTTCGGGGGGGAGGGCATGTTCTGTAATTCTATCAATGTTCTGCTTGTGTCACGTGTGTTTTCATATGGAGCTCTACTTCTCCCTTATGCAAGTCCCCTCCCAGTGGAGCTATCCTGCAGAACCTAGGTTCACTAGGGCTGGGTTCCTCCAGAACCGGATGTGTGCGCGCGCGCGCACACACTAACAGAGCAAGTCTGAATGGACCGGGTCAAGCAGCACTTTCAAGCTGCCACCCTTATGTGTCCCAGATTCAGCACATCCTTATCCCCACTCTCACATCACAATTGTACTGGTAGTAACCTACTTGATGAGCAAACCCCACAGTATTTTGGGAGCTGCAGGGATCTTTAGCTTAGGTAAGAGAAGCATTGCTGTAGAGTAAATGGGGGAAGCTAAAAACACAAGAGTAAAGTTCCTCAAGAGAGAGAGAAGCAACCAGCTTAACCATAAAAGTTATTTATTGAATAATAGTGATAACTACACAAGGAGGGCTAAACCAACATAACATACATTATTAAAGGTTAATACCTAAGGTAGAAAGGAAAACAGAGAGAGAGAAAGAAGAGGATCTCACCCACTCCATGAGGCTTGAACTGGTCGGGGTTCCCAGGTGGTGGGGGTAGCTCAGGGTCCTGAGTGCTGGAGACAGGCAGAGCCCCCAGCATGATCAGTCAGGAGAAAATGGAGTCCCAGTGGAACTGATGCATAATTTGGATCTAAGCATCAGAACACTTGAACATAGGTAGGGGTTTTTGTAGAGAAATAACAATGGTTCCAGGGAGAACACTAGATTTGTTTATGGGTAAACTGATGACTCAAGGGTTTTCTTTAGGCTAGACAATAGGCGCTGATCACTCTTAGCTATGGGTGGTGTTTTCTTCCAGGGAGCTCACAATGCAGCTAGTCTGCTTCAGTATTTTGGATATCAGTCAAGGATTCATTACTAGAATTGGTCTGATAACTGCTGAGCTGGGTGTGGGCAGGTGTAGGTTCATTAACATCTGGAGCAGAGATTCCCATGATGCAGTGCTTCCCTGCTTTTCTGGTCCCAAAGTTCAATGCAGTTCTCTGTTCTTCATTCTGTATGCTAATCCCTGTCCCATCTTTCATGCAGATAAGGCTAGGTTCTCATCTCTCCATTCTGTATGCAAATGGTGATGTCTTAATCTTGTCACCCTTGTCAGGAGGGGTCTAGGTGTGTCTCCCAACGCCTTTTCTCTGATCGGTCTTGGTTCAAGCAGAGACATGGGGGTGGGGGTGGGGGGGTGTCCCTCATGAGTCAGACAGGCCAGACACTGCGCCCTGGTTCCCCAAAAACACAGAGCTGACTGGTATCACCGGGGCCATGCTGGAGTCAGTCTAATTCTAAATTATGTGCTTTAGATTTGAGATTGCACCTGATTAATAAGGTAAATGGAAGCTGTAGCAAAATTGTATTTTTAATTATTGTTAATGAGGTAGCCAGTGATTTCTCTAGTAGTGGGAGAATGTATACATTGTCAATCAGAATGTAAAAAGTCTTGAATTTAGCTAATGAATTCTATCTGCTTTCATAGTGATGAAACTGATATTGATTTGAAATTAAAATGCATTGGACTACCTAATTGCAACTTTAGGTCATAAATTCCATAAACTAATATATCGTGGTCTTCTACTGGGTGTGCTTTGGATTATCATTACCTGTTGCAAGGAGAATTGGGGCGGAGGGGAGTTTGGGACAAGATGACTTCTCATTGCTGAACTTTGCTTTTAGACCCCAGGATAGCAGCAAGCCAGCGGAGACTAGCCAGCCTCAGTCGAGTACCACAGGTTACAGCCAGCCCAGCTTAGGATATGGACAAAGTAACTACAGTTATCCTCAGGTGCCTGGAAGTTACCCTATGCAGCCTGTCACTGCTCCTCCATCCTATCCTCCAACGAGGTAATTCTTTCAGAAAATTAGGGTTGGCGAAGGTGGTGGTGGAGCATTAAAATGTGTTTGCTTGGATAAAAGTGCTGTTGCCTTTTTAAAAGGGACTTTCCTAGTGTGTGAAAACTTTAAATATTTTGGATTTTAAGCATTTGTTCTTTATAAGGCTTCTTGCCATGCTTGCAGATTATCAGATATTTTCATAAACAAGCTTACTTGCATCTAACCAGTCTTCTCTTCACTGCAGGGTCAAAGAGGAAAGAATACAGGGCTGTGATAAAATAAGTTCTAATCAAAGGATAGATATCTATAATAACAAAAGGCAAAAGTGACTACTTAAGAAAAATGTTTTATATAAAAATATTCACTTTTAAATCTTAAGTGTGAAAGCCACTTTTTAATTACATGTCATTGCCTCCTAAAACTTTGGGTCCTAAAGAGAGGATATGTTTCAGGCTCTCTGTATTTCTCTTCAGTGTTAATTTATAAAAATGCTGCTTCCGCACACATCATGAATCTCAGGTGAGTTGTTCATCCTGAAACATAGAACAGACAGGTGTTGCTTTTCAAATTCTCAAGCATGTCTGAAAAGCCTACACCTGCCAAGCAGAAATAAATAAAGTGGATTGGAAATAAAGTGAATTAGATTGTTTTTGATTTATAAGAAGCCAGGGAAACAAGTTACAAACAAACCATATTACCAGCTGGTTTTTCATAGTCTTCAGTGGCTTTGGAATTCTAGATGACAGATATCAATCATTCACTGAATCTCTGTTTGTTTTAAAGTATTCGTTTTAAAGTATTTAAAGTGCAACGTCCCAAGGGGTGCAGATTTCCCACTTGGAAACTAGTGATGATTTCCATGGCATAGTTCTCTTTTTAGAGCTATGAAGAACTAGATCAGTGTTTTTGTTTTTAGCAACCCTTCTTATTTTGTTTCTATGCCTGCAAATCAGCCTTCATAGAATGACCTCACATTTTAAATGACTTGTGTTAATACACGTTGTCTCACTTGCATTACTGTCTAGTTAAATACCACTGCACCTAATGCGTGTTTCCAGGTGGCTTGATTTATCTTCCATCTAGAAACACTTCTTAATTCTTATGTCTTTCAGCTATTCCTCTACACAGCCAAGTAGTTACGATCAGAGCAGTTACTCTCAGCAAAGCACCTATGGGCAGCCAAGTACCTATGGACAACAGACTAGCTATGGCCAGCAAAGCAGCTATGGCCAGCAGCCACCTACTAGTTATCCTCCCCCGACTGGATCCTACAGCCAGGCCCCGAGCCAATACAGCCAGCAGAGCAGCAGTTACGGACAGCAGAGTGAGTTTGCGTAATGAAGCTCATCTAAGGAGGCGAGCTGTAATGATTGTACTATCTCGGTAGTGTTTATCGAATAAGATATACTAGTAAATCTCTGAAGGAGGCTTTTGCTCGTTTAGCATTTTGAGTATTTTCCAGCCAGCGGGCGATCTGCCAGCTAATAGTTCTGTAGACTTTTACTGACTGTGGGTATAGTTTTAAGTTTGACCGCAAGTCGAGTGCTATGCATCCTGCTTTCAGTAGAGTCATTGTATTAAGACCCATGTCAAACTGTTAGTTCACAGTATTGCTAAAAGTTCATGGTACTGAAGGCAGGTGCAAAGAGGTACAGTAACTCCTCGCTTAACGTTGTAGTTATGTTCCTGAAAAATGCTACTTTTAGCAAAACTATGTGAGCGAATCCAATTTCCCCATAAGAATTAATGTAAATGGGGGGTTAGGTTCCAGGGGAATTTTTTGTTTTAAACAAACAATTTAATACTGTACACAGCAATGATGATTGTGGAGCTTGGTTGAGGTGGTGAAGTCAGAGGGTGGAAGAGGGTGGGATATTTCCCAGGGAATGCCTTACTGCTAAATGATGAACTAGCACTCGGCTTAACATGTTGTTAATGTAGCCTCACGTTCTACAAGGCAGCTCTACAAGGCAGCAGGAATGGAGGGAGGGGAGACAGCATGGCAGAGAGAGACGCGCATTGCCCCTTTAAGTACGCTGACCCCACTATAAATGCATTGCCTTTTTAAGTAGATCAGCAAGTTGAGACAGCAGCTGCTGCCAGCAAGCTCCCTCTATGCTGAGCCCTGTAGTGTCGTGCCCCCCCCCCTCCCCCCCCCACACACACACACTGTGGAAATGGGGTAAAGTAGCGAGTGGGGGGAGGGGGGCACCCTGACATTAGCACCCCTCTCCCCTCCCTCCCCACTGCACAGCAAGCAGGCTGCTCCTGGGAGCAGCTCCAAGGCAGAGGGCAGGAGCAGCACTCGGCAGTGGGGCGGGGGGACAGCTGAACTGCCCGGCAATTGATAGCCTGCTGGGCGGCTGCTGCACAGGGAACTTAGGGGAGCGGGGAGCTGCCGGCCCACCCTGCTTCCAAGCCCCCACCATTAGCTCCAATGGGCTGCTCTTTCTGCAAGCAGTGGACAAAGCAGGCGGCTGCCAAACAACGTTATAAGGGAGCACTGCGCAACTTTAAACGAGCATGTTCTTTAATTGATCAGCTACAAAACAATGTTAACCGGGACGACTAAGTGAGGAGTTACTGTAATCGGAACAGGCACTTCAGAATGAGTCTGATTTTATCTGCTTCTGCTTTAATATCTACAATACAAACTCTCCTCAGGTTCATTTCGTCAGGACCATACCAGCAACATGGGTGGTTATGGACAGGAATCTGGAGGCTTTTCTGGCCCAGGAGAAAGTCGGAGCATGAGTGGCCCTGATAACCGGGGAAGGGGAAGAGGAGGATTTGATCGTGGAGGCATGAGCAGAGGTGGGCGGGGAGGAGGACGCGGTGGAATGGGGTAAGAGCAAATCTTTTCTCCTTTTACCTAATTCTGTTTTACCCATAGGATTTGAAATGGAAGGAGCGGCTGAAAGATGACATTTCAAACCACACTTCCATGGAGAATATTTATTAATAGTGAGATTGTTTCTAGTCCATGGAAATGTCCTCCTAGGGGAAGTAGGGGCAGGATCTGGTTTTTTTTTCCTGCAGTTTGTTGGGTTTGGGGGAATTAAGGGTTTTATGAAATACAGAACTTTCAGCTCCCTTCATGGTTGTTCAGAGGTGAAATCCTCTGTGGGATTTAACAATAACTTTGGATAGAACACACACAAACCTTCCAGGAGATCCAGATTTCACTTTCTTTGCCTCGCTATTGGGGGTCTTGACGTTTCAGGTATGTACATGGCAAAAGCCTAATGTCAGCTGTTTTATACAATGTTTCCCCTCAGCCTCTGTTTGCACTAGAAGTAGCACTTGGAGCTACTGTCATAAGTGAATGTGTGGGTCAGTTTATTGTTGTTGAAGCCACGGCTCTAGAGTGGCTTGGTTGGAGTGTGAAGAAAAGCCCCAAGAACACCCAAAGATCTGACTTGACTTCCAGGACTGCTCCCCATTGGAGCTTTCAGGTGGTCTAAATCAGTTTGGTCATTTTAACTGATGGCATAATCTGGTTTAGTAAACCTATTTGTTCAGATCAGTAGTTTATAGCTCCCTGTCTCTGGTGTCTGTTTTAATAAAGGTGAGGATGATGGACTAATTATGAAGGCTAATATAAGGAAGGTTTAGCTTTGTGTGTGTTCAATCCCTATGAAACTTAGTTTAAAGCTATGCAGAGTGTTTCATTCATGCGGATTAGAAATGCGGAGATTGATGTGCAAAACATCAGAACAACCTCGGTAAAATGTTACCCCATATATTTGTATGGCTGGGCAAGTGAGTCAACCGCCTTAAATAAATGTGCAGCATTTATTGGCGACTTGTTTTAGAACCCCATTTCACCTAGAAATTGGAGAAGTTACTCTGTCATTCTGCATAGCTCAGCTAAAATGAATCCAAATGGCCTGAAATCTTTATTGGAGAAATACAACTACCTGGAACTTATATTTTAAAGATAAACACTTGTTCACATGGAAACATTACTGATTTAATAAATTGGCCTGAATGGAACAGGGTTCCATTGTTCTATATAAAGATTTCACCCATAATGTATTTATTTCTAATGTTTTTAAAGTAGATGTAGACACTTGAAATTACTATCATCACGTCTTAAAACTTCTAGCCATTTTGGTGCTGTTCACTGCAAAAGATTCACAATTTTTTTCTCTAATTTCACACCTGTAATCAAAGAAGAAATTACTTCTGTAGTGATTTCCAGCTGACAGTCTATTAAAGAGGCCGCCGTCAGCTTTTTGGATGTAGTTTTTCTACTGTCCATAGAAAAGGTGGCCTTCCCATGAAGCAGTAGGTTGAACACCCGGGGGCAGGGTAGGGGAACTCGGCCCTTTTATCATGGTGTGGTGATGGATTTCAGTGTCTCCTGCAGGTAAGGAGCTCAATGTTATTAACATGACCTTTTTCATTGACTCAATTATTTTATATTTTCATTGGCTGTTAAACATGGAAACTTTTTAACATGCTTTGTCGCATTTATATGCTACAGGTTACAAAGTGAGAGCCTTGTATACACTTCAATACTTAAAAAGTACCCGTACTCAGTACTCAGCCGGCAGCATAATGAAAAGTGGGACTAGACACGGTGTCCATATGGAGAGGAAAAATATACATAGAATATTTTTAACCAAATGTATTCATTGTATAAATGGAATCCTTCTGTAACTTTGGTAACTGCATACTGGTATAATACTTTAGAATTGTGTAACATTAAAAAGTGTAAACGTATGTGTTTAAAAAGAGAGACATTACATATATGGTGTGTACTTTAAAAAAAAAAAAAAATATGGTTTTTAATTTAAAAAAAAAAAAAAAAAAAAAAAAAGGAAGCAAAGCTGCATGCAACAGCTTGGAATTGTGTATTTAAAACCTTTTTAGAGATTACAGGTGCAATACTGGCTAGCAAATAGATGGCTCTCTCCCTCCTCTCTTCCCTCCCTCAAAACAACACTCCCCACCCATAAAACCCTTTTCAGGTGGCATTTTCCTAATTAACCAGCACTTGGAAGCAATTGAAAACCAATAGCCTAGCCTGTGCTTTTGTATTAAAAGCTAGAGGCTGTGATTTTTGCATTGGCACACATTAAAATCTTAATTTCTGGTTTGTGTCCACAAAGCTGCACCCCCAGGCCTTTGAGCCCTGATATATTCTGTAAGTTCTCCTTCCACAGAGACTGTTAAATCCAGTAGTGACCTGAATGTATGGCGTTATACTAAGGTTTTAGTGGAAATGTCATCTGAACTGTGTTCTAGGTATTACATATGGTTGTCTCCTGCCTTTTTAACTGTTAATGTTAGGGACCCAGGAACTTATTTTGCTCTCCTGCTGCAAGAGGCTGAGGGTGCACCTTTATGTACACACAAAGGGGAGGGAGTTGACCTATAGGTGACTTACCTTTTTTTTTTTTTTTTTTTTTTAAATCAAACACAATTTGAAAATCTCTAAATGTTTTTGCCAAGTATTGTACTGTTAATACCAATACAAGTAATGAAGGGGTACAGCAGCAAAAGTGGTGTCTAAACCAGACAAGCAAGGTTGTGCGTAAAGGAAATTTGAGCAAGCTGCCCTGAAGAAAGGCATAGTGACGAGATGAGAGAGAGACAGACAGATGCATTGTTTGGAGATGTTTAGCCAGTGCCATTCTTCCCAGTGAGCCCCAGAGGCTCAGAGCGGTACTGGCTTTTTAAAGGGAAAGGCCTTCATTTCTTCGTTTATCCCCCCAGCAGCGCTGGAGAGCGAGGTGGCTTCAATAAGCCTGGTGGTAAGTTTTTGAGCATTACAATGGATAGTGTTAAAAAAAAAAAAATCAGTCAGTTTTTAGAAAAAAAATATAATTTTTATTAGTTTCATAAGTGGTTAAAAATGACATATACAACAAGACTTTAATGGGTACTGCCGGCAATGCCTAGGGGTATAAGGTTAACCTATGGTTACAAAACAAAGGGTAACTTGAAGTATTGAGAAACTACTTTTGTAATTTGGGGAGAATACATTTAATTTTGTTTGGATTTAATAAAGAAAAAAGTAACTTTTCTTATAAATATACACTGATTGGCCCAATAAAGCTAAAGAAGTGTAATAATGGTTAATGGTTTTAAAGGCTGCTAAAAGTAGCAAACTGATCACAAAAAAACGTAAAAAGGTGCATTGCTAAAATTTTTGCAATGCAGGTCAATTTGAGTTTAACCAACACCATCATATGGTGGTTGTAAGTAGATAGATATGTGTGTGTCGGTTTTCAGCCTGCAAGACGTGCACTAACAAAACTTTATATGATTTTTTTCCCTGACTGTCAGGACCCATGGAAGAAGGACCAGATCTTGATTTAGGTAATTTTGAATACTGTTCAGAATATTACCTGGGCATGCTGAAAAGAAGGATTTCTCACTTGTTCTTCGTCCACAAGTGAAGGCATTCACATTGCTTGTCCGCAAAGGATTCTCTGCCTTATTTCTTCCCTGCCGATATAAAAAGTTCAGGGGCACTCACCCTCTGTATTTCAGAGTCTTGATTCATTCCTTCTACTTTCTTAATTAATCAAATAGTTGGGCTGGCTTATTTAAATTTGCAAAGATTCATTTGGATGCTTATCCTTCCCTTCATGAAAGAGGAGGGTATTTAAGCAGCATGTCCATGGCTATTCAGATATACCAGGCATCTAACTTCAAGCAATATTGAAATAACTACCATAGAGTCATATACTAGCTTTACTTTTCTCTACCATTCCTCTATTCCACCACCCATAGCCTGTGAATTTGTAGTTTTTTCCTTTCTAGTCCTGTACAAATGTGCATTTTTGTCTCTAGCTGTTTCCAGGATCAGCTTAGGTCATTGCCTATATAATTGCACAAAAGATGTAAAATCTAATGTGCACCTGCAGTTGGATATCTGTTTTTGCACAGATCTCAAATTATTCCCCAAAAAGACTTCCATTACATCAGCCACCCAATTTTGGCTACAGTTTCTCGTGGCACTTGAATGGTATACTTCCAGCCATGGCAAGAGACCAGACCAAAATTCCCTTATGTAGGAGGTCAGTGGGAAATAAATCAGCTGATCATTTGTAAAGGATGAGTTTTTTTTTACAGATACTTTGCTTAGTGATCAGTATGCGGTATGGCTCTTCCTTATCTATAGAAAAGGTGCCACTGAATCCCCACGTTGTATGGCTGGATTTTCATCTGGTATTTCCATAAATATACAAGTATTTACCCTCACTGAAAGAGAGGTAGCAATCCATTTAGGAGATTATCACTAAAGTTGACCAGACAAAACTGAACTCTGTCCTTCATTATCTTTTGTGATCACCTGGTATAATGATACTTCTTTGAATTTGATCTCCTTAGGCCCACCTGTAGACCCAGATGACGACTCAGACAACAGTTCAGTTTATGTACAAGGACTGAGTGACAGTGTGACCCTGGAGGAGCTGGCAGACTTCTTCAAACAATGTGGTGTTGTCAAGGTGGGTGACAACATGGGTATGCATGGGAAATACAACCTAGGTGGAGCTCCTGTAAGGTGAGTGCATAACTGGTTGGAAAATTGTTCCCAGAGAGTAGTTATCAGTTGTTCATAGTCAAGGTGGAAGGACCTATTGAGTGGGGTCCCAGAGGGATCAGTTCTGGGTCTGGTTCTGTTCATTATCTTCATCAATGATTTATATAATGGCATAGAGAGTACACTTGTAAAGTTTGTGGACGATACCAAACTGGGAGGGTTTGCAGTTGCTTTGGAGGATATGATCTGGACAAACTGGAGAAATGGTCTGAAGTAAATAGGATGAAATTTAATAAAGACAAATGTAAAGTACTCCACTTAGGAAGGAGCTGTCAGTTGCACACACACAAAATAGGAAATGACGGCCTAGGAAGGAGTACTGCAGAAAGGGATCACAAGCTAACTGTGAGTCAACAGTGTAAGACTATTGCAAAAAAAGCGAACATCATTCTGGGATGTATTAGCAGGAGTGTTGTAAGCAAGACATGAGAAATTCTTCTTCTGCTCTACTCAGCGCTGATTAGGCCTCCGCTGGAGTGTGGTGTTCAGTTCTGGGTGCTATATTTCAGGAAAGATGTGGACAAATTGGAGAAAGTCCAGAGAAAAGCAACAAAGATGACTAAAGGTCCAGAAAACATGACCTATGATCGAAGACTGAAAAAAATGGTTTTGTTTAGTTGGAGAAGAGGAGACTGGGGGGAGACAACAGTTTTCAAGTATATAAAAGTTGTTACAAGGAGAAGGGAAAAAATGGTTCTCCTTAACCTCTGAGGGTAGGACAAGAAGCAATGGGCTTAAATTGCAGCAAGGATGGTTTAGGATGGACATCAGGAAAAACTTCCTAACTGTCAGGGTGGCTAAGCACTGGAATAAATTGCCTAGGAAGGTTGTGGAATCTCCATCATTGGAAATTTTTAAGAGCAGGTTAGACAAACACCTGTCAGGGATGGTCTAGATAATACTTAGTCCTGTCATGAGTGCAGGGGACTTAGATGACCACTCGAGGTCCCTTCCAAACCTTTGATTCTATACAGGACCGCTGGAGTGTGGAGCAGTAACTATCTCACCAACTAGTAGAGTGGGATAGAAATAGAGCTGTGATTCTCAGCCTTTTCCATACTGACACACCCCCACCCAGTGTATTCTAGGCAGGTCCTTCTCCCATATAGCAGCATGGTCCCAACCTGGCAGGCTGAGAACCCCTGAAATAACCTGCAGAGTTGTATTCCAAAAGAGCCTTTTAGGACTTGTCCTTCAATGTCCATATCAGGTTTCTGAATTCTACTGTAGTTGTGCCCTCTAGGTGGGATAGGGGATTAGTCACATCCTCTAAGTGGGATTGGGGGAGATCTGTGGATTTGCTCCTTCCTGATACATCTAACTGTATCATTGAAATGGAGTATTTGACCTCTAACTCAGAGGAATTGGGGATGATTTTAAGAGTAGTGGAGAAGGATATATTGGGAATCTTTGTTTACAATTCATTGCACTGCAATTTAAAGTGATTTTATTCTCCTGCTAGATGAACAAGAGGACTGGGCAACCTATGATAAACTTCTATCTTGACAAAGAAACTGGAAAGCCAAAAGGAGATGCCACAGTGTCCTATGATGACCCATCAACTGCCAAAGCAGCGGTAGAGTGGTTTGATGGCAAGTGACTGGAATTAACTCATGATTCTGATGAGCATAGTTTTGACTGGGATTTATTTCATAGCTAAGTATTTGGCTAATTCAGAGGATAGAAAAGTGGGGTTTTATGTCCTCCACACAGGCAGGTGATATATACATACATATATGGTAAAGCAGATCTTACTTGGAAAGACTTTACCTGGGAAACTTTCTGGTTTTAGTCAAACAAGATAAGCCAGCTCCCCAGTGCGCTAACTTCCAACTAGTCTGGGCAATTCTGTGTAGAGTTTATCTTTGGTTCTACAGGTCAGGGGTGGAATTCCCCCCCCACCCCCCAACACTTGATATAAGGACACCTTTCCCTTTGATCAGTGACTACGAAGAGGTGTATCCTGTAGGATGCGTGTACCCAAGCCCTGTTCCCCCTCCAGTAGTGGAAGTTTGTGACCATGTAAGCAAGCCACACTTTTCTGTGTTTTTTTCCAGGAAAAGATTTCCAGGGGAGCAAACTCAAAGTTTCTCTCACTCGGAAGAAGGCGCCAATGAACAGCATGAGGGGTGGGATGCCCCCACGTGAATCACGTGGATTGCCTCCCCCGCTGCGTGGAGGTAATGTTGGCCAGAGTCTGTATGAATGAGCTGAATTCCCTCGGAACCTTATTGTGCAGAGCAGGGGTGTAGTGTACACCAAACAGCAAGGTGCGCGCCTGAGGGAATGAAGGGCCGCACACCTAATTAGTGGAGTCGCGCAGGCGTGGCTCCACTAATTAGGTGCCTCCTGACCCTGCAGAGAGAGACTGTGGAGAAGAGCTGGTGGGGGTAGGTGGGGGGAATAAGTGAGGTGGGGGGGGGGACATGAGTCACAACTCTGGTCCAACTCTCTCTCCCAGGCAGCCCCAGCTGGGCTGTGGGCAAGAGATGGGAAAGACAAATAAACAAAACCCCACAATACCAATAAGAAAGATTTAACTAAATGTCACTTTTAAAACGTCATATTTGTTTCACTGTGTTAATGATTACCCCATGTCATGTGTGCCATTTACAAATATATGCATTTTGCCTCTGCCTTTTTAATGTAAAAAACTAGCGGATAGATACAATCATCAAATGTATTTAGCTTCATTTTCATTATTTTACCACTGATTATACCTGAATTTTGTACACAAGTCAAGCCAACTGAATAGAAAAAGTAGAAACCGGATTTGAGATGTGCTTTATATATGACAAGTGCTTTTATTCTTCCAAAAAGGAGATCCCCATAGATGATTAGTTCTGGCTGGAGAATAACTGCAGTAACTGTGGTGTGGTTTGTTTTTTAAAAAGAATCCAAATAAATCATCTCCTCCCCAAAACTCATTAAAAATCACATTCAATAACTATTTCTATAATCACAAAAGTGACAATGTATTATTTATGCCTAGCTTTTGCATTGGATGGCATTTAGGAATTGCTTGTCTGGTACATAGGTTAATTAATCTAGTTCCTAAAATTAACAGTACCTCCACCAGCTGCTTAAAATGTTTGTATTTAGCTTTGTCTGGGAACATGTACTATTGAAATAGCTTTAAAGTTTGATTTGCAGTATCGCTCTTGTATTTTCTAACCTGTCATGTCCCAGCCCCAGCTTCGGGGCTGCAGTGTCCAGGAGAGAGGCCTCCAGACAAGTTTTAGAATTCGTTTGGTGAGGTATTGGAAACCATTAAGGCCAGATCTTTGCTATCTGGTATAGTTCTGGCTCTTCAGAGTACTCTCATTGATTCATAAGTAGCAAGCACTTGGTGCTAGGTGTTTTATAGGATGAAGACTTTATTTGCAAATTATTTGAAGCAGGGATCTGGCTGCAAACTCTGAAGCCATGTGTTAATGTGCTCCATTTACTTAAGGCTGGGCTTGTAAAAACTTAATGAGCCTACTCTGAGTTTTTGAGTTGGTGACATGCACAAATTACGGGATAATTTTGCCTGTTTCTACGGGGCTCTGTTTCACTTACACAGCGTGGGCCCTGCTAAACGCTCATTTAAAAACCCACGACAGCCAACCACTTGATGTTTTATTTCCCGTTGTATTTTCAGTGTTGTCGCTTGTTTGCTGTCTGTCGCTTTATTATTACTTATTTTTACTGTTCTATGTGTGTGAAGTATTAATCAAATTAAGAGTTGGCATCCTATACAAATTGTATAAGCCTGAGTGAATGCCTTTTACTCTCCTTTCCAGTATCAGAAAATACTGTATTAATATTTGCGAGGCGAGCATGACTATTTCTAGTTGACGCATAGATTTGTTTAGCATCTTAAAGCTGAGCTATGTGTGCAGATAATATGCATGCAAGGGGTATCGTTTTGTGGACTGCAAAAGTGCATGCTAGTGTTTTGGCAGATGCTTTATTTTTTGAGAGCAGCTTTCCCTGAAGATTTAGTGGTCTATGGGAGTAGGTTATTAAATTGGGCCTCTGGCACATATTTTTTATGCTTTCACTTAATGGCTATGTCTTTGTTTTATCTATATAGCTGTTTTCAATATGCCAAATTTTGGTGTGTTTACTAGCTTGAGTTGTTAGGATGATAAAATGCACGTACTCCACTCCAAGGGATACTTAATCGGCTCCTCTCCTAAGATAGCATGGGCTATAACTAAGGCTGGGTGGGTCCACAGCAGTGGTGCCCCACATTGTGAGAACACAGTCAGTCACATAAAGAGAGTCTACTGTCTTGTCTCTGTTTGTCTCTGTCCTATTTCAGTGTAATACAGCCATCCGTGTTAATTTTCTTATTTTTTTTAATTTTCTTTTTATCTGATTTCATACTAAATAAACATCTTAAGCAGTGCACCTTGTTAATTATGCCTTGTTTTAATATTCTTTCTTCTTCCATACCTATAACTTTAAAAAATATATATATATCTAGGCTTTTTGTTTGTACTGGTGGGCGGTGGCGCACATCCACACATTACCTTGATATTGGTGCTGCACATAGCAAAACTCATGCCGCACATGGATGTAAAAAATTAGAGGGAGCATTGCCGAGCAACACCCTAAGTTGTGGAGGTGACCAGTGTCTGCATTGGAATTAACTGACTTCTTCCTTTCAGGCCCAGGGGGTCCTGGTGGTTCTGGTGGTCCAATGGGCCGTATGGGAGGCAGAGGTGGAGACAGGGGAGGCTTCCCCCCAAGAGGACCGCGGGGTTCTAGAGGAAACCCTTCTGGAGGGAACGTCCAGCACCGAGCTGGAGACTGGCAGTGCCCCAACCCGTAAGTGTTTGCTTTACCAACTATGCTGATCTGTTAACATCTTTGTGCCCTGTAGTCCTGCGTGTAAACCCAGATGCCTTCTTCCTTACATTGTACCTGGCACTGCAGCCCACTCAGCTTTCATCTTCTGCAGAATGTCCCAGCCCCCATCATGCTAATACTCATGTCACCAAAATGCCTGGGTACTTGTCAGTTAGGAAATGGCTCATTTGGGGCCAGAACTTCTGGTAATAAAGTACAGTTCAAATTTTGAAAAATAAGCTGTTGAATTTACTGTAATTGAGAACTTGGACTAAGCACAGATGCATTAGTGATTACATACAGTCCTTGCCAATTTAACACCTCTGCCATATTAGCGATAGCAGTATTATTTATATGTATTGCAGTAGTGCTATTGTGCTAGGTGCTGTACAAACACAACAGAAAAACAGTCCCTGCCCCAAAGAGGAGTGTACTTGGAGCAGCCACATCATTCGGTATAATGATACATTGCCATTCTTTTGTACTGGCAAGGCAGACCAGGAGATAAAAAGGGTGTGTTACCCAGAAGTGTGATGCAGATATTAACTAGTTAGTCATCACAAACCCTGAAGATGGAGAAATATGGGCTTGCTCACTTACAGTCTCAGTATCAAAGTTGAGAATAAAATTACATTTGTCTCCCATTCTGTACTAGGACCAGCCTCCTCTCCTAGATCAGTTACATAGCCATTAAAAGTTAAGGTAGATTTTTGAATCTTGTCTCTCTTTCAGATTTACTCTGCCTGATAAAAATAACTCTTGTTTTTTTTTAAAGTCTTCACTAACTGTTGGTTCTGTCTAGGGGATGTGGAAACCAGAACTTTGCCTGGAGAACAGAGTGTAATCAATGCAAGGCTCCTAAACCAGAAGGCTTTCTTCCACCCCCCTTCCCACCTTCAGGTATGTATGTGACAGCTTTTAGAGAGGAGCTCAAGGTTATTCCCAGAGCATGGGAGATGAGTACTTAAGATGAACCACCTCCTTTGCATATGTGATTGACATTGCTTATACAGTGTTCTCAGGGACTGATAGCTAGACATGGATAATTACTGGGTAAATAATACCCTCTTGGAGCTGTAGAGGCAGCAGTTTATGGTTCTGCTCTGCCTGAGATGACTTGCCCTCCCTTACCCGCTATTACTGTGACTTTCCTTGCATCTATCTGCAGCAATCCAGTTTCTTACAGGCAGGTCTACACTACCGCTTGAGTTGATCTAACTTGCGTTGCTGAGGGGTGTGAAAAAGACTTGACACAAGTTACAGTGACCTAAGCGCTGTCCACGCTGGCACTGTGTTGACGGGAGATGCTCGCCCACCAACATAGCTTCCGCCTCTTGCGGAGGTGGAGTAATGCCGAAGGAAGAGCGCTCTCCCTTCGGCATAGACATGCTATAGCGGCGCAGCTGCACCAATGTAGCGTTTCTACTGTAGACCTGCCCTATCACACTGTCACTTTATGTGGCTCCCAGCCAAAATGGCCTTAAATCAGCCATCTGCCTCTCAGCTTCCCCAGTGGATTTCAGGGTAGCACAAAATTTTCAGTGGCACTTCTGGAAACATGTAGTTCATGCAGTGTGGCATTAGCCACCAGTGGCTGTCTCCAGCCCAGCAAGCGGCCTGATGTTGCTTCCTGGGCATCTATGCGTTGTTCCTCCAGCTTGTGCAGTGTTGCCAGCATTCATGTTTTTGACAAGGGCCAGCAATTTTGGGTAGAGTGAAAAGTGGGTTTCCTGCCCTGTGATTGGGGTGGCTGCCCTCTTCATGGTTCCACTGCCAGGCCTTAAGCCACCCTCTGCCTCAAAGCTGCACACACATCTTTTACTGCTTCCTCTTGCGTCGGGTCTGGAGGAAAGTTAGAGATGATTTAATGTGAAAGGACTAAGTTTTCAGTCCTGGAAGTCTGTTTAGAGCAGGCATGTCTTCACCTTATAGAGCCCTGGTTTCAAATGTACATGGTGACATTTTTCTTTCCCAGGTGGCGATCGTGGCAGAGGTGGCCCTGGTGGCATGAGAGGAGGAAGAGGAGGCCTCATGGATCGTGGTGGCCCTGGTGGAATGTTCAGAGGTGGACGTGGTGGAGATAGAGGCGGATTCAGAGGAGGCCGGGGTATGGATCGAGGTGGATTTGGAGGAGGAAGACGAGGAGGACCTGGGGGCCCACCTGGACCTCTCATGGAGCAAATGGGAGGCAGAGGCGGCAGGCGTGGAGGACCAGGAAAAATGGACAAGTATGTAGGAGAGCAAACTAAAGAACCTGGCAATAGGCTAGGACAGAGGTCCCCGAACTGTGGGGTGCACCCCCTAGGGGGGCGGGGAGGAATATTTGGGGGAGGAGGGGTGGCTGCTGGGGCCCAGGCCAGTCCCTATGGGGGGCCAGGAGGGAGCACCACCCAGCTCCGCTTCTGGTTCTGGCTCCCGGCCCTGTGCTCGGGGCCCCGGCTGCCAGACTAGGGCCCATGGCTGCTGGCCTCGGCTCTGCCCCAGCTGTGGCCCCACCCTCAACCACCTTACCCCTGTCCGCACCCCCCTTCCTGGAGCTGCAGCCCTCCTCCCAGCCCCAGCGTGGTGGGGGAGGAGGAGGGAGAGGTAAAAAGTTTGGGGACCACTGGGCTAGGATGATTTTACAACTTCGAATAGGTTTTGGGGTGGAGGTGGGGTATGAAACAAGATCTGATGTGATCAAAGGTAAGTGGAGAAATAAAGCTTAGAAAACCAGTAACTCTTGATCAGAAACTTGATGGGGACAGGAACAAATACTGAATAATGAAAATTGTGATAGCCTCCTCTTGTGCTAGGAGTGTGCATAGAATCCTAGAAATGTCGGGCTGGAAGGGACCTCAAGAGCTCATCTAGTTGAACCTCCTGCGCTGAGGCAGGACCAAGTAAACCCTAGACCATCCCCGACAGATGTTTGTCTAATCCAATGGTGGGGATTGCACAAAAACCTCCAGTGTTGGGGATTGCACAGCCTCCTTTGGAATCCTATTCTAGTGCTTGAGTTAGAAAGGTTTTTCCTAATATCTAATCTAAATCTTCCTGTGCTGCAGATGAAGACCATTACTTCTTGTCCTACCTTCTTGTACTTGGAGAACAATTGATCACAGTCCTCTTTATAACAGCCCTTAACACTTTTGAAGACTGTCCCCTTAGCCTTTTTTTTCCAAAGACTAAACATGCCCAGTTTTTTTAACTTTTCCTCGTAAGTCAGATTTTCTAAACCTTTTATCATTTTCCTCTTCCGTCTAATGGAACAGCAAGATTGTGGGTGTGTCCTGTGAGCTATAACCAAACAAGCTTTTTTTCCTTTTTGTAGGGGTGAACATCGTCAGGAGCGGAGAGACCGGCCCTACTAGAGGCAGAAACCTGCAGAGCTGCATTTACTACCAGATTTATTTTTTAAACCAGAAAATGTTTTAAATTTATAATTCCATATTTATAATGTTGGCCACAACATTATGATTATTCCTTGTCTGTACTTTAGTATTTTTCACCATTTGTGGAGAAACATTAAAACCAAGTTAAATGGTAGTGTGCTGAGTTATTTTTTTCCTTTTAAACAAAATGGTTGTTTAACTAAAACTAAACCAATGAGAAACCATTGTTGTGAGCATGCTCAGTATCATTGTTTGCAAAACCAGGAGGAGGAGAACTAACTGTAACAATGTTAATGGTTGTGATGTTTTTTTTAAAATAAAATTCCAAATGTTTATAAACTTAATACTTCTCAGCCTCTATTCGACAGCACTCTGAACATCTCCACCTGGAGTTGGCATCGCAAACTCCAGCTCTGTGGGCTCTGCAGAAGAGGCAGTGAGTTTCACTCATGAGTTGTATGTATTATATGGCTTGTAATCCTTTGATATTGAATGTTGCATTGTAGGGAGGGAGCAGGGATTGAAATCTACCATGAAAAGATTGAACCAATCCTGAAGTGCATTTGGCAAGGCAGAGCAGGCACCTTAATCTTAAACTGTAAAGTGTGGCTTATTGCATTCAGAGGATGGAATTGAATACACCATTTCAAATGAGATATTGGACTTCAGAATTGCATCCTGGCTGTAAATAAAGATGTATTGCTGGGTATATCATGACTAGACTTTTTGTAAATAGCAGATGAACGTTTAAGTTCTCTCGTAGTGTTTTTATTTCATGTATACCATGCCCACCGTCTTGGTATCTGAGTGGAGCTAAGGACCCAGTGCTCTGTTGAAAACATTCAGGACAAGGCAGCCCAGTAAGTAGAAATGTAGGACTGTATGAACTTGAAGGGTAAATGAAATCATCTTGAGTAATAAATCTTCCTCTGAAAGTAATACAGGCAGTGTGGTTTGAAAGTTCAAGCAAGGTTATCACACTGAAACAGCAGGTGCCCTGTGAATACAGGCTCTGAACAGAAAACACTATTCAGTTTCCATTGTAACTAATTTATAACACAACCAATTGAATAATCTCAAGGGTTTGAGCCTGGTCTTCCGTACCATGTGCCTGTGACATCAGTAAAACAAAACATGCAGACTCAAACTTCACAAAATAGGCTAGAAGCAAAACAACAACCAACTTACACTCCTAGGGATTCTTCAGTGTACACACTACTCATTGCTAGAATGCCATTTCTGGTGTGAAATGCAGTGCTCTCCAGGCTTAATTATTTCTGATCTCACAGAGATGGGACATAGGCATCCTGTCTTGGTTTTATATATATCAGGACAGTAGGAGTCAGTGCTGGTGGAGAAATCAAAGAGCATGTCACATAGCACAAGCACCCGATTAGTGCCAGGCCCTGTATGTGTTCCTATGTGCCAGGCAAGCATCTAAGGGAGAATACAGGTGCTCTGACAAGTTTATGTAAGTGAACTCCTCCAGAGTCCAGCCTGGGGATAGTTGGGTGCTTTGCTGCTGGACAGAGCCATTTCTATTAGAGCTAGAACTGAGACCACAGCTATTTATGGTGATTAAAAATCCCATCTCAGTTTGCAGAGGGGGGAGTTTTAATTCAGGTGACTTAATTAAAATCAGGATTTACTAGTTGTCTTGTCAGATGAGATATTTCCTTACCTCAGACTTAGTGGTAGCTCTTCGTTTCCCTCGGAAGAGGTGACTGCATTTCTGTGTATGTGTGTGTACTGATCCCTACATAAACCTTATAATTGTGATAAAGTAACGAGATGGTCTTGTTATACCATCACCAAGTGAGCTAATGCATATGGTTGTGGAAGTGCTGTAGTGTGCCCATGTAATCTTCCTGCTTGAGGGGCAAAAGACGGTGAGCAGTTTTCTTCAAGGAGGGGAACGTGCTGGTTCTGGGGCATTCAAAACTTCACTCGGATAAAGAACTTCTACAGCGTCTCCATGAGCACTTACTGCACAGCAAGATGGGTTGCGAATCTACTGCTCCAGTGGGCCGTGCCCTAACTCTGGACCCTGCTGCTGCGCATTAATGTTCAAACTGCAGCAAGTCAGTGCGCACTAGGGAGCTTTTGGTGTGAAGCAGCAGGATTGACACAGACAGGGCACAGCATGCCGGAGTGCTGTAGGTTTACATCCCAGCTGGCTGTGCTGTAGACATGCCCAAGTGTTTCACTGCTCCAAAAGAGGTGAAATCAGACACCTTAATGCTTGAAAACCCCTTAAAAAGTTTTTGGAAACAGTTTAACTCAGCTTCGAATGATGTCCCTGGGGGTGCTCCACTTTAGGAGCCTCTAGGCACCGTGCCTCTAGTCGGAGAATTTCGACAGCAGTTCCTAGCTCTCCCCGTCTCTCACCTGCGGTGGCAGTTAACTAGCATTGTGCGGCCGACCCCCAGCCCCATGTTCTTTCTCAACGGCCCTTGGTCCAACTCAGAGCTTCAGCAGTGCTTCCACATGATTTACCTCAGAATTAGTTTTAGGAGTATCTGTATATAATAGATTAGTTTCAGACCCCTTTCTCTCTTTTTTTTTTTTTTTTAATCTATCTTTTTCTTTACAATTTCATCCTTCTAGGGGATAGTTTCCTTCAGAATGCCTGGATCTCCTGGCTTGAATGTTGCCTCTCCTGTTGCGAGGCAATCTCAATTTTGGATGGACATTCCCAATGTGTCCGGTGCCTGGGGGCAACACACATACCCCAACAGTGCACTCATTGCCATAACCTTAAAGCCTTAAAGAAAAATAAGGCCTTAAACTAAAACTCATTCTCATGGAGAAGTCTTTCCTCCCAGCCTCAGACCTGGGATTGCAAACTTCTCCTGGCGACTGATAGCTGAATGCGGCTTCTGACAGACCTCCCTCCTCAACTCTGCACAGGAGGGATCTGTCTCCTAAAAGACGTGCGAAGAGGAAAGCTACCAGTCCTCCTACAAAGACCAGGTTGAAAAAGAAGCCATTCCCCAATTCAATCTACAGCATTGGTACTGGCCGCGCTATTGCTAAGTATCTAAAACGGAAGGCAGAGAAAAGGCTGCCCTTTCCGCAATGGCACCAGCTGCACCAATGAAATATTACCGAGTGCCTCTGCAACATCTCAGGCACTGGCGCCACCTTCTGGCTCTCTGGTGCATAACACATGCAATGGCACTGAAGCCTACTATGTCTTCCTTGATGCAGTTGACATGGGCTCCAATTCTGACACTGCAACAGTTCTCAGCACTGCAACAAATGCAGTTCCTTGCATATAAGGACCTAACAATGACCCTGGCACCGGAGTCCCCTCTCCTCGGTACCGATACTCTTGCTACCAACTAGATCTGCCCCTCTCTCCAGCAAGGAGGACAAGGAAGGGGAAGTTTTTTCATCCCAACGCTCCTCACCTATGCAAGGCAGTATCAGGTCTGAACTACGAGAGCATCCTAGACACCAGTGTTAGTCAATAGGTGGACCGTGGGCCAAATCTGTACCGCCAGATGCTTTTAAAATGACCACAATCTTTGTATTGTTGTTTTTGTATTTTCTCTGGGGTCTGGAACTTGACTATATTTTGACCAAGAAATTTGGACCTCGACAAAAAATAGATTACCCCTGCTAGACACCATCCCAGACCTGATATCCAGGGGGTGGTAAGGACCCATGAGTACTTCCACCCGTGCCTTTCCCACCACAATGGCTGTACTGGGACCCATAGACAGTATACAGGCAGTACTACCCCAAACTCCCAAGTGCTCCTAGGGAAATGTGTAGGCACTCCTCACCACCATCAGCAGTGGTATCTGACATCTCCCATGAACAGACTTTTGAGGAAGCTTTAGATCAGGAGGGTACTCCTGCAACGAACACCTTTCTCTCACCCAATAAGACCATCATGCCTCTGCTGCCTACTACCAGAAATTATTGCAGACAGTTCCAAGAACTGTTTAAAAGAGTAGCTGACACACTCCAAATACTGCTTGAGGAAGTGGCTGAATCACAACACAAGCTGTTGGACATACTCCGAACATCAACAACCTCCAAGATCACTCTTCCTATAAATGATGTCATCATGGAGCCTGCCACAACCATCTGGCAGACCCCCACCACAATCCCACCTGCACGTAAAAGGGCAGATAAAAAATATGTCCCTTTGAAAGAATGGGAATTTTTATTCACACCCCCAGCCAAATTCTCTGGTGGTAGACACAGTTAATGAACAGGTAGGCAACATTACTCCAGGGCCACCCCTTATGATAAGGAGTGGAAGAGATTGGATCTACTTGGTTGCAAGGCCTATTCATCTGTGACATTACAGTTTAGAATCACCAATTATGGAGCTCTGATGGTGAAATACGATCACACAAATTATTCAAAATTATCCAAATCAATCTCTGAAGGACACTTCCTGGCTCGAACAGCCCTTCAGGCATGTTTAGACTCTGCAGACGTGGTGGTGAGGTCTATGCAACCGCCATTTGCACCGAGCCTCTTGGCTCCACCTGTAGGGGTTTCCAAGGGAGGTGCAAGCCACAGTAAAGAACCTTCCATTCGAAGGTCCAAAATTGTTCATGGGTAAGACCAACAAATCCCTTCATACATTAAAGAATTCGAGAGCCGCTTTCAGATCTTTAGGCATCTATACATTTGCAATAAAATGGAAACAAGGCAGATATTACACCACAGCGTTCAAGACAGGCGCCCTACACGCAGAACCAGACACCGTACGATCCTCAGACACGCAAAGACCATCCAAACGTAGATCTAATTCTTCTCAACCCACTGCGTCACAGCAACCGACATCAAAACATCAAATTAGAAGGTTTGGTCAGGGGGGCTTGACAGACCTCCCTCAATTACCATTGCTAAAACCATTATCCATCAACCATTGTTTTACAGACCACCTAATACCATTCTACCTAATGTGGTGAACCATCACTTCTTCGAGTGCTTGCTCATATCGATTCCAATTAGGTGTGCGTGCGCCGCGTGCACGATCGTCGGAAGATCTTTACCCTAGCAACCCCGGTAGGTCGGCTGTGGAGCCCCCTGGAGTGGCGCCTTCATGGCGCTGGATATATACCCCAGCCGACCCAGCGCCCCCTCAGTTCCTTCTTACCGCCCGTGACGGTCGTTGGAACTGTGGAACACAGCATAGCTGTTCTCCACTCTCCCTAGCTCTTTACTTTACTTAGTTAGTTGGTTGTATAGTTGTAAATTACTGTTTATAGTTATCGTAGTAGTTCATAGTTGTATATTGGTTATAGAATACTTATAGGTGATAGCGGGTTGGAAGGGGTCCCTCTCCCCCCTTCCTCCCGGTGAGCTGCCGGTGCTCATGCCCGGGGCTCCGGGCTTCAAACCGTGTTCGGCTTGTGCGAAGCCTATGCCAACGAGTGACCCCCACGACGCTTGTTTAAAGTGCCTCGGAATCGCACCAGGCTGAAAAGTGCAAGATCTGCAAGGCTTTTCGGCCCCGGACCAGAAAGGAGCGGGACTTTCGTTTGAAGCAGCTCCTTATGGAGGCGGCCCTCAGCCCAGACACGCCTTCGGCGCGCCAGCTTCCGGCACCGAGTCCCTCGGTGCGTAGTGCCCCGGCGGCTGTCCCAACGGCACCGCGCGTAGACGCTCAGAAGGGTCCACGGCACCGACCCTCCCCGGCACCGTGCCCTCTAGCACCTCGGCACCAGTCACTGTCCCTGGGTCAAAAGAAAAGACCCCAGAAATCAGACAGGACCGCCTCTAAGAAGTTGGCATCGGCTCCCACTGTATCCTTGGAGTCGCGTCCGCCACCGGAGCGACCAAGGACGCGGGCACCGATACCGACACCGTCGACTCCGGCACTGACAGAAAAGCCGTTGAGTCCGGTGCGGTCGGCCTCCCCGACCCGCATGGTGGTTGAGCCTTGTCTCCCGTCAACCCCGGAGACTTTTGCGACGGCGAGGGACCTCATTGCCCTCACGGAGCCGGCACCGACCCGCACCGCAGTGCCACATCTCACCCGAGCGGTACTATCTAGGGGCAAGCCGACCCTGATACGTCCACCGTCTCCGAGCGTGGACTCTCACCGCTCCCTCTCTAGGAGCAGATCTTGGCACCGCTTGCAGTCCCGGCACCGTTCCCCATCACGGCACCGGTCGTACTCGCGGCGCCGATCGTCCTCCCGATACCGCTCCACATCGCGGCACCGCCCAGGTCGTCGGTACCGCTCAGGCTCCCGGCGCCGGTCTTGGCACCGCTCAGACTGCCGATCGCGCTCCAGAAGCCGCTCCCGACACCACTCTAGGAGGCGGTTGTCCTCAAGGTCCCGATCTGGATCTTGGCACCGACGAGACTACCGGCACCGATCCCGATCCCGGCACCGATACCCTGTCGTACCCCTGTCGGCCGGCACCGCTCGGCACCGTTCCCGGTGCCATCAGGGCAGGCACGCTCCGCACCACCCTGGCCCTCACGATCGGCCTTGCGCTCCTCCCACTCTGGAGGAGCCTCCTGATCGGCCTACCCCGCACCGGGGCAAGTGGCGGACAACTGAGGCCGCTGGCAAGAAGGGGACGACGACCCTAACCAGGACCCTGCACAGTGGTCGTTTTGGACCCCATGGGCACACCACCAAGCCCAGGGCGCTCCGCCAGTAGCCTCCCATTCAGCACTCTCGGAGCCCAGAGTACTGGAGGCCACCATCAGCCGCCCCCTCCCCCCCCTCNCCCCCCCGATTGACCTCCGTGCTCACCAGGACCTTCTACGTAGGGTGGCACGTAGCATGGACCTCCAGGCTGAGGAGATAGTAGAGTTGGAGGATCCAGTGGTGAGCATCCTCTCAGCGGATGCACCATCCCGGGTGGCATTGCCGATCATACGGACGATTCAGGCTAACGCCAAGACCATCTGGCAAACCCCAGCCTCTATCCCACCCACGGCCAGAGGAGTGGAGAGGAAGTACTTCGTCCCCTCTAAGGACCACGAGTATCTCTATACTCACCCCGAGCCGTGTTCCCTAGTGGTTTCCTCGGTGAACGCTCGGGAGCGCCATGGGCAACAGGCGTCAGCACCCAAATCCAAGGACGCCAAGCGCTTCGATTTGTTCGGACGCAAAATTTATTCGGCCGGGGGTTTACAGCTCAGGGCTGCAAATCAACAGGCGCTCCTGAGCAGATACGACTACAACTCCTGGAGCGCAATGTCTAAATTTAAGGAACTGATCCCTAGTACATCCAGGGATGAGTTTGCGGCTCTGGTAGAAGAAGGCAAGAAGGTAGCAAGGACCTCCTTACAGGCCTCTCTCGACGTTGCGGACTCTGCGGCTAGGACTCTAGCTTCAGGCATAGCGATGCGACGCATCTCCTGGCTGCAGGCGTCTGGCCTACCACCAGAGTTGCAGCATACACTGCAGGACCTCCCTTTTGATGGGCAGGGCCTGTTTTCTGACAAGACGGACTCTAGGTTGCAGACCCTAAAAGACTCCAGGACAATGATACGCTCCCTGGGGATGCATGTCCCGGGGCCTCAGCGTAGACCCTTTAGACCGCAGCCTCAAAGGTTCTTCCCCCCTCCTCGTCCAAGACAAGATACGTACAGGAGGCGTGGGCGTGGGGGTAGAAGACGGTCCAGTGGCCACCAACCTGGTCAGAACCAGGGCCCTCCTAGACCATCGGCAGGACCCAGACAACAGTTTTGAAGGTGCGCCCGAGGACGGCGTACTAGCCACCTTCCAGGATCCTTCCCCACCTTTTCGGGATCGTCTATCCCATTTCCACCTTGCGTGGTCCCTTATAACTTCAGACCAATGGGTCCTTCGCACGGTGGAAAGGGGATATTCTCTCCAATTTTCTTTTGCCCCCCCCTCCCATCCTCCCTCCCCGTCCCTCTTCAGGGACCCCTCTCACGAGCAACTTCTCATACAGGAGGTCCTTGCGCTCCTGTCCATGGGAGCGATCGAGGAGGTCCCACCAGAACTGAGGGGCAGGGGGTTTTACTCCCGCTATTTCCTAATCCCAAAAACAAAAGGGGGGCTTCGGCCCATATTAGATCTGCGCGGACTCAACAAATTCATGGTAAAGTTGAGGTTCCGCATGGTCTCTTTGGGAACTATTATCCCATCCTTGGATCCTGGGGACTGGTACGCTGCCCTCGACATGAAGGACGCCTATTTTCACATAGCAATTTACCCACCGCACAGGCGCTTCCTTCGCTTCGTGGTAAACCACCACCATTACCAATTTACCGTTCTCCCATTCGGACTGTCCACGGCTCCGAGGGTATTTACCAAATGTATGGCCGTCGTCGCAGCCCACCTCCGCCGACAGCGGGTACAGGTGTTCCCGTATCTCGACGACTGGCTCATCCGGGGCCGCACCAAGGACGAGGTCCGATCACATGTCGGACTCACCTTCCAAACCTTCCGCAGGCTGGGCATCTTACTCAACAAGGAGAAGTCAACTCTGGAACCAACCCAGAGAATAGAGTTTATCGGGGCAGTCTTGGACTCCAAACTTGCCCGTGCTCTCCTACCTGACACTCGTTTTCAGGCTATTGCGCACATCATTCGCAGCCTCCAAAGCTTCCCGACGTCCACGGTACAAATGTGCCTCAGCCTTCTAGGGCACATGGCGTCATGCACCTACGTAACCAGGCACGCCAGACTTCGGCTCCGCCCACTTCAGGCCTGGATAGCAAAGACGTATTGACCAGGTCGAGACAGCCGGAACATGTCACGGTTCCGGAATTGGTCTTGACCTCCCTCGGCTGGTGGCTGAACCACTCGTCGGTGTGCGAAGGGGTCCCATTTCACCCCACACAACCTTCCTTACACCTGGTCACAGACGCATCATCTCTGGGATGGGGTGCCCACCTGGGGGAGCACCAGACACAGGGCCTCTGGACCGCATCCGAGTTGGCCCTACACATCAACGTGCGAGAACTGATGGTAGTACGCCTAGCGTGCCAGACGTTCAGTGGTATTCTGCATGGCCGTTGCGTGGCAATCCTCACAGACAACACAACGGCCATGTTCTACATCATCAAGCAAGGCGGGGCGCGGTCTTCCCCCCTATGCCTAGAGGCCATTCGCCTGTGGGAGTTTTGCATAGCCCACTCGATCCATCCGATAGCGTCGTTTCTCCCAGGAGTCCAGAACATGCTGGCAGACCGTCTCAGCAGGTCATTCCAAATGCACGAGTGGTCGATTCGCCCAGTTATCATCCACACCATCTTCCAAAGGTGGGGGTCTCCCCAGATCGGCCTCGAGAGTCAATCGAAAGTGCCAAGTGTTCTGTTCTCTCCAAGGGCGCTCTCTCCGGACTCCCTATCGGACGCTTTCCTACTCCAGTGGGAAGGACAGCTGCTCTATGCCTTCCCTCCATTTCCAATGATCCACAAGGTCCTGCTCAAGTTGCGCAGCGACAAGGCACGTATGATTCTGGTCGCTCCAGCATGGCCGAGACCGCACTGGTACACCATNGGACCTCAACCTGGTCCTATCCAAGCTCACGGCACCCCCGTTCGAGCCAATGGCTACCTGCTCGCTCCTTTACCTATCTTGGAAGACAGCCTTCCTGGTGGCCATCACGTCAGCAAGGCGCGTCTCTGAAATCAGGGCCCTCGTGTCGGAACCTCCGTACACTGTCTTCCATAAGGACAAGGTGCAGCTCCGCCCCCACCCTGCCTTTCTTCCCAAAGTGGTTTCTGCTTTTCACGTGAACCAGGATATTTTCCTCCCGGTCTTCCATCCGAAACCGCACGCCACGCGGCAGGATCACTGCATGCACACTCTGGACGTCCGCAGGGCCCTCGCGTTCTATATCGAACGCACGAAGCCGTTTAGGAAGACGACCCAACTCTTCGTTGCGGTGGCTGACCGGATGAAAGGCCTACCGGTCTCCTCACAACGTATCTCCTCTTGGATCACGTCCTGTATTCGGGCCTGCTACGACTTGGCCGGTGTCCCGACACCACGCATCACCGCCCATTCCACAAGGGCTCACGCATCCTCGTCCACTTTCTTGGCCCAAGTGCCGATCAAAGATATCTGTAGAGCGGCAGTCTGGTCATCCGTCCATACCTTTGCCGCCCACTACGCGTTGGTACAGCAGTCTCGAGACGATGCCGCCTTTGGCTCAGTGGTCCTTCGTTCAGTGATCTCTCACTCCGACCCCACCGCCTAGGTAAGGCTTGGGAGTCACCTAATTGGAATCGATATGAGCAAGCACTCGAAGAAGAAAAGATGGTTACTCACCTTTGTAACTGTTCTTCGAGATGTGTTGCTCATATCCATTCCAAACCCGCCCTCCTTCCCCACTGTCGGAGTATCCGGCAAGAAGGAACTGAGGTGGCGCTGGGTCGGCTGGGGTATATATCCAGCGCAATGAAGGCACCACTCCAGGGGGCTCCACAGCCGACCCACCGGGGTTGCTAGGGTAAAAATCTTCCGACGATCGTGCACGCGGCGCGCGCACACCTAATTGGAATGGATATGAGCAACACATCTCGAAGAACAACAGTTACAGAGGTGAGTAACCGTCTTTTCCGACAAATGGGTACTGGAAATCATCAAGACCAGCTACTCCATCCAGTTCATCTCCATCTCCCCTACCCACCCTCTCTCCCCGTCCCTCTTCTGGGACCCCTCTCATGAGCACCTCCTGAGNACGCGGCGCGCGCACACCTAATTGGAATGGATATGAGCAACACATCTCGAAGAACAACAGTCCCTCTTCTGGGACCCCTCTCATGAGCACCTCCTGACACAGGAAGTAGACCATCTTCTACAACTGGGTGTGGTAGAATCAGTGCCGGTACAACACAGAGGGAAGGGTCTCTATTCCTATTATTTTTTAACCCAGACAAAGTTAGGGGGATGGAGACCCATCCTGGATCTCAGGAAGCTAAACAAATTTGTCAAAACACAATTCAGGATGGTTATTTTAGCAACATTTATTCCAGCACTAGAACCAGGGGATTGGTTTGTAGCCTTTGATGTGCAAGACACATTTTCATGTCGCCATACACCCAGCACACAGGCAATTTCTCTGATTCGTCTTGGGGCAGGATCACTATCAATACATGGTACTGCCCTTTGGCCTCTCCATGGCTCCCCGAGTGTTTTTCAAAGTTCTAGCAGTGGTGGTGGCCCACCTATGCAAGCAAGGGGTCATGATATGCCCATATTTAGGCAATTGACTACTCAAGGCACCCATTCTAGAAGAAGCTGTCGAAGCCGCACAAAAGATGTCACTCTTCACAAACCTTGGTCTACAAATAAACCTTCAAATATCAATGTTAAAACCAGTTCAAGAACGAATTCATTGGGGGCCCACCTACATTCACTGGAAGGTGAAAGCCTCATTAGCACGACACAGGTTCATTGCCCTAGTGAACCTGATCAATACTACGGTGAACAGTCCACAATCTCCTCAAGGACCTGCCTTCAAGTACTACGGCACATGGCGGTGACCACCTATGTCGTAAAACAAGCTAGACTATGCATGTGCTGCCTGCAAGGGTGGCTCAGGACAGTGTACATCCCACACAATACAGTCTGAACAAACCTCTAAGCATGCCATGAAAGGGCAAGGACTCACTACAATGTGTGTGCAGGCATCCCTTTTCTACAGATTCCCCCTGAAATGATAATCACAACAGACACCTCCCTACTGGGCTGGGGTGTCCACTTAAACAATCTCTCAGTACAGGGCAGATGGTCTATTTCGGAATCAACCCTGCACATAAACATTTTGGAATTGCGAGCACTTCACAATGCTTATGCACACTTCCTGCCTCTGATCAAAAACAAAACCATACAAATTTTGACTGACAATGTGGCCTCCATATTCCACATAAACAAACAAGGAGGAGCGAGGTCACTCCCTATGTACCACAGCTATGAAACTGTAGAAAAGGTGCATTCAACAGATCACCATATCAACTGCCTACCTACCGGGATCTCAGAACATCTGGCGGACATATTAAGCAGAAAGTTCTCCCATGACCACGAGTGATCCGGAGCATATTTCAACAATGAGGTTTCCCCACAATAGATTTATTTGCCATGAGTCAGAACAGCAAATGCCCAATATTTTTCTCCAGACCAGGCCTGGGACCAGGATCCAGAGGTGACCCCTTTTTTCATCTGATGGGATGCACCTCTCATGTACGTCTTCCCTCCTACCACATTGCTGTCCAGGGTCATACAGAAGATCAGGATCGACCAAGCCAACGTCATCTTGATAGCCTCCGCATGACCCAGGCAAACCTGGTATCCATACCTACGACGGATGTCAGAATGCCCACCGCGCATCCTCCCACTTCTTCCAAATCTCCTGTCACAGGATGCAGGCCAGACCTTGCACCCAAACCTGGAAACACTCCACCTAAGAGCTTGGCTCCTCAATGGTTCTAAGGTGAGATGATCTGCTCTGAGGAAGTCAAAGACATCTTGTTAAACAGCATACTGTCAACTACACGCTCAACATACCTCCACAAACGGAAGAGATTCCACACGTGGTGCTTAAACAAACAAATCGAAGCCACCGCCTCTACGCTATTGATACTCCTGGACTACATACTTCAGTTTAAGAAATCAAGTCTATCAATGAGTTCACTCAGAGTACCCCTGGCAGCAATCACAACCTTCCCCCATAAAGTGGATGGAGTTTGTCTTTGCACATCCAATTACCAAACGATTCCTATAGGGTGTATGTAACCTCTACCCCAACTCCTCCATGGGACCTCAATTTAGTGCTTTAATCTCTCATACGTGCCCTATTCAAACCTTTGGCTACCTGCTCGCTACTACACCTTTCCATGAAAGTAGCATTTCTCATTGCCATCATATCCACAAGACATGTAGAACTCGGGGCCCTCATGGCATACCCACCATATACAATCCTTTTCAAGAATAAGGTCACCCTAAGACTGCTTTCTAAATTTTTATCTAAAGTCCCTTCTTCATTCCACCTCGACCAACCCATCCATCTTCCCACATTCTTCCCTAAACCTCACAAGAACAGACAAGAGGCAGCATTCCACACCCTGGATGTCAGAAGGGCGATAGTATTTTATCTTGAAAGGACCAAACCATTCAGAACAACTCAGAACACACTCCACCAGATCAACAGCCACAGCAGCAGCCTTCTTGAATAACACGCCCATCACTGTCATATGTAAAGCAGCTACTTGGACATCATCTCACACATTCATTGAACACTGTGATTGACCAGGACTCAGCATCACGACACTCGGCTGGGACACATGGTCTTATAGTTGGTTACAGATCTAACTCCGAAGCCTCTCCGTCCCCCTGAGGGGCACTGCTCTGATGTCCTTGGCTGGGTCACCTAAAGCGGAGCCACCCACAGGAACGTCACTTAAAGAAGAGAGGGTTACTGCACAAGGTGAGTAACCCTCTCTTCTTTAACAGGTTCTTTGAGATGTGTCCTTGTGGGGGCTCCATTAGCCACCCTCCTCCCCTCTACTCCAGCGTTCTCTCTAAGGCTCTGCAGTAGAGAAGGAACTTTGGGGGTGGGGGGGGCTGCACAGTGCTAGTTAACTGCAGTTGCAGGCATGAGATGGGGAGAGCGCATGTGTGGCCCAGCCAGGTACTGCTTTTGAGAGGTGCAGGAGTGCCCAGTCACCAAAAATGGAGTGCCTACAGGGGGACACAGGTCAAAGAACCTCCAGTTACTGCACAAGGTGAGTAACCCTCTCTTTGGGCCCACTGCCAGATCCCCCTGCAGTCAGTCAGGTGAGTCCCACCCACGACAGAGTCCATCTGGAAGTTGGAGAGAACTCAAGTTGAATTAACGCTTCCTGACAGGTATGACTTGCAGGTGACCTAGTGTGCTAAGTTGAGCGTTAGTCATTTCTGGGAACCATCGAGGCCACACTCCTACCTTGTATAATTCCCCTGTGTGATGGGTTAGATCACAGAAACCCCCTTGGGAGCTGCCAACTGTTGTGCAAAGGCTACCTCTGTTCCTGTTCTCCCTGCCAGCTCGGTGGCTCCAGCACCCTGTCTTGCTGAAGCCAGACACACCTGTCTGCTCCAACCCAGACTCAGGGTCTGAATTACCTGCCCCAAAGCTGCAGGTTTACCTGAAAACAGCTCACAGAAGTGTGCTTGTCTTTAGCACTCAGCTGCCCAACTCCCAATGGGGTCTAAACCCAGATAAATCCGTTTTACCCTGTATAAAGCTTATACAGGGTAAACTCATAAATTGTTCGCCCTCTATAACACTGAGAGATGCACAGCTGTTTGCTCCCCCAGCTATTAATACATACTCTGAGTTAATTAATAAGTAGAAAGTGATTTTATTAAATACAGAAAGTAGGATTTCAGTGATTCCAAGTAGTAACAGACAGAACAAAGTAAGTTACCCAGCAAAATAAAATAAAATGCGCAAATCTATGTCTAATCAAACTGAATACAGATAATCTCACCCTCAGAGATGCTTCAGTAAGTTTTTTCTCAGACTGGACACCTTCCAGGCCTGGGCACAATTCTTTCCCCTGGTACAGCTCTTGTTCCAGCTCAGGTGATAGCTAGGGGATTCTTCATGATGGCTCCTCTCCCCCTCTGTTCTCTTCCACCCCTTTATATATCTTTTGCATAAGGCGGGAATCCTTTGTCCCTCTGGGTTCCCCCACCCCTCACTGGAAAAGCACCAGGTTAAAGATGGATTCCAGTTCAGGTGACATGATCACATGTCACTGCAAGGCTGCATTACTCACTTGCCAGCACACACATATACAGGAAGACTCACAGGTAAATACAGCCATCTGCAGACAATGGCTCTGGTTAATGGGAGTCATCAAGATTCCAAAACACCATTAATGGCCCACACTTTGCATAATTACAATAGGCCCTCAGAGTTATATTTTATATTTCTAGTTTCAGATACAAGAGTGATACATTTATACAAATAGGATGATCACTCAATAGATAAGCTTTGTAATGATACCTTACAAGAGACCTTTTGCATGAAGCATATTCCAGTTACATTATACTCCCTTATTATCATGTTTTTACAAAACCATATAGACTGCACATCACACCGTGTTTCTGTACACATGCGTGTGCGAGTCTAGTGTAGCTGTGGTAGCACGGGTAGCGGAGGCACAGCTGAGTCACGCCGAGTACAAACCCACCTGGGGTATGTACTTGTGTCTTGGCTACACTGCTGTTTGTACTCACGCTAGCTCAATGAGAGCTCTCGTGAGTGTGCATACATGAGCTAGGAAATCACACCCCTAGCTCGTACTGTAGACGTAGCCATAGTTGGGGCCAACATGTCTGCTCTCTACAAGTGATTGAAAAGGTAGCAGGAGCCCAGCCAGCATGTCATCTCGGCAGCACTTAACCTGGGAAAGAGCACTCGTCCTATGCTATTACACAGAAGCACTTTGTATCTGAAACTCTCTAAGGGTGGAGTGTGGTCTGAATAAACTGGAGTGATGAAGAGTAGGGTGACTGGGCCTTAGCAGTTTTATTTCTTTAATCACACACAATTCTGCCATCTACTTTTGTGTATGTATGGAACCCCAAAATCAGAACTGCACAAGCTGCTGCTTTCATTACAAGCACTAGGTGGCAAAGTTACACAGGTAGAACATTCTGGTTCTAAATTCTAAATTTTACACAGACAGACGTGAGAACTTCAGTGCTCAGGCGCATGTTCTAATTCATTTGTTCTCCCTTATGGCTTCCGTCAAGCTTTTCTACATCGGTTTCAGTGCATGGAAGACACTTCCCTACTCTTCCTTCAACTCTGTATTGCCTAAGACAACTTGATCAGAGTTGGCAGTGCTGACTGGGGCAGGCTGATCTGTTAAATGTGATGTAAATTTGACCTAGCACATAGGTCAGGTCTACACTTTAAAATGAGATCAACCTATCTATATCACTCTGGATTGTGCAAAATTTCATGTCCTGAGGAGAGTTAGGTCAACTTAACCCCTGCTGTAGATAGAGCGAGGTCAGTGGAAAAATCCCATCAACCTCAGTGCTGCCTCTCTGAGAGGTGGATTAACCACATCAATGCAAAAACCCTTCCCTCAATGTAGGAAGCATCTATGCGAGCAGTTTTCATACTGTGGGGTGGGACCCCATTTTAATGGGGCCGCCAGGGCTGGCTTAGACTTCCTGGGGCCAAAGCTGAAGCCCGACCCCACCGTCCAGGGCCAAAGCCAAACCCAAGGGCTTCAGCCCTGGGCGGTGGGGCTCAGGTTATAGGCCCCTTGCCTGGGCCAGCAGGGCGTGGGTGGGCTCAGGCTTCGGTCCCCCATCCTGGGATCGTGTAGTAATTTTTGTTGTCAGAAGGGGGTTGCGGTGCAATGAAGTTTGAGAAGCCCTGTTCTATGCTACGGTGCCATAGCTGCAGTACCATAACCATGCCACTGTAGTGTAGGCAGAGTGAAGTCCCAGGCAGACTGCGAAGAGTTACAAAAGGATCTTTCAAAACTGGGTGACTGGGCAACACAATGGCAGATGAAATTCAGTGTTGATAAATGCAAAGTAATGCACATTGGAAAACATAATCCCAACTATACATATAAAATGATGGGGTCTAAATTAGCTGTTACCACTCAAGAAAGATCTTGAATACTGCGTACAGATGTGGTTGCCCCATCTCAAAAAAGATACCTTGGAATTGGAAAAGGTTCAGAAAAGGGCAACAAAAATAATTAGGGACATGGAACAGCTTCCATCTGTGGAGAGATTAATAAAACTGGGACTTTTCAGCTTGGAAAAGAGACGACTAAGGGGTGTTATGATAAAGATCTAGAAAATCATGACTGGTGTGGAGGAAGTAAATAAGGAAGTGTTATTTATTCATAACACAAGAACTAGGGGTCACCCAATTAAATTAATAGGCAGCAGGTTGAAAACAAACGGAAGTATTTCTTCACACGACACACAGTAAACCTGTAGAACTTGCCAAAGGATGTTGTGAAGGCCAAGACTATAACAGGGTTCAAAAAAGAACTAGATAAGTTCATGGAGGATAGGCTATTAGCCAGGATGGGCAGGGATGGTGTCCGTAGCCTCTGTTTGCCAGAATCTGGGAATGGGCGACGGGATGGATCAGTTGATGATTATCTGTTGTGTTCATTCCCTCTGGGGCACCTGGCATTGGCCACTGTCAGAGGACAGGATACTGGGCTAGATGGACCATTGGTCTGACCCAATATGGCCGTTCTTATGTTCATACCCTTAGAAACATTAATATATCTGTTCAGTCACAGAAGGACTAAGGCTTTGGTTTTCAAAGGAGTCAGGTCCCCAGCTCCCTCTGAATTTCAATGGGAGGTGGGTGCCTAATGCCCATAGGCTCCTTTGAAAAGTACCAGCCTAAACTGCTATCTAAATAGGAATCTACTATAAAACCAATGTGCTGTGCTACAAAGGGGTTCCTAATAAGGGGGCATTGTGTAGGCAAAACAGCATAATGGAAAGAATTTTCCTGGCCTTGCTTCTGCGGATGCCAGCCTGTGCAGGAAAGGGTTTGTTGCTGCTGGTTAATAACTGAAAAGCTGTGTCTGTTTGTTGTAAACAAAACTAGCATGCGAATGCAGGGGCTGAGAGATGAATGGCAGCGAGCAGGGCCGTGCTGTGTGTTTTCCTGCAGGGGCTGGCTTTAACATAATGTGCATCTGCTGGTGCTGCAACCAGGGCCGGCTCCAGGCACCAGCTTAACAAGCAGGTGCTTGGGGCGGCCACTCGGGAGAGGGGCGGCACGTCCAGGTATTCGGCGGCAATTCGGCGGAGGGTCGCTCACTCCCGTTGAGAGCGAAGGACCTCCCGCCGAATTGCCGCTGCAGATCACGATCGCGGCATTTTTTTAAAATTTTTTTTTGGCTGCCTGGGGCGGCAAAAACCCTGGAGCCGGCGCTGGCTGCAACAGACAGGAAGATCAAAGCTCTCAGCTCTGCATAATCATTGAGAGTTTTCATGTTTATTCATTGATTCTCCTAAACACCAACTCTTGACCTCATCTCCAGCTCTGCTCACTTAGGAACCCCAAACCAAGCCAGTTTGCTCTCAGTGCTCTCTTTGTACCAGCATTCCTTGTTCTAGCACTCTGCTAGGCTTGCTCTGGCACCTCTAGCCTAGAGCAGTGACACTGCAACGCGCTCTGATGAGCCAGTATCTTGATGTCACAACACGCTGCCCTGTAGCTAGCCTGGAGATAGAGGAATTTGCGTGATCCAGCCAAGTCAGAGCGATAGGTTAGGTTAGATCAGGGGTCTCAAACATGCGCCGGCCCCCCCGCCCCCACGTTTACCTGGCCAACCAGCACCGGGGGCAGGGCAGGCAGGCAGGGAGCCTGCCCTGCCCCCGGTGCGGGTCGGGCCGGAGCCCGCCCCCCGCACTCCTCCTGCACCCCGACCCCCTGCCCTGAACCCCCGCTGCACCCCTCCTGCACCCCAACCCCATGCCCTGAACACACGCCACACCCCACACCCCTGCCCTGAGCCCCCTGCTGCACCCGACCCCGTGCTCTGAGCCCCCACCGCACCCCACACCCCTCCTGTGCCCCCTGGGGGCAGGGAGGGGGCAGAGTTGGGGTTGGGAGTTTGGGGAAGGGGGTGGAATGGGGGCAGGGAAGGGGTGGGAAGAGGCGGGGCCTCATGGAAGGGGTGGAGTGGGGGCGGGGCCGAGGGCGGCGGGGGGGGAGGGGTCAGTAAATGCGGCCCTCGGCCCAATGTACTAGTCCTCATGTGGCCCTCGAGGTCATTTGAGTTTGAGACCCCTGGGTTAGATTGAGGTGGGGCCCCTGGGGTAACAGGCTGATCTACTGGCCCTTTGCCTGCAGCGTACCTCTACTCTTCAAAGACAAAGGGCCTCATTCTCCCTTGCCTTCTATACCCATTTATATCTGCAAAGTGAGCTTGTAAAGAAATGTAGAATGAACTGTTCAATAAATGTGTATTAGGTAAAGTTAGTTAAGCAGATATATATTGTTATAAGAAAATGTAAAAGGAAACTTTTCTGCTTTCTGTATGTGTCTTGACAGCTTTCAAAGGTTGTGTCTTATCTACAGTGGATTCTTGGTCTGTGTAGATACCAGGGTGAAGCAAACAGACAAACGTATGATTTGCTAGCCAGATATAGAGCTTTCTAGGGTGGATAAAGACTGGAGAAAACTAGTCAACAACTCCAAGGTCAGAAGAAGCAGATAAGTAACAATAAGGCAGCTGTTGTAAGAAATAATGAAGACATAGTTTAAGAAAATAGACCAGGAAGTATCAATTTTGGTGTTAGCAGAGTAAGTAAAATGTATTAGAAAATATATTTAGAATGGAATGTTTCTAGATGAGGTAGTTTTAATAATTGACACCTGTTACGGGATGTTCCGAGACACAGTATAAAGGATGTATGTTTAACAAAGGGGGGTGGAGCAACGCAGGTCTTACACCAGATTGGAACCAGTATGGATCTGATGATGAAAGAAGCAGCCTACCTGTGCCCCATGACACCGTCATTGGTCATTATAATATCCTGCTCCATCTGCTTTACTTATGCTCTGTGCTTGATTAAAGATGCTAATATATTGTCCTAAAATGTTCTTATTAAAGCTTTAAATTAGTTACGCTATTGGTGTGGACAGTGCTTTTCACCCAACGAGCTTAAAATGCTAGGAAAGTCATCCCCAAAGTAGCATCTGTATGTGGAATAGCAAAAAGGATGAAAGATGGCATGTGTGCTCAAGGGATTTGAGAAAAACTCCACAGAGCAGTGAGCAACTGAAGATAAGAACTGGTGATTGGGCTGGGTCCCACTAAGACTTTAGACCTAGATTCCCAAAGCTATTTAGGCGCTTAACTCCCATTGAAACCAATGGGATTTTGTTGGCTCCTAAATAGGCTCCTATGTTCCTTTGAGGATCTAGGTCTTAGTGTCTTAAGGCTCTATCTGTGCTACAACTCTAACCAGGCCAGAAGACCTGGGTACAGCAGGGTTAAAAACAATAGTGTAGACCAGCCAAACTCTGCCCCCGTAATCTCATCTAAAAATCCCCGATTGTCCAAGCCTTTGCCCATCTGCTGCATAACACGTAACAGTGATAAAGAGATCAGGGGACAGCCATGGCGTGTTGTAACGGGGTTCCCTGACTTGGTGGTTGTAGACGTGTGTAGTTATGTTGGGTTGCTCCATTAGGCAATGGGGCCAATGCAAATATAGATGGGCTTGTGACTAACCATAGTAAACAGGAAGGGAGAAAATAGCAGAAGGATTATAGTGGTAATGGGAGATGGGTGAGGTGACTTAAAGTAAGACGTGGAAAGCAAGCTGTATCTTGTTAGTGCTCTGGATTCTCCTTATGGCACGTAGCAATGGATCCATGTCAGACACGCAAATCATGGCAACTAGAGAGGTTCCAACGTGGGACCTTTAGGACCAGCCTCCCCCACTGGGGGCTGGATGAGGAACTCTGAGCTGGAAATAAGGAGTGGGCTCTTGTCCTGTCTCCAGGAGACAGCCACTGCAGGGAACCCAGCCAGCCTCACTCCCTGAGCCATGTCATGCCCTGGCAGAGTGTCCTTACCTCCCCCACCCTGGCTGTGTTCCTGTAGCCCAGGAGCCTGCTGTCCTGGTGCCAGTCCCAGCACCACAGATCTTCCGCCTCATGGATGGTCAGCCCTGGGAGAGAGAGACACACACATTTGTCATTCTGGTGCAGTGTCTGTGTCCTTCCAATCCCATTGCTGGCTGCACAGTGGGCAGAGTCCTCGCTGCATCCCTGGCCCAATAGAATTGCAGGAGGTGGAGAGGAACAGAGAAAGAGACAGAGACTCATCCTCCAGCTGGGGTCAGTCAGAGAAATTGGCTGGGGTCCCATTACCCAGCTGCGGTCTGTCTCAATCTCCTATTGGGTCCCATTTCCCAGCTGGGTTCCTTACCCCTCTGGTGCAGCAGCAACTGGTAGAGCCGGTAAATCCCCTCCCTGGCCTGCTGGCTGATGTCCTTGGCTGGGTCACTGATGAACAGACCCAGTTGTGCCACATGGTGATCCATCCTAGGAACTCTGCTGAGTTCTAATGGAAGGGAGAGGAGAGGGGACTCCATCAGCATTTTCCTGTCAGCTCCCAGTCCCCCGGGACCAGGAGTCGCCTTCCTCTCAGCCCCTCTGCAGGAGACGCTGGGGGAGAAAAGTAGAGTGAGACCCTTCATTTTCCTGTGGCCAAGGGAGCCTGGAGCTGCTCCAGGATGCCAAGAAGGGACCCAAGGCTAGGCACAAACCTGGCAGGAGCAGGGGCTGGGGCATAGTCCCCTTAAAGGCCCAGGGTCACCACCAACCAGGAAAAGAAGAAGAACTTGACTCAAGCCAGGCTAATTCCCTGCTCTGACTCTGCCTCCCCAAGAGGAACACTCCTAACCCACAGCCCCTGCAGCAGCAGATCCTACAGCCCACCGGAGCCAGCCCACCTACGCCTGGAGTCAGGAAGCTGGGGTCAGAGGTCACTTACATCAAACTCAGGGAGGGTGATGGTGAATCTGAGCAGGGCTGTGCTGCTCCTACTGGCCCTGGCTCTCTCCTGGGACACCCTGGACACAATCCAGAAGTTGATGTGCTGTGGGGGAAGGAGGCAGGTCAGGATCAATGGGCAGGTACACGTGCTGTGCAAATGAGCCCCTCCCCATGCCCACGGGGCTGAAACATTGTGCGCAGGATGGAATATCTGAGTCATTGATCGCAGAGCTTTAGAAGGGGATTGTTGCCCCCAGGACGATGCTTGATCCTGCAGGTCACAGCTTGTCGTCGTCTCACTAGATTGGGACAATGTTCGGTGTCAGGGCTGGTCCCACCCTCGGTGTGCAGGGCCCTGGCGGCAGTGGCAGAGGCAGCACCATGAAAGGACTCTGGTAGAGACCCACGGCACCGTCACTCCCCGGCACCGATCCCATTCACTGGTGCAGAAGCGGCACCGGAAGCAAGCGGGGAGTGGTTCCCCCACTTCAGGACTCACCCCATCGGAGCCGGCCAATGGGGCGTGTCCCAGGGAGGAGCCCCCGGCGCCGAAACTTTTGGAGCCTGTGCTGTTGACTTTGGCCCCGCGAGGGGGGGACTCCCCGGGTCCAGTGGTGGAGGAGGTAGAACTGCCTTCCACCCCAGACACCTTTGAGGCCGCCAGGCACCTCAATGTGATGGCAGCACCGAGGTCCCTAGCCCTTTGCATTAAGCCTCCGATACCGCCATGGGCAGCGCCGTCCAGGGGAAAGCCAGCGATGATCCGCCCTTCAACTCAGCCTGTGCAGAGGAGATACCGCTCGGAGTCCCAGTGCCGCTCGCACTGATCCAGATCCCGCCAGCACTCCCGCTCTCAGCGCAGATTGCCTTCGCACAGTAGGTCCCGAACTCAGCATCAATCCGGCTCCAGATCCCGGCACTGCTCCCCAGCCTCGTGCTCCGTGCCAGTCCCTCCAGGATCTGGCACAGGAACTGGGGTGGGTTCCAGAGGAGGTGGCACGACCGCCGACTCCTCTGCACCCCTGCAAGGTAGAGGTTCTTACTCTTACCTGGTCTGCCCACAAGTGAGCTGTTCTGATCCCTTTTAAATCCTCCCCTAGTCTGTACATCCCCTGCAGGTGTGTCGGGGTGGGGCTGGCTGAGGCCAGGGCAGCTCCTTAACCCCTTCTTGCCCAGTGTGAGGTTTGCCCATCACAAGTCCAAACTGAGGGGAAAAAACCTTGAAGTTACAGCTTTCTACACTGTTAATGGCTAACAAACCTAGCGGGCCTGAGGGCCTATTTTTGCAAGTGGAGCTTTTTGTTATACTGGGTATGTTGATCTAATGTTGCAGATGCATGTTTGGGTAGCAAATTATTACCCCACCTAGCAGTGATAATGTGAATTTTGAATCCTTTTTTATCCTGCTTTCTCCTTAACTCCTTGGAAGGTGACTTTAGATGATGCTTCGTGCAGCAGGCATTCTTTTGCCCTGTGTTGTCCTGGCTTTTCTGTTGCCGGGCTCGGGAGGAGGGTCGGGAAGAATCCACTCTGCTGCCTGCAAAAGGCTGCATTCTAATCCAAAAGTTTGTTAATTTTCCTCCTGGTTTCCTTCCACTCCTGGAAGGTGATGTTTGGAAACTTTTCATGGAGCATGAATTCTAGATGACTTTTTCAGATTTCTGGATAGAGAGAACTTTTGTAGACCACCCTCCCCCTGTCCCTGGTAGCTTAATAAACCTTTGCACTCATTGATGTGCTGTTCATACACCATTTCCCTGAATAGCTCCTCTGCATACTTTGATGGGATCCCATCACTTGCCTGGAAAATTACTAGTTTTCCAATATTTCTAAAATATTAAAGGCTTCCCCTGCCACAAACAAAGTCAGAGCCAGTATTTGGTAAATATCCCCAAACACGACTTCAGCCTACCCTGCATCAGCCAGATCCAGCATCTTAATTTTTTTGTATTGATTTAAAGTAAAATCAACAGATTGACACACAGTCAACCTGTGGAACTCCTTGCCAGAGGATGTTGTGAAAGCCAAGACTATAACAGGGTTAAAAAAATAACTAGATAAGTTCATGGAGGATAGGTCCATCAATGGCTATTAGCCAGGATGGGCAGGGATGGTGTCCCTAGCCTCTGTTTGCCAGAAGCTGGGAATGGGCGACAGGGGATGGATCACTTGATGATTATCTGTTCTGTTCATTCCCTCTAGGGCACCTGGCATTGGCCAGTGTCAGAAGACAGGATACTGGGCTAGAAGGACCTTTGGTCTGACCGAGTATGGCTGTTCTTATATAAAATCAGTGTTACTCACACACCTGCATCAGTTGGGCTTGTGCATGTGTGAATCTTCCAAGGACAGAAGTGAGACAGAGTGTACATGAGAATTTATGAAAGAGTGATATAGACGCATTCCACAATGTTGCAAAGCATGGCCTTGTGGACAGATAGAAAGCAAAGTGGGGGATTCTTTCTCCCTCCCACCGCCCATGGCAATACAATGAATATAGCCTCTGTTTCATTCCATTGGAAGACACTTCCACACCTGCTGGGCCAGCCTGCTGCCTGGAACTGCGAGTGCTACAAGTGGCCAGCAGTGGGCCAGAAGGAGGAGGACCATGCAGCAACTTTTGGAGATGGGGGCAAGGAGGAGCAAAAAGCACCTTGCTTTCAAAAGAGCCAAGGAGGACAGGGACACGGTCCATACAGAGAGACTGCTCCAGGGGTTCCTGGATGAAAAGAGGAGGATCAGGGTGTGACGGGTTGGTTCACAGAAACCCACTTGGGAGCTGCCAGCTGATGTGCAAAGACTACTTCTGTTTCTATTCTCCCTGCCAGCTCAGTGGTTTCAGCACTCTGTCTTGGTGAAGCCAGACACACCGTCTGCTCCAGACACAGACCCAGAGTCTGAATCACGTGTCTCAAAGCTGCAGGTTTACCTGAGAACAACTCACAGAAGTCTGCTTGCCCTTAGCACTCAGATGCCCAATTCCCAATGGGGTCTAAACCCAAATAAATCCGTTTTACCCTGTATAAAGCATATACAGGGTAAACTCATAAATTGTTCGCCCTCTATAACACTGATAGAGAGATATGCACAGCTGTTTGCTCCCCCAGGTATTAATAC
>QXTE01000236.1:1585798-1751817 GCA_003942145.1 Platysternon megacephalum | reverse complement strand
GGAATCACATGGGCAGGTCACATGCCCATGCATGACACAGGACTTGCAGGTAGCAGCCATTACCCACATGGTATCTTGCATGTCTCCAGGAAGACTTCTTATGTGGATTGGAGCATTCCAAGATGCATTGTTCCCCGACCGGGTACTTAACCTAGTGAATTCCTTCCTAAAGAGGCTGACCAAATGCCTCACAAACCTTAGGCAAGCAAGTATACAATCCATATTCTTAACCTCAAGTACAAAATGATATATGTGTACAAAAGGGATGAATAGATATAATAGACCATAACCTTTACAGAGATATGTACCTGGCCCGGGCAACACAAAACATATTCCAGTTATGTCATATTCCCACAATGCCTTATGGGAGGTACCGTCACACAGGGATCAGGACTGATTGCTCAGGGAGAGAATGCTGGGTATATGGACCAGCAGGGTGGTTCATCCAGCTCATATCACATCACCAGCACCAGTGCATGTGCCAGCTGCAATGTCTGCAGGTCCATGTAAACATGAGAGGGGAATGGTGTTCCTGGTCCTGGTTCACAATGGTTGGAGGGTGGCGTTTCTAGCAGGGCCAGTGAGAAAAATGACAAATAGGGTTTGTGTTCCAAACTATTGACAGTTGTGTGTCTGAAAGAAAGATCCTCTAACCCCTGTCCAAGAGACGTCCCCTGACTCCAAGACCAGTGAGGTGGCAGTGCGCATACTGGTTTATGCCACATACTGCACCTTTTCTGGCCAGCCCTGAACTCTCCAATTTCCTGATGAATCATCTCCTGGCACTTAATAGTTTTTATATTTTCACTGTAGTGATTATTCAGAGGCTCAGCCAAATCGGCCAGGTCCCGCTCCCACATGGTACCTCACTTTCCCCCTCTCTGAAGTGGGGATAATCCTGACCCACATTTACAAAGCTCTTGCTTCCCAAGTCCCTGCTCTCCTTGCCTAACACCGGCCTCTGCCCCATTCCCCAAACTTCCATGCCAATGTTAGTGCCTGTCTCACCCCCCAACCTGCAAGGTCTCATACACAGTCTCCTGCCAGAAAATGGAAGCTGCCCCTGGATCTGGACCTGCAATCGCATGTCCTGAGCGCTGTCCTGCACCATGTTCACAATGTGCAGGTCGATCATCAACCTCCATCTCTGTCCCAGGTGCAGGATGGCCTCTTCTCCCTGCTCCCTCAGGCAGCTGGAGCTGCTGAGATAGGGGTGGGGTTGGCAGAGCATGAGAACAACCCATGAGGTTAAGAAATGGCAGGGAGAGCCTTTTCTCTGCATGGGACATTACGTTGTCCCTCTGTGCACAATACTCATGCTGTGCTCTGGTTCCTGGACTCTGCCCAGAAGCCCAGCTCCCATCCCTAGCAGCTTGGCTGTTCCATAGGGGGGAGGGATAGCTCAGTGGTTTGAGCATTGGCCTGCTAAACCCAGGGTTGTGAGTTCAATCCTTAAGGGGGCCATTTAGGGATCTGGGGCAAAAATCTGTCTGGGGATTTGTCCTGCTTTGAGCAGGGGGTTGGACTAGATACCTCCTGAGGTCCCTTCCAACCCTGATATTCTATGATACCCTGCTGTGTACCTAAACTGCCCTGTCTTTCTCTCCTAAGGCCTTGTCCTATGTGCTCAGCCTGGCCCCTTCCGGGCTTGTCCTTGCCCTTTAAAGCCCTTCCCAGGCCTGCTCCCCTTGGGGTCTCTCTCCTGGTTGAGCACAGGCTGCCCTTATATCTCCCAGCAAGCCTGGGTCCTAGTCACATGCTGCTTCTTGTCACGTGACCCCTGCACTTATTCCCTTCACCTGGGGACTTGCATAACCTGGGCAAGGTGCAGTTGAGCTCCAACCCCTTGAATGGCCAATGTCACCCTGGGACAGGCTGACACTGGGGTAACAGTAACTGGTTGCTATGAAAGGTGCTGAAGACACGATAGAAGAGGAAATCCTTTGGACTGGATTTAAATTATTCCAACGGAAATGAATGAGGGGAAATATGTCCAGAGTTTTCTTCCTAGCAGCAGAAAAATGTTAAGTCAGAAAGGACCATTCTGTCCATCTAGTTGGACCTCCTGTATAACACAGGCCCTAGAATGTCACCGAGTGGTTCCTCCAGCAAACCCAGGACATGTGACTGAGCCAGAGCACGTCTTTTGGACGACATCCACATGCATTAGAGCCAACTGGCTGAGAGAAAAGCTTTATTCTGCAGTGACATGAAGTTAAAGGACATGGAGAAGAAGAAAACCTCTACCCGGGCTGTGACTGAAGTTAGAGCAGAGAGGCCAGGATAACCAGGGCTAGAACCCAGGACTGTCTATCAGCAGACCTGCTGTTTTCTATTCCTGGCTTTGTGACCATGAGTGAATCTGTTTGCCTCAGTTTCCCCAATTATAAAATAGAGCTAATCAAGGTTTCATTTATTCTCCCCATTTAACAGGGTGGGAAACTGAGACATGATTGCGGCCTGTCTACACTATCGGTCTATAGTGTATTTGTAGGCTGCTGACCCGCACATGTTGTTCAGAGCATATGGATAACACCGCTCCTAAGTGTGTGTTTGTTCTCTGCTTAGCCCCTATGGAACAGCAGGGCTGGATGGCCTTCTCTCGCTGTGCTGTGGGGAGCAGGGACTGGGCACTCGGGATCTGAAGAGGCTCTCAAGGACTATTTCTTCAAAAATAATTGTTATCCATGAACTGGAACACACTATAAAATCACTGCTGATAACATTGGCGGGTGACAAAATACTGGCAGAGTGGTAATTAATGATGAGGACAGGGCAGTGATACAGAGCAATCCGGATCCCTTGGTAAGCTGGACCCATTCAAACAAAACAAGTTTGAACAGAGCCAAATGCAAGGTCCTATACCTGGCAACAAAGCACGCCGGCCACACCTCCAGAATGGGGAAGTGTGTCCAGGAAAGCAGTGACTCTGAAGGGGATTTAGAGGCCATAGTGGAGAAGCCGTTCAACATGAGCTCCCAGTGTGATGCTGTGGTGAACAGGGCTAAACCCATCATTAGACGTATGAGCAGAGCCGTGAGTAGGATAGGGAGGTGACACAGCAGCAGTGAGACTGCTATTGGAATACTGCCTCCAGTTTTGGTGTCCACCTTTGAAAAAGATGTTTAAAAAATTGGAGATGGGGCAGCGAAGAGCCACCAAATGTTTTGAGGGCTGGAGAAAAATGCCTTTTAGTGAGCTATTGAAGGAGCTCAACCTGTTTAGCTTCGAAAAAAAGAAGATTGGGAGGTGACTTCATTGAAGTGCTGAAGTGCCTACATGGAGGGAAAATATCGGGTATTAAAGTTGTTAGGCCTGAATAAAGATGTAGCACAAATAACAGTTATGCCAACTTGACTTCAGTCAGGTTGATAGAGGTTTCAAGAAGCATGTTTCATAAAAGCCCTGGGAAAAAGTGAGATAAGAAAGGGAGGTGCATTCCTCAAGTTACCAGCTGCGTTAACTCTTGTCTTCCAGTGTCTGTTGCTTGGCAACCTTGCTGATAAGAAAGTTGCTGGGGCATCAACTTGCTTACATTATAAAGAAAGACAGATGTGCTTTGTTATTAGGGTTTGTTACTAATCAAAAAAGGGGTGGGATATGAGTTGTGTGAAATGAATAATTTGTGACGCGACGGAACTGTGTATATAACCTATACTTAGTTGTAAAAGTCCCTGCTGGTTCTCTTCGGATACGAGCAGTTCTTTACTGGCGCGTGCACTTGTCAATAAAGAACTTTTTTTTTTATCGGACCTTGCTGGTGTTGCCTGTCTCTCTGCGGTCAGACAACGAACTTCGCTGTTGGGGTTCGAGTCCCCGACAAAGGGCTCTTTAATCTAGCAGAGAAAGGCATAACAAGACCTAATGGCTGGAAGCTGAAAAGAGACCAATTCATATTAGAAATAAGGCACAAATATTCAAGAGCCAGGATGATTCACCACAGGAACAAGCTACCAAGGGAAGTGGTGGGGAGTCTCCATCTCTTGATGTCTTTTAATGAAGACTAGATGCCTTTCTGGACCGGATTTGGTAAAACAACTAGCTACTGTGCTATACAGGAGGCCTGTGATATGAAGGGGGTCAGATTAGATGCTCTAATTGTCTCTTCTGGCCACAGAGTCTGCTAATTTATGAAAAACTGAGTGTAGCATGGGGAGCAGCCTCAGATATTTTACTGTGTAGCTGACCCCCTTCCTAGAATGAACACTCAGTGAGTGGGGTGATCCACAGGGGGGAGCTCAAACATCCAATATGGCTGGCCAAGGGCAGGACATTAGCCCTGAAGGGGAGGGGTGGGTGTGGCAGTGACATCACAAGGGCCTTTGGCAGGACCCCAGCCTATTGGCCAAAGGAGGTGGGGAGGTGGTGACCTCACAGAGAGACCCTGACATCAGCCAGGCAGGATAGTGGTGCAGGATGGGGCAACCTTGGAGACTCTGTGGCATTGCCTCAGCAAGCTCCTTCTCGAGGTTCTCCTTGAGGACTGAGAGAGAATTCAGGTTCACGTACATGAGCGCTAGGAGGACCCTCTTCAGAGTTTTCTCCTTTCCTTTTACTGATTTTACTAGAAAACAGACGTCTCTGTTTACAAGGTAAGAGCCTCCGAGAGGTTTGGAACCTGTTCAGTCTGATCCACCTGGGGCTGGCTGAATTCTAGGCACGGAAAACACTAGATTGAGGTGGCAGAATTTTATTCCCCACCTAAGACTTTGTCCCTTAGAATCACTGGGGACACTGGGGTTTCTCCTTTTTGGTTTCCCTTTTCCTCCATTCCTCCCTCCTTTCTCTTCTTCTCTTGCATCCTTTGTCCTTTCCCCATCTCTCCTCCTACCACCAGGCGCTCTGTGTGTGTGTGTGTGTGTGTGTGTGTGTGTGTGTGTGTAGGGGGGGAGTTGCTCTCCAACCTCTCATTGTGGGAGGCTGTAGTGGGGTGGTCACCCCGCTCCGGCCTGGAGGGGGTTAAAGCAGCCCGGGAGAGGGCTGTGGCAGAGAAAAGCTGGGCTGATGGGGGAAGCAGCCACAGCTGTAGCCAGTGCAATCAGGGCCCAGCTGGCCCTGATAAGAGGGCAGTGGGCCAGAAGCACAGACAGACACTCTCTAGCTTCGGAGAGGGAGGGACCTGAGCGGAGCAGGGCTGGGGAAAGGCAGAGGAGCTGGGGAGCTCCGGCCTGGAAAGCCCCAGGCTGCGGCCTAGCAGAAGGCCAACGGGTACTGGGGGTTGCAGAGGGCAGCCCGGGGGTAGGCAAAGGCAGCAGGTCCAAACCCAACCTAGCCTATGATGAGTGGCTGATCCTGCAGTCTGCCCCAGGGCGCGGGGGCTAGATGGTGACTGGCAGTAGCCCATGACTGAGGCAAGGTGGGGATAGAGGGTTGGGGGTTCCCCTGGGTGGGGAGACCCTGAGACTGTGGGGGTATTGCCAGGGGGCAGCACCCCAAAGACAAGGGGCACCAGGTCCTGGGAGGGACACGGGGGCCAGCGGCAGCAGGACATCAGCCTGCAGAGGGCGCTTCAAGGCTGGAACAAGAGCTAATTGCCAGGACACCAGCAGGAGGCGCCGCAGGGGTGAGTCCCGCCCCGTTACAGAGGCCCTCCCAAAGAGGTGGGGCTGGAGTAGTGCTCTGAGAGCGATCCCCTCTGGTGGTGACCTGGGCCATCTTTGGGACATCTGGCGAGAACTCTGAACCTCCTGCCTCTGAGTCTCAGCACTGTTGGGTGAGCACGGGACTATTGAGAGGGAGGGGACTCAGGTCCTTTTGTTCTCTATTAAGACCAAGCAAACAAGTCATAACCGATCACGTATTTGATTACTCTTGCTGCTTCTCTCCATTCGTTGTCTGTGAACAGTTCATGATTCTCTCTCTAATGGTCTAGTTCTTCCAAAATACTTACTGAATAATTAGGTTTTAATAAAGCCATATGCAAACCCATACGTCCAGGAACAAAGGAGTCAGGCCACACCTACAGAATGGGGGACTGTCGCTGGAAAGCAGTGACTTTGAGAAGGATTTAGGGGCCATAGTGGACAAGCAGGAGATGCTTTTGTTTTGCAACAAAATATTTTTTCAAAGAATTTTCATCCAACTTGTTATGATTTCAAGAAACAAACTGGTTTAGTCTGAATGGGATTTCCTGACAGAAAACGGTTTCCATGAGAATGTTCCCACCATCTGGATTCCTGGGCTGTATCCCTGCCTCTGGGGGGTTTCTTGTCTGTTAGTTAGAACAGGAGTCAGGACTGGTGGCTTCTCTTTCTGGCTCTGCCACTGCCTTGCTGTGTGGGACCTTGGGTAGGTCGCTTCCCTTCTCTGTACCTCAGGATCCCCATCTGTCCCATGGAAATAGGGACAATTCTCTAAGTCCGGGCAGCAATGAGCCTGGGTGATATAAGGGGCATTAAAGCCCTCTGCAAAGGAGAAAGGGGTGTTTCCAGGTGTTGAGTGCCAAGGAATTCTAAACTCTGCTAAAATGTCTGGTCTAGAGAAACAAAAAATAGTTGGGGCCAAATTTTAACCATTGTCTTTTTGACTCCCACTGAGCCATAGAGAGGGGGAGCAACTTGCCCAAAGTCCCACAGGTCAATAGGAAAACCAGCAATGGAACCCAGGAGTCTTGACTCCCAATCACTACAGCAGCAGAGCACCCTCCCTCTCAGAGGCAGGGGGAGCGGACATGAGGGCCTGGTTGTAATTGCCAGCTGTGGGAGGGAGTGTGCAGCAGTGGTTAGTGAAGGGGCCTGGAAATAAGGACTGCTGGGTTCCATCCATGGCTCTGACACTTGGTGTGACCCTGAGCCGGTAGCTTCCCCTCCCCAGGCCTGTTTCCCATCAGTAGGGTTGGGGTCCCAGTCCCTACAGCCCGGGGGGGTTAGGAGGCTCCAGAAAGGTGTGTAAAGTGGTGGGATAGCAAGAGCTGGGAGATGCTGTCATCCCCGCACTAGGGCAGTGTTCTGCACCCCCTGCTGCTGGCTGAGTTTCTCCGTCCCTTGGCAATAAGACAGACTCTTGTTTTCACAGCCAGTCGATCGCCCAGTGTCATCACCCTGCCTGTTGGCTGGGCAGGGTAACTCTGCAGATCACCGCCTTCTCCAGCCTGCCTTGGGTGAGGGACAGCTGGTGACACTGAGCATCTGCCATCCATCACCTAGAGCAAGTGAGTGGCATTAGGGTTCCTGGGTGGCTACCCCTGTCTGTCTGGGGAGAGGCAGAAACGGGGAGAGAATCTCTCCCAAAGGAGACTGGATTTGCAAACAGCCCCCAGGAGCCCCTCGCTCTCAGACTGGGCAGGGCTTCTCCAGAGCCGTCTCCAATGTGTTTGGAAACATCCCAGCAATGGGGCTCCCAGCCCTTGTGAGAGACTGTTCCCCCGGCTGAGAGTCTCTGAGCTGGGCCAGACCCTGTGAGCTGCTGAGCATGGAAATCAATGGGAAACGAGGGGGTCCTGGGCTTCCTGGGCCTCAGGACTTTGTGACTTTGACATGGGGAATGGTTTCCCAGGAGAAGTCCAGACTCCTGGATTCTGTTCCTTCTCTCGCCTGGGCGGGAGTGTGTCTTGGGACGGCACGAGGGGGCTGCTTGTCCAAGTGACGGATGGTCTTTGTGACTGACCCCACTGCTCTAAAATGAGGAGACTCCCCAGGTATTGCAGCCCCAGGGATGACGATGGGGAACGTTGGGAGCAGATCGTGCAATGAACTCCTGCCCGTGTGTGTAGCTTGCACTCCCTGCAACCCTGTGGGGGGGGGGGAGGAGCCGCTCTGGCTGGGGCAGGAATGGGGAGGGACTGAAAAGGCCTGTTAGTGAGAGGCTGCCTTGACCCCAGACTCACGCTCGCTCCCCGCTGGGTTCCAGGATGGCTAGGCTCCTGAGGATGTTCGAGAAGAAGGCTCTGCAGGTGGCCCCAGAGCCTGAGGGAAGCAGCTGCCATCTTCCCCAGGAGCAGAGCAGCCCCTCCGTCCCTGCTGGCAGGGAAGCAGCTCCAGGCCAGGCCAGGAAGTGGAAGTGCCCAGCCTTCTGGCGGAGGAAACCCGCTCCCGGTGCAGACGCCGAGGTTGCAGAGGCACCAGCCACGCCCAAATGGAGCTGGCCCAGGATGCGGCTGGGCAGGCGGGACCCAGCCCAGGAGGGGAGCTGGGCAGCGTGGCTCTGGGGCTTCTTGTGTGGGAAGCCCCAGCCCCAGGAGCCCAGCCCTGATTCCCAGGAGGAGGCATCGCCCTGCCTGGGCACTGAGGACCTTCCAGCCTCCCCAGGGCAGGAGGTGGAGGATCCCTGTCCCAGCACCAGCAGCTCGGCCTGCTCCCCATGAGACAGCAGCAGCTCCTGGGACGCTGGCAGCAGCGAGGCTGATGGGCGCCGCTGCTTTGTTCCAGGTGAGGAGCTGGGCTGGGCTCAGGGAGGGGTGAGCAGGGCTGACTCCAGGCACCAGCGAAGGAAGCAGGTGCCTGGGGCAGCCAATAGAAAGGGGCAGCAGTGTGTCCGTTATTGGGGCGGCACGTCTGGGCCTTCGGCAGCAATTCGGCGGCGGGTCCTTCACTCCCTCTCTTCCCTCTTCGGTGGCACTTCGGCGGCAGCTCAATCGGGTCTTTTTTTTTTTTTTTTTTTTTCCTTCACCGCTTGGGGCAGCAAAAAGGCTGGAGCTGGCCCTGGGGGTGAGGGCGGGGCTGTGAACACCCTGTCCTTTGCCCAAGTGGCAGCAGGGGTGCCCCTTCTCTCCCTGGTGCAGGGACCCCCAGGGACTCAGAGGACGAATGGGTGGACGTGGTCACAGAGGAAGCTGCTCTCAAGGACATCCGAGAGCAGCTCCAGAGCAGAGAAAAGGTACAACCGTTCCCCAGCTGGGCTGGAACCAAGATTGTCCTGCCCCTTCCCAGCATCCCCACCCCCTGCACAGGGTCTTGTCCCTGGTGATCCAACACCTCTAATGGGTACCTTTCTCCTCCATGATCTGGGACCCCCAAGATGGGGGTGTGTGTCACACACCAGCCGGGGTCTCCTCCCCCCACAGGCACTGTCCCAGTTCCTGACCCTGCTTGTCTAGGAGTCGTGGGTGATTTGGATAATGGGCGGGTGTGACGGAATAGGGAGCATTAACCTGGTAATGTTGCAGGGGAGTTTACTGTCTGCATTGATACTAGATGGTGGTGGGATATAAGGGTGGGACTTCACTTGAGGGATGATACGTGAGCACGTAACCTGAGCCCAGGAGGAGGTTGGGGCCTGGTAACACCTTCTGCCTGGGAAACTGGACAAAGGATGGAGGAGGAGCTGGGGGGTGTGGCTGGGTGAGACGGCTGGAGGGGGTTTCAGTTTGGAGCTGGCTGGGAAAACGGAGGGAGGCCAGAACCAGGGTCTGGGCTCCCTACCCCCCAAGATGGACCTGACCGAGGGGTCCTGTTTTCTGAACCTACAAGCTCTGCTTGGGACTGTGTTCCTGTTGTCTAATAAACCTTCTGTTTTACTGGCTGGCTGAGAGTCACGGTGAATCGTGGGAAGGGGGGGGGGTACAGGGCCCTGACTCCCCCAGGCTCCGTGACAGCGGGTCCCCATGATCCCCCATTGAGGCCTGAGCCCCGGAGCTGGTGTGGGTGGGGCAGGGAGGTCCCTGGCTAACAGGCTCTCTCTCCCCTAACCCCACTCCTGGTACGTGCAGGATGAGGCCCAGCAGCTCATGTTCCTGCACACCATCCACCCCGCGTGTCTCGCTGCACAGCAGAGAGGGCAGGACACGCTGGAGCTGCACTGCTGCAAGGTGGCTGTGGTGGAGAGGATTGTGGTGAGTGAGACACGGTGCCTGGCGGCTGGAGGGAGGAGAGGGACATGGGACAGGCAGGGGTCTCCCCAGGCCAATGGGTGGGGGCTGGGTGGGGCTGGAGGTGGCAGCAGAGGATAGGGATTGCTGGGACTGAGGATTGGGGAGAAATTCTGAGATTAGTCACTAGTGGGCAGTGAGGGAATCGTGGGGCTGGAGGGAAGCTGAGGCCGGGGGACAAGGAATCACATGGTTCCAGCTCGGGATGGTGTTGGATGGGGGCAGTTCTGACAGGGAGGAAGGAAGAAGGGGAATGGGACCGAGCTGGGCAGGAATCCTGGAAGGGAGCCAAGTTTGATGGGCAGGAAGGAATCGGAGGAGCGGGAGGCAGGTGGGGGGATCCTGCTGGCCGTGTGGGGCACTGGCTGTGTAATCTCCTCACTGGGAAGTGTCAGTGGGGCCCGAATCTCACACACTCCTTTGTCTCCTTCAGGTCTCACAGGAGCTCATTGAGGAGCTGCCTGACAACTCTCCACCCAGCGCCATCCTCGCCAACTCCCTGTTCGCTGTGGGCAACCTCAGGTACCGAGACCCTCCCGCCCGGTTCCCCTAACCCCGGTGCTGCTCAGGCCCAGGGCTGGGAGTCACTGCCCCTCCCACTCCCAGGTCACCTCCCAAGGGTGGCTCTTCTGGCAGAGGTGGGGAGAAGGTTCACTCTCTCCTGGCTGGGCTGTTCTTTTCACTCCAGTAACATTACGGGGGCCCTGGGGAGAGGCTCACTCCCAGGGTCAGATACAGGAGGGGCAGCAGGGTCCAGGGAACAGGTGCTATTCCTGCCCTGCCAATGTCTGTTTGGGAGGCCTTGGCCTTGTCATTCCCTGGCTCGATGCCTCAGTTTCCATTCTTACCAGCCTGTGCCTATTTCCTGCAGTTTCACGTCCATGGTGGTGCCAGTCCCCCACACTACACAGTCCAATACCGGCTCCTCTCTCTTGCCAGCACCATGAAACCTGCCCTGGAGGCAGAGCTGGAGACCCACCTCCTCCGAGCTACCCTATATGCCATCTTCACCCTGGGCACGGAGAAGGACACTACCCAAGTCCAGGTCGATCATCCTCCTACTCCTCCCTGCCAGGAGGAGGAGTGGCCTCTGGTCCCTGCTCCCGTGATTTGCTGGAGATCCAGAGATGGGGTGGGGTGGGCAAAGATGGAACAAGCTGCAGGGGTGAATCCTTCCCTCCATGAGGGATTCCTTGTTCCTTCCTTCCTTCCACATGCCATGTTTTGCCCAGCTCCCATCCATAGCAGCTTGGCTGTTCCATACTCTGCTGCCTATGAGGCCCTCCGCAGAGACCTGCTAAGGTCATGAATCGAAAAGCCAGCTGTCATCCTGCCATGAATCCTTGCTAATTGCCTGCAGTGGGATGCAAATGAGAGAGGCCAGGATATGTGTTTGGGGGTCTCACCGGTGCTCCCCAGAGACCCCTCTTCCCATCCTGTGGCAGGTGTACCCCAGTTTCCCTAACTCTGACCTATGGCTCTCCCTTGCTTTTCAGGCTCTGCACAAGATCATACCAGAGCTCCTGGATGCCATGCTGGGGAACCTGCTGGCAGAGTCCCCAGACACAGACAGGCTCCACTACATCTTGGAGGTGAGCCTGAGGAGGAGGGGTGGGGGGCAATTTTACCTTAACTCTTAGGAGGACTGGTAAGGAGAGACTGGAAGATCCATTTCCGGTCTGTCCTCCTAGCTGGGCCCCCACTGGGCTGTCCTTGGGCGGGGCAGTCAGTGCAGTGTCAGGACCTTCCTCCTGGAAAAATCATGGAGCGGGTCCTCAAGGAATCAATTCTGAAGCACTTAGAGGAGAGGAAAGTGATCAGGAACAGTCAGCATGGATTCACCAAGGGCAAGTCATGCCTGACTAACCTAATTGTCTTCTATGAGGAGATAACTGGGTCTGATCATCGGGCTCAACAGGTAGTGATCAATGGCTCCATGTCTAGTTGGCAGCCGGTATCAAGTGAAGTGCCCCAAGGGTCGGTCCTGGGGCCGGTTTTGTTCAGTATCTTCATTAATGATCTGGAGGATGGCGTGGACTGCACCCTCAGCAAGTTTGCAGATGACACTAAACTGGGAGGAGTGGTAGATACGCTGGAGGGTAGGGATAGGATACAGAGGGACTTAGACAAATTAGAGTACTGGGCCAAAAGAAATCTGATGAGGTTCAACAAGGACAAGTGCAGAGTCCTGCACTTAGGATGGAAGAATCCCATGCACTGATACAGACGAGGGACCGNTAATGGTCTCAAGTTGCAGTGGGGGAGGTTTAGGTTGGATACTAGGGGGGGAAATTTCACTAGGAGGGTGGTGAAGCACTGGAATGGGTTACCTAGGGAGGTGGTGGAATCTCCTTCCTTAGAGGTTTTTAAGGTCAGGCTTGACGAAGCCTTGGCTGGGATGATTGAGTTGGGAATTGGTCCTGCTTTGAGCAGGGGGTTGGACTAGATACCTCCTGAGGTCCCTTCCAACCCTGATATTCTATGATTCTAAGGAGCTGGGACTTCACGCAGAGCTCTGGTTCTGTTGAGCACTAAAAACAGGGCCCCTGGCTGGCCTGGGGAGGGAGAGTCTGAACCCTCTCCCTGCCTGTGAGATGGTTCTCCGAGAAGAGGCACAGGCTCCTTCCTAGAGAAACAGGAGGACCCCAGGCAATCAGCCCTTCTCTCCAGCGGGCCCTGAGATTCCTGGGGGAATTGTGTTCACAGTCACTTCCTTCATCCAGCCAAGGACTTGAGAGCCTGGGAGGGGCGAGGGGTCTGTCTCCTTCCTGGTGAGCTGTTCAAGATGTCCACTATAGGGTCCTCTGACTCTACCACCTCCTCAGCCTGCAGGTTCATATTTCGTGCCACCCTGTGCAGGAGTTCCTGGTGGGCACGGCTATCTATAGAGGGCAGCCCTGAGCATGAGGCTTTGAACTGGGCATCCTGGACCTGGTGGTACGCCCATGGGGTCCAAAATGGCCACTGAGCTGGCCCATGCTGCTGCACAGGCCCTGGCCCTGCACTGATGTCAGGTCTGTCCTGCGCCCACTTGTGCCGGGGCCTCTGCGAATATTTGGACCCCGTCTCTGAGTTTGAAGACAGGGACTGGGACCATGATGGCTCAAAGTACTTGCTCTCCACACCCTTAGCGGTGAGAGGGATGGAGGCCAGGGTCTGCCAAATGGCCTTTGCATTGGCCAGTATAGTTTTAATGAGGGGTAGAGCTCCAAATGCAGGACCCCTGGGCACAGGATGAGCTGTCTCTTCATGTCAATATCAAGGAGCTCATAGCGGTGCGTCTCGCATGCCAGGCCTTTCAGTCTCATCTGCAAGGCCAGCAAATGGCAGTCATGATGGACAACACCACTGCATTGTTTTACATCAACAAGCAGGGTGAAACCCGGTCCTCGCCCCTCTCTCAGGAGGCTCTCAGGCTCTGGGAATTCTGTATAGCCCACTCCATTCATCTGGAAGCATCACATCTGCCAGGAGTCCTAGCGGACCATCTCAGCAGGTCCTTCCACAACCACGAGTGGTCCATCCGCCCGGACGTCATTCACTCCATCTTCCAGAGGTGGGGGTTTCCCCAGGTCAACCTGTTCGCCACTTGGAGCAACAGGAAATGCCCAGTGTTTGGTTTCTTCCAGAAAAGCAGCCCGGACTCAATCGCAGATGCATTCCTGCTACCTTGGGGAGGCCGTCTGCTCTACGCCTTTCCCCCGATCCCTCTCGTGCACAAGGTACTACTCAAGATCCATAGAGATGGGACAGAGAGAATTCTGGTGGCGCCAGCGTGGCCTCGACAACACTGTACACCACGCTTCTGGATCTGTCGGTCAACACTCCAATCACATTGCCACTCCTCCCCGACTTGATCACTCAGGACCATGGTCGTCTTCATCACCCTGACCTCTGGTCCCTCCACCTCACGGCCTGGAAGCTTCATGGCTTAACCCTATGGAGCTCCTGTGCTCGGAGCAGGTAAGGGAGGTCTTACTCGGCAGCAGAAAGTCCTCCACGAGGGCCACATATCTGGCAAAGTGGAAGAGGTTCACTTGCTGGTGTGACCAGTGTCATACGCCCCCACTTCAGGTGCCATTACCTCTTATTCTGCAGTACCTTCTGCACCTGAAACAGCAAGGCCTGGCAGTGTCCTCCGTAAAGGTACACCTAGTGGCTGTCTCAGCTTTCCACCCCGGAGTCTCTGGACGCTCTGTCTTCACCAACCCCATGGTTGGACGGTTCCTCAAGGGTCTGGACCGTCTACACCCCCAGTATAACAGCCTGTTCCTGCATGGGACCTTAATTTGGTCCTCTCCAAATTAATGGGGCCCCCATTCGAGCCGCTGGCGACTTGCTCCCTTCTCTACCTATCGTGGAAGGTAGCCTTCCTAATTACCATCATATAAGCAAGAAGGGTGTCTGAGTTAAAGGCTCTAGGTTGTTACCTCCAACCCACCTTATGCAGTTTTCCACAAGGTGCAGCTCGGACCTCACCTGGCCTTTCTACCTGAGGTGGTATCACATTTCCATACCAGCCAAGACACATTCCTGCCTGCCTTTTTATCCGAAGCCTCATACCAGTAGCTGTGAGCAGAGGCTGCACTCCTTGGATGTTCGGTGAGCGTTGGCCTTCTATATCGAATGCACCAAGCTATTCAGGGAATCAAAGCAGTTGTTCATAGCTGTGGCTGACCGCATGAAAGGCCTACCAGTCTCATCTCAAAGAATATCTTCTTGGATCACGTCCTGCATCCGCACGTGCTACGAGCTGGCCAAGACACCAGCCCCGACACTTATGGCACACTCCACAAGGGCACAGGCCTCATCGGCGGTGTTCCTGGCCCAGGTTCCAATACAAGAAATCTGCAGGGCAGCAACTTGGTCCTCAGTGTATACGTTCACCTCTCATTACGCCATTGTCCAGCATGCCAGAGCTCCAATCTGTGATTCCATAACTCTGACCCCACTGCCTAGGTAAGGCTTGGGAGTCACCTAACTGGAATCGATATGAGCAATCACTCAAAGAAGAAAAAAACAGTTACTCACCTCTCGTAACTGTTTTTCTTCAAGACGTGTTGCTCATGTCCATTCCAAACCCACCCGCCTTCCCCTCTGTTGGAGTAACCGTCAAGAAGGATCATATATTGAGTGCCATGACGGCGCCACTCCAGGGGGCTCTACAGCGGACCCGACAGGTGCTGCTATGGGAAAAACTTTCCAATGACTCTGCATGCGGCACACGCACACCTAATTGGAGTGGACGTGAGCAACACATCTCGAAGAACAGTTACAAGAAGGTGAGTAACCGTTTTTTCCTGCACTTTTCATAGTCCTGAGTGGGACTCAGCTAGGGGACAGGGCATGCCCCGGTCCCCAGGCTTTAAGCCCTGCGATCGCTGCAAATGGCCTATGCCCATCAGCGATCCACATACCAGCTACCTAAGGTGCTTAGGCAAGGGGCACATAAGCAACAAGTGTTGTATCTGCAAGTCCTTCAAACCTAGGACAAAGAAGGAGCGCGATAGCCATCTAAGAGCACTCCTAATGGAGCTGGCGCTCACTCTGGCACCGGAGCAGTGGCCTGACTCCTCCCTGAGCACCGCGGCCTCCGTGAGCAGTGCTCTGCCGGTGCCGTCCATGAGCCGGCACCAGTCTCCTTCCACAGCTCCGGTCAAGAAGCCGAAAAAGACCGAGGGGAAGATCTCCTACCTCCCACAAGGGAAAGGAGAGGGCTGGAGGCAAACCAAGACCCGTGCTGGGCAGCTCAACGCCCCCTTCGGGAAGTCGGGCCCCAGCTCAAGTCGAGCGGTGCAGCCCATCCTGTACTTCGCCTGTGACTCCAGATAGCGGTGCAGACCCCAGCCAGCTTCAGGTGCCATTGAAGCCCTTCAAGCAGCTCAGGAGAGCCTGATGCTCCTGGTGCCTCCCACACCGGCTCCTGCAGTACCCCGGTCTCGGGGAAAACCCATGTTGGGACCTATGCGTGTGTCCCCGCCTCAGCAGCACCGTTCCCCATCAAGAGGGATGTCCTGCCATCGCTCGCCCACTCGAAGCCATCACGCCTCAGGACTAGAGAGGCAGGCTCAGCAGAGCCCTCTTCAGTCCCCGCACCGGGGGCACCACTCGAGGGACTTGAGGTGTAACTTGCCGGTAGAGTGGCGCAGACCCCCTGAGGCACGTGCCACCCAGCAAGAACTCCGGGACTGGCCCTGACCATCTCCAAGGGCCCGGTACCTATCACGGGACCGATCGGGGATCAGAGATGGCCGATCGCCGGGCTGTCATCGCCCGTCTCCAAGCAGTAGGTCGCCCTACTCAGGAAGCAAGTATCAGGGGTAGCCATGTTAGTCTGTATCCACAAAAACAACGAGGAGTCCGGTGGCACCTTAAAGACTAACAGATTTATTTGGGCATAAGCTTTCGTGGATAAAAAAAGTGTTTTTTTTACCCACAAAAGCTTATGCCCAAATAAATCTGTTAGTCTTTAAGGTGCCACCGGACTCCTCATTGTTTCTACTCAGGAAGTTCTTCCCAGCAACTGGCCTGTAGTAGCTCTTGGTCCCATTTGACGTCCCAGTACCGGTCAAGTAGTGTGAGGTGTGGATCGCCGGGTGTCCGATGCAGATCCGCCGAATGCTGTCGGTCCCTGAGACCCCGACCAAGACACCGGTCTCGCTCGGACAGGTCGGCTTCGGGATGCAGCGATGGACAAGAGCCACCGCTCCGCCTGATCTGGTCGCCCGGTACTGATCACTCTGCTTATAGCTCTGGCACGGAGTGAGGTTCCCTGACTGCGGGACAAGCCCCGGTACCTGCTGTGGCACCTACATCATCAGCACTGAAACCTGTCCCATGGCCCCAGGCACAGTGGCCGGCACCATGGTACCCATGGAACCCTTGGGGGTTCACCCAACCTTCCCAGGCTTCCTGGTCAGCATCGGGAGCCTCGGAGAGGCCAGCGGCCTCGGTATCCCGTCCCCCTCCGACGCCTGAGGCTTTGGGGGGTAAGACCCCACAGGTCCAGGAGGACCAAGGGGAGCAAACTGCTGGACCACCAATGGAAGTGGCACCAGCATCGTCCTCGTCATCACCAGATGAAGCTGTCACAGGGCCCCCACACCCAGTTCCTCAGGATGACGCCAAAGTGCACCAGGAACTTTTGAAGAGGGTCACTTCTAACCTGGGGCTTCAGGCAGAGGAACTGGAAGAGCCCTCGGACTCTCTGTTTGACGTCCTCTGTTCCTCGACTCCTGCCAAGGTGGATCTACCCGTTCATGAAGGGGTTTCCAAAATCACTAATGCCCTGTGGCAGACCCCCTCCTCCCTGGCCCCTATCTCTAAGAGGGCCGAACGCAAGTACTTTGTGCCCACCAAAGGGAACGAGTACTTATACTCCCACCCAGCCCCCAATTCCCTTGTGGTAGAGGCAGTTAACCACAAAGAGAGGCAGGGACAACCCGGGGCCACCCCCAAAAATAAAGACTCGAGGAGGCTGGATCTCTTTGGATGTAAGATTCATTCAACTTCCAGCCTTCAGCTGAGAGTGGCCAACCACCAAGCCCTCCTTGTCCGATATGACTTCAATATGTGGCAAGCCATGGCCAAGTTTGAAGGGTCGCTCCCTGAGGATTCCAATATGGAGTTCTGAGCGATCCTCGAGGAGGGCACGTCCGTGGCCAGGGCAGCCCTCCAGGCAGCGTTGGACGCTGCTGATGCGGCTGCCCGTACCATGACTTCCGCTATCTCCATGCGGTGAGCCTCCTGGCTGCCCCTCTCTGGGTTATCCTCCGAGGCCTAGCAGTCATTGCAGGACCTGCCCTTCAACGGCCGAGCTCTATTTGCGGAGCAAACGGACAGCAAGTTGCATGGCCTCAAGGACTCCCGCACCACCCTGAAAACCCTGGGTCTCTACGTCCCAGCCCCGGCGCATAAGCAGTTCAAACCAGAGCAGCCTCGGGGCCAGGGGAGCCAGACTCGGCACAACCAGCCCCACAAACAAGCCAAGGGCTACAAGTGCCGCCTGAGCCACCCGCCTCCACCCTCTGCCCAGTCGGACTCGACCTGTACCAAGCAAGGGGCCAAACGGTCATTTTGAGGGTGCGCCCGTGGGCAACCTACCAGACTATTCCCCGAATCCATCTTCCCCAGTGTTCTCCAACCGCCTTTCCCTCTTCCTCCTTGCTTGGACCGCTATGACCTCAGACCGCTGGGTCCTCAGCATGGTGGAGTAGGTTTATACCCTCCAGTTTTCTACACCCCTTTCCCACCCGCCTTCCTTGTCCCTCTTCAGGGACCCCTCTCATGAGAGTCTCCTCGTGCAGGCGGTAAAGGGGTTGCTGCAGCTGGGTGCGGTGGAGGAAGTTCCTCTCGAGTAGCGGAACAAGGGGTCCTATTCCCAGTATTTTTTAATCCCAAAGGCGGTCTACGGCCCATCCTGGACCTCCGAGACCTCAACAAGTATCCGCATGGTCTGCCTGGCTTCCATTATCCCCTCCCTGGATCCGGGAGACTGGTATGCCGCCCTCGACCTCAAGGACGCGTACTTCCACATAGCGATCTTTCAAGGGCACAGACGCTTCCTCCGGTTTACAGAGGGGCCCCACCACTACCAGTTTGCGGTCCTCCTGTTCGGCCTGGCGACAGCACCGAGAGTGTTTACCAAGTGCATGTCGGTGGTAGCGGCTTACCTCAGGCGCCGGAGGACAGTCCTGGAGTGGGTTCCGTTCGATAACCCCCCTCACTCCATCAAGTTGGTGTCGGATGCCTCGGACCTCGGCTGGGGGGTGCATCTTGGTGACCTCCAGACACAGGTGATGTGGTCCCCAGAGGAGGCGAAGTTGCACATAAACGTCAAATAGCTCAGAGCAATCTGGCAAGGTGGAACGAGTCTCATAGACTCATAGACTTTAAGGTCAGAAGGGACCATTATGATCATCTAGTCTGACCTCCCGCATGATGCAGGCCACAAAAACTGACCCACCCACTCCTGGAATAATTCTCTCCCTTGACTCAGCTGTTGAAGTCCCCAAATCATGATTTAAAGACTTCAAGTTGCAGAGGATCCTCCAGCAAGCGACCCCTGCCCCATGCTGCGGAGGAAGGCGAAAAACCTCCAGGGCCTCTGCCAATCTACCCTGGAGGAAAATTCCTTCCCGACCCCAAATATGGCGATCAGCTGAACCCCGAGCATGCGGGCAAGACTCTCCAGCCAGACACTCAGGAAAAAGTTCTCTGTAGTAACTTTTAATATCCCATCATTGACCATTGGTACTAATTACCAGTGATGGCACGTTATTGACCTATTGACTAAGATCACGTTATCCCATCAAACCATCCCCTCCATAAACTTATCAAGCTTAATCTTAAAGCCAGAGAGGTCTTTCGCCCCCACTGTTTCCCTCGGAAGGCTGTTCCAGAACTTCACTCCTCTGATGGTTAGAAACCTTCGTCTAATTTCAAGCCTAAACTTCCCGACGGCCAATTTATATCCATTTGTTCTCGTGTCCACATTAGTACTGAGCTGAAATAATTCCTCTCCCTCCCTGGTATTTATCCCTCTGATATATTTAAAGAGAGCAATCATATCTCCCCTCAGCCTTCTTTTGGTTAAGGTAAACAAACCGAGCTCCTCAAGTCTCCTTTCATACGACAGGCTTTCCATTCCTCGGATCATCCTAGTGGCCCTTCTTTGTACCCGTTCCAGTTTGAATTCATCCTTCTTAAACATGGGAGACCAGAACTGCACACAGTACTCCAAATGAGGTCTCACCAATGCCTTGTATAACGGGACTAGCACCTCCTTATCTCTACTAGAAATACCTCGCCTAATGCATCCCAAGACCGCATTAGCTTTTTTTACGGCCACGTCACATTGCCGACTCATAGTCATCCTGCGATCAACCAGGACTCCGAGGTCCTTCTCCTCTTCCGTTACTTCCAACTGATGCGTCCCCAGCTTATAACTAAAATTCTTGTTAGTCATCCCTAAATGCATAACCTTACACTTCTCACTATTAAATTTCATCCTATTACTATTACTCCAGTTTACAAGGTCATCCAAATCTCCCTGCAGGATATCCCGATCCTTTTCCGAATTGGCAATACCTCCCAACTTTGTGTCATCCGCAAACTTTATCAGCCCACTCCTACTCTTGGTTCCGAGGTCAGTAATAAATAGATTAAATAAAATTGGACCCAAAACCGAACCTTGAGGAACTCCACTGGTAACCTCCCCCCAACCTGACAGTTCACCTTTCAGTACGACCCACTGCAGTCTCCTCTTTAACCAGTTCTTTATCCACCTCTGGGTTTTCATATCGATCCCCATCTTTTCCAATTTAACCAATAATTCCTCATGCGGTACCGTATCAAACGCCTTACTGAAATCGAGATATATTCGATCCACCGCATTTCCTTTGTTTAAAAAATCTGTTACTTTCTCAAAGAAGGAGATCAGGTTGGTTTGGCACGATCTACCTTTCGTAAAACCATGTTGTAATTTGTCCCAATTGCCATTGACCTCAAGGTCCTTAACTACTTTCTCCTTCAAAATTTTTTCCAAGACTTTGCACACTACAGATGTTAAACTAACAGGCCTGTAGTTACCCGGGTCACTTTTTTCCCCCTTCTTGAAAATAGGAACTATATTAGCTATTCTCCAGTCAAACAGTACAACCCCCGAGTTTACAGATTCATTAAAAATTATCGCTAACGGGCTTGCAATTTCACGCGCCAGTTCCTTTAATATTCTCGGATGAAGATTATCCGGGCTGCCCGATTTACTCCCGTTAAGCTGTGCGAGTTTGGCTTCTACCTCGGATACGGTGATGTCTACCCCCCCCCCTTTACTCCCATCAGTCACGCTGCCACTATTCCTAAGCCCTTCATTAGCCTCATTAAAGACCGAGCCAAAATATTCGTTTAGATATTGTGCCATGCCTAGATTATCCTTAATCTCCACTCCATCTACAGTCTTAAGCGGTCCCACTTCTTCTTTCTTGGTTTTCTTCCTATTTATATGGCTATAAAACCTTTTACTATTGGTTTTAATTCCCTTCGCAAGGTCCAACTCTACACGGCTTTTGGCCTTTCTCACTCCATCCCTACACTCTCTGACCTCAATAAGGTAGGTTTCTTTGCTGATCCCTCCCATCTTCCCCTCCTTGTACGCTTTCTGTTTTTTCTTAATCACCCCTCTGAGATACTTGCTCATCCAGCTCGGTCTAAAACTCCTGCCTACGGACCGTTTTCCCTTTCTCGGGATACAGGCCTCCGACAGCTCCTGCAACTTCAACTTGAAATAATCCCAGGCGTCTTCCGCCTTTAGATCCATAAATATGTTAGTCCAATCCACTTCCCTAACTAGTCGTCTTAGCCCTTTTGAAATCGTAAACCTTAGTCTCAGATTTAATTTTGTTTATCCTTCCATTTAGTTTGAACCGAATTAGCTCATGATCACTCGAGCCAAGGGTGTCCCCTACAACCATTTCCTCAACGAGTTCCTCACTACTCACCAAAACCAAATCTAAAATGGCATCCCCCCCTCGTCGGTTCAGTAACTACTTGATGAAGGAATTCATCAGCTATCATGTCTAGGAAAATCTGAGCCCTATTATTGTTACTAGCATTCGTTCCCCAACCTATATCTGGGAAGTTAAAGTCTCCCATGATCACACAGTTCCTGTTAGTATTTACTTCCTTAAAAACATTAGAGTTCTCTATCCATATCCAGGCTAGATCCCGGCGGTCTATAGCACACCCCAAGCACTATCCCAGGGGAGGCTCTAGTAGTTTTCTTCCCCAATGTGACCATTGCCCAGACAGACTCTGTCTTATCCATTCCATCACTTATTATTTCTTTACATGTTACCTCATTATTGACATACAATGCTACTCCCCCACCTTTACCTTTGTTTCGGTCTTTCCTAAACAGCACATACCCTTCCATACCAGTACTCCAGTCGTGACTACTGTTCCACCATGTTTCGGTTATTCCTACGATATCCGGTTTCATTTCTCGGACCAGGAGCTCCAATTCCTCCATTTTGTTACCTAGGCTTTTCGCATTGGTGTACAAACATCCTAACTTATGCTGTTTGGCCTCTCTCACATTCGTTACCCAATTTGGTACGGACACCGTACCGCCAGTATGACCTATTAGTCTAGTATCCATCCCCCCCCTCCTCCTTATGTCCAATCTCCTCCTTCTGGCTATTATCTCGTCGTCCTCCCTCTCAATGTTAAAATCTGGCGTGGAGATTACCTGGACATCTCCCAACCGTCTCCCCCAAATTCCTAGTTTAAAGCTCTTTTGATCAGATGAGCCAGCCTCCCTCCTAGAAGTCTATTTCCTTCCCTACTCAGGTGAAGTCCATCTCGTGAGAACAGTTCTCTGTCCTGACAGACAACACAGCCTCGATGTTCTACATCAACAGGCAAGGGAGAGCGCGCTCGTTGGCTCTCTGTCAGGAGGCGCTCCGTCTGTGGGACTTCTGCATCAGCCATGAAATCCACCTGGAAGCTTGTCACCTTCCCAGCATCAATAATACGCTGGTGGACTAGCTCAGCGGGGACTTCTCTCACCACGAGTGGTCGCTTCACCCAGAGGTAGCCTGCATGATCTTCCAAGGGTGAGGAACTCCCCAAGTGGACCTGTTCGCCACCAGACAGAACAGGAAGTGCCATCGGTTCTGTTCTCGGCAAGGTCTGAGCAGGGGATCCCTTTCCGACACCTTCCTCCTGTCGTGGTCAGGGAGCCTGATGTACATGTTCTCGCCAATTCCACTCATCAGCAAAGTACTGACAAAGATCAAGAGAGACAAAGCGCAGGCTATCATGATTGCTCCGGCGTGGCCTTGTCAGACTGGTTTGGCACACTCATGAGCCGGGCACACGGCCTCTCCCTGGGCCTTTCCCAACTGTCGGGACCTGCTGTCATAGGACCCTGGTCAGCTATTGCATCCCAACCTCGTGTCCCTCCACCTCTCGGCATGGATGCTGCGTGGCTGAACCCAGAGGAATGGACTGTTCGGATGCGGTCCAACAGGTCCTCCTAGAGAGTAGGAAGCCCTCAACCAGACTGACTTACCTGTCCAAGTGGACGAGGGTTTTCCCACTGGGCTTCTGAGCGGGGCATCTCTCCCTTGCCTTCTTCTGTTCAGTCCATCTTGGACTACCTGAGGAACCAGGGCCTGGCACGCTCCTCCAGTAGAGTGCACCTCGCGGTCATCTCCGCCAGGGCCAGACAGTGTTTTCTTGTGACATGATGGTCAGATTCTTGAGAGGCCTTGAGAGACTCTTCCTGCAGGTGCAGACCCCTGTCCCACAGTGGGGTCTTAACTTGGTCCTCTACAGGCTCACGGGCCCACCCTTCGAGTCGCTGGGCTCCTGCTCTCTTAGAATCATAGAATCACAGAATCATAGAATCTCAGGGTTGGAAGGGACCTCAGGAGGTCATCTAGTCCAACCCCCTGCTCAAAGCAGGACCAAACCCAACTAAATCAGCCCAGCCAGGGCTTTGTCAAGCCTGACCTTAAAAACCTCTAAGGAAGGAGATTCCACTACCTCCCTAGGTAACCCATTCCAGTTCTTCACCACCCTACTAGTGAAAAAGTTTTTCCTAATGTCCAACCTAAACCTCCCCCTCTGCAACTTGAGACCATTACTCCTTGTTCTGTCATCTTCTATCACTGAGAACAGTCTAGATCCATCCTCTTTGGAACCCCCTTTCAGGTAGTTGAAAGCAGCTATCAAATCGCCCCTCATTCTTCTCTTCTGCAGACTAAACAATCCCAGTTCCCTCAGCCTCTCCTCGTAAGTCATGTGCTCCAGCCCCCTAATCATTTTTGTTGCCCTCCGCTGGACTCTCTCCAATTTATCCACATCCTTCTTGTAGTGTGGGGCCCAAAACTGGACACAGTACTCCAAATGAGGCCTCACCAGTGCTGAGTAGAGGGGAATGATCACATCCCTCGATCTGCTGGAAATGCCCCTACTTATACAACCCAAAATGCCATTAGCCTTCTTGGCAACAAGGGCACACTGTTGACTCATATTCAGCTTTTCGTCCACCGTAACCCCTAGGTCCTTTTCTGCAGAACTGCTGCCCAGCCATTCGGTCCCTAGTCTATAGCAGTGCATGGGATTCTTTCGTCCTAAATGCAGGACTCTGCACTTGTCCTTGTTGAACCTCATCATATTTCTTTTGGCCCAATCCTCTAATTTGTCTAGGTCCCTCTGTATCCTATCCCTACCCTCCAGCGTATCAACCACTCCTCCCAGTTTAGTGTCATCTGCAAACTTGCTAAGGGTGCAGTCCACACCATCTTCCAGATCGTTAATGAAGATATTGAATAAAACCGGCCCCAGCACCGACCCTTGGGGCACTCCACTTGATACCGGCTGCCAACTAGACAAGGAACCATTGATCACTACCCGTTGAGCCCGACCATCTAGCCAGTTTTCTATCCACCTTACCGTCCATTCATCCAGCCCATACTTCTTTAACTTGCTGGCAAGAATACTGTGGGAGACTGTATCAAAAGCTTTGCTAAAGTCCAGAAATAGCACATCCACTGCTTTCCCCTCATCCACAGAGCCGGTTATCTTATCATAGAAGGCAATTAGGTTAGTCAGGCATGACTTGCCCTTGGTGAATCCATGCTGACTGTTCCTGATCACTTTCCCCTCCTTTAAGTGGTTCAGGATTGATTCCTTGAGGACCTGTTCCATGATTTTTCCAGGGACTGAGGTGAGACTAACTGGCCTGTAGTTCCCTGGATCTTCCTTCTTCCCTTTCTTAAAGATGGGCACTACATTAGCTTTTTTCCAGTCGTCCGGGACCTCCCCCGATCGCCATGATTTTTCAAAGATAATGGCCAATGGCTCCGCAATCTCATCGGCCAACTCCTTTAGCACCCTCGGATGCAGCGCATCCGGCCCCATGGACTTGTGCTCGTCCAGCTTTCCTAAATAGTCCCGAACTACTACTTTCTCCACAGAGAGCTGGTCACCTCCTCCCCATACCGTGCTGCAGAGTGCAGCTGTCTGGGAGCTGACCTTGTCTGTGAAGACAGAGGCAAAAAAAGCATTTAGTACACTAGCTTTCTCCACATCCTCTGTCACTAGGTTCCCTCCCTCATTCAGCAAGGGGCCCACACTTTCCTTGACTTTCTTCTTGTTGCTAACATACCTAAAGAAACCCTTCTTGTTACTCCTAACATCTCCGGCTAGCTGCAACTCCAAGTGTGATTTGGCCTTCCTAATTTCACACCTGCATGCCTGAGCAATACTTTTATACTCCTCCCTGGTTATTTGTTCAATCTTCCACTTCTTGTAAGCTGTTTTTTTGTGTTTAAGACGAGCAAGGATTTCACTGTTAAGCCAAGCTGGTCGCCTGCCATATTTACTTTTCTTCCTACACATGGGGATGGTTTGTTCCTGCAACCTCAATAAGGTTTCTTTAAAATACAGCCAGCTTTCCTCTACTCCTTTCCCCCTCATGTTATTCTCCCAGGGGACCTTGCCCATCAGTTCCCTGAGGGAGTCAAAGTCTGCTTTTCTAAAGTCCAGGGTCTCTGTTCTACTGCTCTCCTTTCTTCCTTGTATCAGGATCCTGAACTCGACCATCTCATGGTCACTGCCTCCCAGGTTCCCATCCACTATTGCTTCCTCTACTATTTCTTCCCTGTTTGTGAGCAGCAGGTCAAGAAAAGCTTTTCCCCTAGTTGGTTCCTCCAGCACTTGCACCAGGAAGTTGTCCCCTACACTTTCCAGAAACTTCCTGGATTGTCTGTGAGCTGCTGTATTGCTCTCCCAGCAGATATCAGGGTGATTAAAGTCACCCATGAGAACCAGGGCCTGTGATCTAGCAATTTCTGTTAGTTGCTGGAAGAAAGCCTCGTCCACCTCATCCCCCTGGTCTGGGGGTCTGTAGCAGACTCCCACCACGACATTACCCTTGTTGTTCATACTTCTAAATTTAATCCAGAGACACTCAGGTTTTTCTGCAGTTTCGTACTGGAGCTCTGAGCAGTCATACTGCTCTCTTACATACAAAGCAACTCCCCCACCTTTTCTGCCCTGCCTGTCTTTCCTGAACAGTTTATATCCATCCATGACAGTACTCCAATCATGTGAGTTATCCCACCAAGTCTCTGTTATTCCAATTACATCATAATTCCCTGACTGTGCCAGGACTTCTAGTTCTCCCTGCTTGTTCCCCAGGCTTCTTGCATTTGTGTATAGGCACTTGAGATAACTCGCTGATTGTCCCGCTTTCTCGGTCTGAGACAGGAGTCCTCCCCTCTTGCGGTCTCCTGCTTGTGCTTCCTCCCAGTATCCCACTTTCCCACTTACCTCAGGGCTTTGGTCTCCTTCCCCCGGTGAACCTAGTTTAAAGCCCTCCTCACTAGGTTAGCCAGCCTGTCATGGAAAGTTGCATTCCTGGGGGTGGTGACGTCAGCGAGACAAGTTTCTGAGATTAAAGCCTTGACCTCAGAACCGCCATACATGGTCTTTTACAAGGGACAAGGTTCAGTTGCGGCCTCACCCGGCCTTCCTGCCGAAGGTGGTATCTACCTTCCATATGAACCAGGACATCTTCCTTCCAGTACTCTGGCGTAAACCACACAAGACCAGCGAAGAGAGGCGTCTGCATGTGCTGGACGTCCGAAGGGCGTTGGCCTTATATCTAGAGCATCCAACCCCTTGTAACAAAGCGGCCTTTGGCGGGACACTACTGAGAGTATCAATTCAGGACAAATTGTTTAGAGCAGGGCAGTTACAGCCCAAGCTCGGGGTCCTTCACTACTAAGGCACCAAACCAGCCAAACAGAGAGGACTTCGGTTTTACCCTACTGGCTAACCAGAAGTCATACAAGCAATTCCCTCAGACACTCCAGTTTCCCAGTATCATCACCAGCACCACTCCTTATGGGGATGAATGGTTATGAAAACCACTACCCCAGTAAAAGAAAAAAGGTTCTCCTGATCTCAAAGGACCAAGCCCCAGACCCAGGTCATTATACAAGTCAGATCTTACCCACAAATCACGCTGTTGCCAATCCTTTAGAATCTAAAGGTTTATTCATAAAAGAAAGAAATATAGATAAGAGCTAAAATTGGTTAAATGGAATCAAATACATACAACAATTGCAAAGTTTTTAGTTCTGGCTTGTTCCATGCTTGATGGGATTACTGCTGATTTGAGACAATCAAGTCTCTGGAGTACAAACATCCCAGCTTAGATGGGTCGTTCAGTCCTTTGTTCAGCACTTCAGTTTCAAGCACAGTTTCTCCACAGGTCAGAAGCAGGATTGAAGACAAAATGGAGGGGTTTCCAGGGCCTTTTATATCCTCTGCCATGTGGAAGGACCCCTTTGTTCTTACTGTGGAAAATCACAGCAGCAAGATGGAGTTTGGAGTCACATGGGCAAGTCACATGTCCATGCATGACTCCGTTTGCAGGCGGCAGCCATTGCTCACATGGTACCTTTAACGTTCCCAGGAAGGCTCCTCAGGTGTGGATTGGAGTCTCCCAAGGTCCATTGTCAGCCAAGTGTTTCTTGATTGGGCACTTACTCAGAATAGTCCTTTCTCAAGAATCTGACCAAGTGCTTCACTGATGCTACTTAGAATCAAACACATTGAGATACAAGTACATAGCCAATATTCATAACTTCAAATACAAAAATGATACATACATACAGACAGCATAATCATAACCAGCAAATTACAACCTTTTCATAGACACCTAACTTGACCTGCTTTGTACAAGATTTGGTGCAACTATAGGACCTTGGTTGCAACAATGATCTATACGGTAACAGTTCATGTCAATAACGTCACACCCCTTCTGGAAATCAACTCGGCTCTTCATTGCCGCAGCAGAAAGGATGAAGGGCCCTCCCAGTGTCGTCACAGAGGATTTCCAACTGGATCACCTCTTGCATACGCACCTGTTAGGAGCTGGTGGGGGTCCCGCCGCTGCAGATAGAGCCCACTCAACTAGAGCTCAGGCGTCCTTGGCTGCCTTCCTGGCACACGTCCCCATCCAGGACATTTGCAAGGCCACGACATGGTCCTCTGGTCACACGTTCACGGCGCATTATGCCATCACGCAGCAAGCCTGGGACGACGCTGGGTTTGGCAGAGCTGTGTTGCAGTCTGCACGTCCATGAACTCCTACCCATCTCCATTGGTACTGCTTGGGAGTCACCTAATATGGAATGGAACGAGCAAGCACTCGAAGAAGAAAAGACAGTTACCTTTTCCATAACTGGTTTTCTTCGAGATGTGTTCCTCATGTCCGTTCCATGACCCGCCCTCCTTCCCCACTGTCGGAGTTTCCGGCAAGAAGGAACTGAGGGTGGGGGGAGCTGGCGGCGCCCCTTATACTGCGGCATGTGTGCGGCACTCCAGGGAGCGCTAGAGCCGGTCCCCTACAGATACTGCTGAGGGAAAAGCTTCCAGCACCGGTGCATGTGGCGAGCACACACACCTAATATGGAATGGACATGAGCAACACATCTCGAAGAACACCAGTTACAGAACAGGTAACTGTCTTTTCCTCATGGTTCCTGACAGTTAGCTTTTTTTGACTGCTGCTGCACATGCAGGTGTTTTCAGAATCATGAAAACAGAGTCCACAATGACTCCAAGATCTTTCTTGAGTTGTTAACAACTAACTTAGACCTCATCATTTTCTGTGTACAGTTGGGATGCACTTATCAACATTGAATTTCATCTGCCATTTTGTTGCCCAGTCACCCAATTTTGTGAGATCCCTTTGTAACTCGCAGTCAGGTTTGGACTTAATTATCTTGAGTAATTTTGTATTGTCTACAAATTTTGCCTTCTCATTGTTGACTCCCTTTTTACCTGCCAGGCCACCTAAAGATGTTTGCATTGGTGCTGTGATGGGTTACCCCACCTCTGGGATGCCACCTGATGTACTGGGGACCACTGAGCCCACCTGTTTCACCAGCCTGGGCTCCCTTTCACTATTCGGCTGAACCAGGCCCTCAAGCCTCCTCCAGCACACACACAGGACATACCCAACTGCAGAAAGACACAGACACTGAGATCAGCGCTGCATGGGTAGGCTTCAGCTAGGGAAATGCCCAGCACTCAGATGCACACTCCTTCTGGAGTGTAAACCCAAAACTGTATTGTCTTGTGCTGCACAGAGAACTGCACAGCGTAAGCTCATTGAAATCCGCCCCCTCCTCAATGTGGAAGATATGCACAGCTTTTCCCCCCCTCAGTTATGAATTCCACAAACTGGTTTTAGAGAAAACAAAACAAGTTTATTAACTACAAAAGATAGATTTTAAGTGATCATAAGGGATAGCAAACAGATCAAAGCAGATTACCCAGCAAATAAAACAGCAACGCAATGCAAGCTTAAGATACTAAAGAAACTGGTTACAAGTAGTAATTTCTCACCCTAAATGTTGTTTCAGGCGGATTGAAGAGGTTCTTGAAGGCAAACTGCTCTTGCTTGCAGCTTAAAACTCCAGGTATTTATTTCACAGGCCAGGCACCTTCCCAGCCTGGGCTCAGTCCTTCTCCCCCCCTTTGTCTTTGTTTCTTAGATGTTTTCAGCAGTCATCCTGGGTGGGGATTCAGTGAAGAATGACCCTCAATTATGTCACTCCCCTGCCTTAAATAGGTTTTACATAGGGCGGGAACCCTTTGTCTTCCAGTGTGATTCCCACCCCCGGCCAGTGGAAAAGTACTAATTTTTATCATGGAGTCCAGTGTCAGGTGATATGATCACATGACCCTGCAGCCATAACTCAGTGTATTGGAGCATCCACAGGAAGGCTTTCCAGAAAGGTGGGTGATTAGCATCTTCAAAGACCTATTGTTCTGCCTAATGGCCCTTTCCAGACAGCAATCTAGACTGATTGTATTCTGTCTAGTGGGCGTTCCTCAGGTGTAAACACATTTGTAATAACTTCACAGACAATATTTCTAACTTCAGATACAAAAATGACACATGTATACTGTGGTAAGATGAGGCCCTGAAACATAAGCCCTTGTATCAGAGGCCTGGTATGAGACCTAAGGCCTGAACTAAAGTAATGGTCAAGACTTTGCTGATATAAAACAAAGTTAAGCTGTGAGCCAGAGCCAGGCCCTGCTCACAGAAGCTGGCAAGAAGAAGGCTGATGTTGCAAATATACACATACCTAAAAGGTACTAAGCACTAGTGATATAAACATGTGCCAGGATGGTACCAGAACAGTCCGGGACTAGCACATTCCACACAGATGACAAGGAAGGAACAGGCTGACCCCTCCTAAAGACAGGGGCAGGAGGGTAATATGATAGAGTTGTTTTGTTGAAACCAACATATACAAGATGAGAGGCGGCACCCTAACACGTAGAGGGGTTGCACCTCTCTATGTCGGGAGTGATGTGTAACTTGTTTGTACCTGTGTATAAAAGTGCACCCCTGAAGAGTTGTCTTTGTCCAGCCTAGGAGGCAGTGGTAAGTCCCACCACTGACTGAGCCGGTCCATTGTCAGGGGGCACATATTCGTAGTATGTCCTGTAGAGTTTGTGGGGAACTATTAATGTGCTTCGTTTGACAATAAACCTGTCCGGGTGCCTTCGTACCTTATCAGAGTCTGTGGTCTTTGGGGGGGTCTCTCAGGTCTGCTGTGCCAGCGATCTGCAGAGCTGGGGCAGCACACAGGGAGAACATGCACGTAGCCGACTGTTATCAACATTGAACAGAGCAGAGCATCACACCGGTGACGTCTGACAACATTGGTAAGCCCGATGTGATTATAGGATAATCATATCATTGAAAAGGTTATGATTTACTGAATATCTCATGACCCATCTCTCATAAAATACATCTTAGTTATGCCATAATCACATTATAGCAATATCGCTATGAAGAATATGGAGGCGTAGTGTCACAGGTGCATTCTGGGTAGCTAATCCATATTGCCGCTGATGGGAGTGGAATGTCAATGGTGCGCAGGAGGAAAGGTGAAGGGGATAGTGCAGTGTTTCAGAGTAATCTGCAGTGCCAATGCGACACTGGTAGTTTGCGGCACCATTGCTTGAGTGAAGACTGAGGGATGAAAAACCAACCCAGTTATAGTGGGAAACTGTCAGGTTAAGCCCAGCTCTGGAGGTGCTTATTGTCCTGTGGGACACTTAACTGACATCTGTGTGGGGGACGTAGCCAAAGGTGCACCCCGGATGATGAGCCTGCCTGATTTGTAGGACAGCTTCATTATCCAGTAGGTCGAAGATCCAAGTGGGGGAGGAGCCATATCGGAACTACCCCTTTCCGAGAAGGGAGAGGCTGAGAATATGAGATTGAAGTTAGCACCATGACACCCCCTCCAAGTGCTGTGATTCAGCACAGGGAGGAATCTATTCATTGTAGCAAGACAAGACAAAGTCTCATAGACTTGTAAATGGGGCCATAAGCAAAACTTCAAACCAGCTCCTTGGCCCTGCGCTACATGAATGTGAAGAGTTCTCACCCTCTGCCCTAGCCCATTCACTTCAGCCAGCCAAAATCAGGTGAGCTGCAAATGTTGGACTTGTGTTGCTTTGTTGGTCTATCCAGATACATAGTCCCAACTTGTCCCACCTGGGGCCACAAGAAAGGCAAAGAATCATAGGGTTAGAAGGGCCCGCAAGGGTCATCTAGTCTAACCCGCTGCCAAGGTGCAGGATTTGTTGAGTCTAAACCATCCCAGACAGATGCTATCCAGCCTCCTTTTGAAAACCTCCAGTGAAGGAGCTTCCACAACCTCCTGAGGCATCTGTTCCATTGTCCTGCTGTTCTTACAGTTAGGAAGCTTTTCCCGAGATTTAATATAAATCTGCTCTGCTGTAGTTGGAACCTATTGCTGCTTGTCCTGCCCACTCTGGCAAGAGAGAACAACCCTTCACCATTTTTCTTATTGCAGCCTTTCAAGTGTCTGAAGACTGCTATCATGCCCCCCCCCCCCCCCCCCCCCCCCCCCCCCCCCCCCCTTAATCTTGGCATGAAATGGTTGATCGGACAAGGGAAAATCCAGGCAATTGTCAATTTGTTTTTCTAGTCATATACAATCTACTTTTCAGATGCAATTGGCCTATTTAAAGTCAAAGTCAATGAAACTCAGTTCTCCTCGCTTCCTGAGGAGAGAATGGAGCAGGAGTTGGAAGGGAGAGCAGGAGATGGTTTGCTATTAACTCTTCAGAAAGGACAAAGTGCTTGTCTCACTAAAGACAGCTAAAAAGGCACACACATACTTTTTCATGGAAGAAGTTATTTTAGCTGCTGCAGGGGTCTGATGCAGTTAGGAAGAGGGAAGGGAGGTGCCCAATGCATCTCTGTTAAGAAGTGGTCCTCACTAGGAAAAAGTTTGAGACCCTCTAAACTTAAAAGAGAGAGGTTGGCTCCTTAAAAGCAAGACTTACTCTTTTGAGGAAGGTCTGTGCGCTAGGTACTAACATTCAGGAATCAGACCAATGCGTTCCCCTTGCTAGAGAGGCCAGTCGCTGCTGACCCACCACCTGGTCCGTTGCAGCCTGCCCTCAGTATGAAGTCTTGTCTATAGATACCAAAATGGAGTGTACCTGAGAGCTCTTCATGCTTCCCCAGCCACATCCAAGTTTCTCTCCAGAAGAGCATGATAGGTTTGGGGCAGAAAATCAAATCCAGGTGTCAGCCAACATTGGTTCCTGTGATGTTCGGGGAAATTCCTGGATGACTCAGTACCTATTTCTAGCTATTCACCTCCCCCTCAGCCTACTGTCTTTTAACGGCTGTGCTTAACCTAACACCCAAGTGAAATTCTTGGGCGAGGCCTTATCTTCCCCTAGAAGGGTTGGGAGTGGTCAGGCAGCAGTGCTGGCAACAATCCCTACCACGCATGAGACAGATGGGTGGGAAGATGGTGTGCTGGCTAAAGTACAGGGTGAGATGTCAGGACTCCTGGGTTCTCTTCCCAGCTCTGTACCAGCCAAGTCACCCAATCTCTCTGTGCTTGTTTCCTCCCCTGTAAAATGGCAATATAAGGCGTGTACCTCACAGAGGGGCTGCGGTACTGAATTCATGAATGTAAAGCTATTTAGGAGTCTTAGGCTACACAGCACTGGCAGCAGCATGTGGAGTACACGTAGCTACATGTGGCAGTGAAAAGCTCCGGCAGCAACGAAAGGCTTCAGCAGGTCCCTGTTGCGGGACCCTTTCACTGGCAAGGAAAGGCGCTGGCAGGGGGGAGGCAGCGGGACACTAGACTGGTAAAATTAGCAGTGTAGACAGGGAACCTGGTTTGGATGAGTGGAGAACTGTGTAGGGTACGTACCCTCAACTTTCAGGTGTGTCTTTACTTGCCTAAGCCATGCCTCATGGGCCATATTGCTATTTATACCCCTACTATGGGGGCTACCCATATCTGTACTCTACCCACCGCCGAAAGAAGCATGCAGTGTAGCCGCACCCTTTGACGGAAGATGCTCTAGAGAAGCAAAGAAAGCAAATGACGAGCTGAGACTCCTGCTAAATGCTGTTTTATTGTTACCTTATCCCCCCACCCTCCGTTGTGTCCTAACGCCCAAACTGTGAGCTCCTTCCCTTGGGTTGGGACTGCTTTCTTTGATACCTGTCTGTACAGCGCCTAATACTTAGGGCCCTGATGCTTGATTGGAGGGAGGCAGTGTGGTCTAGTGGTTACAGCACAGGACTAGGGCTCACTACACCTGGGTTCCAGTTCTGACTCTGTCACTGGTCTGCTCAATGACCTTGAGCAAGTCACTTCCTGTTCTGGGCCTCAGTTTCCTCATCTGTAAAATGGGTATAATAATCCTGACCTCCTTTGTAAAGTGCCTTGAGATCAACTGATGAAACGTGCTAGATGAGAACTAGGTATTATTATTAGATGCTGCTGTAATAAAACTGAATAGGTAATAATATTAAGTATTATATTTCAAAGTTGATTAGCACTAGGGTGACTAATGGATCATTCATCTGATTTCATCACTCAGGCAGCTCTTCTTTTCCTGCTCTCACAGTTTTCTGCCAATAGACCATGATTTTCTCTGGTGCATTTGTGATTCTAAAATTATTCACTGAACGATTTTGGCTCATCATCCTCCCTCAGTCGCTTATTCGCCGGCAGCTTGTTGTGGGGATTCATAGACTCATAGACTTTATGGTCCTTTTGGTCAGGTGCCAGCTAGGTTACCTGAGCTTCTTAACCCTTTACAGGCCAAAGGATTTTGTGCCTCTGGCCAGCAGGGATTTTATAGTACTGTATACAGGAAGGTTGTTACCCTTCCCTTTATATTTATGACAGCTCCCCCTTCCCCAAAAGGTTCCCCACTTCCTAATAAACCTAAATCATTCCTCCCTACACCTCATCTTATCCGCACATTGAGACCCTGCAGTTCTGCCTGTCTAGCTGGCCCTGCATGTGGAACAGGAAGTGTTTCAGCTTCAGAGAGAGGACCTGGACTTCAATCTCTTACCCAGAAGCCTAAATTTGGCTTCCAGGACCTCTCTTCTATCCTTCCCTATGTCATTGGTACCTACATGGACCACCTGCTCCTCCCCAGCATTGCACACATGTCTATCTAGATGTCTTGAGAGATCTGCAACCCTCGCACCAGGCAGGCAGTTCACTGTGCAGTTCTCCCGGTCATCACAAGCCCAGCTACCTATACTTCTAATGAATGACTCCCCTATAGGTTAGGGGTTTGTTACAGGAGTGGGTGGGTGAGATTCTGTGGCCTGCGTTGTGCAGGAGGTCGGACTAGATGATCATAATGGTCCCTTCGACAGTCACAATCCGAGCTGTTTGGATTGGACGCTGGTGTCTCTGTCTAGGTTCCCGTTCCCTCCTGGATGCACATAATGAACTCTTTGAATCAGGTTTCTGGGGCAAATAGTCTGACAGTTTCAAAGGCGTGATGTGCTGGCTGGACAAAATACACCTCTGTGCAGGGGGCCAGTGGAGGCTGATGCACTACTGGGTTGGCCACTAAGCTAGGACTTGAGAGATCTGGGTTCTAGTCCCCACTCTGCCATTGGCTTGCTGGGTGACGTTGGGCAAGCCACTTCTCTGCTCCATGCTTCAGTTTCCCCATCTGTGCAATAGGAATAATGAGATTGCCCATTTTGAGCTCTACCTATAAGGTATTATTATTATCTAAGACCTGGCCTCCTTTTGCACAGGAGGGAATCCATCTCCAGGAATAGTCCCCAATATTGGCTTAAACCCAATTGTTTCGGTTAATGCTCTTCACAGTAAACTCACTTACTAGGATATTAATGAGAGTGAGTCCTGGCCCAATACAAACCAAGCAGAATCAAATTAAATACAAATGTGTATGGATGTTGGCTGGTTGTTTTGGGTCAGTCTTGGCCCAGCTCTGACGCTGACTCTGCATCAACTTTCCAACTATTACTAAAATACAGAACCCCAACCATTTCTCCTCCTCCAAGCACAAAAAGGATGAAATGTAGCAGATGGGTGAGACCCAGTCATTGATTCCATGACTAATCCTTCATCCCTGATTCTGCAGCTGGATCCACTTGGGTAGACCCCCAGGCCTGCTCTGAGTCAGTCTGGGGCCTTGGTTGTGTACGTGTGCATGAGAGAGACTGACTCCATTAGATTTTCCCCCCAACCATTTCCCAGTTGCTGTCACCAGTTCAGCGGTGTGTGGGAATGCTGGCGCACAGAACACACCTACACATAGGCTTGGCAGAATTTGATGTTTTTAAATATAATTTTGATGGATAATATCACTGTTTATTTTAAGCAATTTTTTAGATTTTTGTCAATTTGAATGTTCATAATTGTGCAAAATTATAGTTTTCCCCCCCAATTTTTTCTTGATTTAAATTTTCACGGTTGTGGGAAATGATGGAGGGTCAGACAATTATTTAATGACAGCAGGCGTTCAGGTTCAAAAAGTTAAAGTTTTATAACCATTAAGACCCCAACTGTCTACATCACATGGCTAAATATACAAAGTAAATAATCCTAAATCAACCTCTAATCTCAAGCAGCATTTTTTTTTACTTTGCTTATGTGTAAATTTCATTTATTATTGATGGAAATGTTTTTGCGTGGGTGAAACTGATGTTTACCATCATTCATGGAGAAAAATCAAATCCTTCCAACCTATCTATACAGTGTGGTGGCTACAATGCTGCTAGTGCATGTGATAGCAAGGGGGGGGACAGTTTAGAGCAAATATCATCCAAGGATGTTGTGTACGGGCGGGGAATCAGGGCACTCAAGCATCAGCTCTGGCAAAGGTCCCTCCACCTCACATAAACAGGTGTGTGTGTGTGAGGGGGGGGGGGTGTTCCTGAAGCTCTGCTTGGTTGGAAGTGATCTCCTATTAGGGTGAAGAAAGAAATGTATGTTATTGTAAAGGGAATCCCCCTAGCTTTGCTTTAGGGGTTTGATCTATAAGCTTAGTGTCATGGCCTAGCAATGGCAACCAAGTGACACGCAGGCCAGAATCCTGATGGTTTTATTTTTTGGTAGAGGCGATTCATTCCTGTTTGTAAGGTACAAGGTTAAAGCTCACATCCCTACCACTGAGCATCCCAGACACCCCAGGCACGGGGGTTAATTAGCTGCTAATACTGGAAGGATCTTCAACAATAACACAACCCCAGTGTATTTCCAAATCCATTCAGCACCACCGCAGCACTGGGCTACTGGGTCACTCCAGCATGGAAAACGCCGCCCCTCTGCCTGTATGTACCTGTCTGTGTGTGCAGGCTGGCAGGTGCTTGCCGAGAAGGGAGGCTCCATTGCCCGTCTTTTGGGCAGACCACTGAAAGAGCTTGTGATCTGTGCTCCCCCTGCCCCTTGACCCAGTGTGCCTGGCATAACAACCAGGAGGTGGCAGCATTTCCCAGCCTATCCTCCCTTCCTCCTCCTGGCTGAAAGTAAACCCTGCTTGAACTCTGGGCTCTGCAGAAGTGCAGACCAGAGCTGTCTTTCTCTGTGGATTTCTAGCCTGGTCTTTGTTTCCAGCTGAAGTGTCATCCTACCCTGCACCCATAGGGGAACAGGGCTGGCAACAGAGCACAGAGATCTGGGAAGCAGTGGTGCTGACCCCTGTCATTCTGACACCAGGCCTGTCATTCCCCCAGTTCTGGGGGTGGGACTCCAGAGCGTGAGGTGCCCTATTGCTGGAAGGGAGAATGGTCTCGTGGACAGGGTCCTGGGCTGGCACACTGGAGATGCAGCTTCAGTTCCTGGCTCCTTGGGTGAGTCACCTAATTAAAGGAACTGGGAAAACAGGTAATAATAACCCTTGGCACCTCCCATTATAGTTCTCTATAAAGCTGTGGGGTTGGTATTATCCCTCTTTGAAGATGGGGAAACTGAGGCCCGAGAGGGTATGGAGCCACATTGTTCTTGGCGTCTCCATTCTGGGTGCTCAGTTTGAGTCTGAGTTTCAGGGATGCCTCTGGGCGTAGGCTCCCCCTGGTCTCACGTGCAGTTGGAGGGCACTGAGAATCAGGCCCCAGGTTTCTCACCCCACCCCACTACCAGTGCTTTTGGGAGTTTTAGCCTGAGATTGCTCAGCCAGTGGGAGAGCTGGGACTAGAACCCAGGAATCCTTAGGCTGGGCCCTGCTCCATCCACTAGGCAAGACAGCCTCTCCTAGAAGCTACTTACAATAACCCAGTGCTGCTGCTTCAAATGCTGGTCCCTATGTGGATTCCAAATGCAGGTGCGTATGCGCACCATGCGCCAGAGCCAGCCACTGACCCACACGTGCATTGTGCGTTGACCATGTGGTGCGCCCGAGGCTTTAAGAGGATGTGCAGGTCGACGCCGCTCCAGTTCCCTCGTACCGCCACATGGCCAGAGTTGGAATCTCTGTTCCTCAGTGCTCTTCGCTCAGTAAGAGAATTACTCTCCGTTCGCTGTTGATAGTTTTCCTCTAGTTCTTATAGCTCTTAGTTCTTAGGTTTGCGTTGGGCTTTCCATTGCACTTTCTCTCCTCTGGGGGTCTTGCCCCGGCCCGGGGACCATGCCCCGGCAAGCCGGTTTTAAATACTATGCTTCCTGCCCGCGCTCCTTTGCCGTGAGTGACAAGCACTGTCTCTACTGTCTTGGTGAGACTCAAATCACCGCCAGCTGCTCCATCTGTCGCTTGTTCCTACGTCGTACCTGGGAAGCCAGAGAACTTTGCCTCTGCAATTCATAGAATCATAGAATCATAGAATCTCAGGGTTGGAAGGGACCTCAGGAGGTCATCTAGTCCAACCCCCTGCTCAAAGCAGGACCAACCCCAACTAAATCATCCCAGCCAGGGCTTTGTCAAGCCTGACCTTAAAAACCTCTAAGGAAGGAGATTCCACCATCTCCCTAGGTAACCCATTCCAGTTCTTCACCACCCTACTAGTGAAAAAGTTTTTCCTAATGTCCAACCTAAACCTCCCCCTCTGCAACTTGAGACCATTACTCCTTGTTCTGTCATCTTCTATCACTGAGAACAGTCTAGATCCATCCTCTTTGGAACCCCCTTTCAGGTAGTTGAAAGCAGCTATCAAATCGCCCCTCATTCTTCTCTTCTGCAGACTAAACAATCCCAGTTCCCTCAGCCTCTCCTCGTAAGTCATGTGCTCCAGCCCCCTAATCATTTTTGTTGCCCTCCGCTGGACTCTCTCCAATTTATCCACATCCTTCTTGTAGTGTGGGGCCCAAAACTGGACACAGTACTCCAAATGAGGCCTCACCAGTGCTGAGTAGAGGGGAATGATCACATCCCTCGATCTGCTGGAAATGCCCCTACTTATACAACCCAAAATGCCATTAGCCTTCTTGGCAACAAGGGCACACTGTTGACTCATATTCAGCTTTTCGTCCACCGTAACCCCTAGGTCCTTTTCTGCAGAACTGCTGCCCAGCCATTCGGTCCCTAGTCTATAGCAGTGCATGGGATTCTTTCGTCCTAAATGCAGGACTCTGCACTTGTCCTTGTTGAACCTCATCATATTTCTTTTGGCCCAATCCTCTAATTTGTCTAGGTCCCTCTGTATCCTATCCCTACCCTCCAGCGTATCAACCACTCCTCCCAGTTTAGTGTCATCTGCAAACTTGCTAAGGGTGCAGTCCACACCATCTTCCAGATCGTTAATGAAGATATTGAATAAAACCGGCCCCAGCACCGACCCTTGGGGCACTCCACTTGATACCGGCTGCCAACTAGACAAGGAACCATTGATCACTACCCGTTGAGCCCGACCATCTAGCCAGTTTTCTATCCACCTTACCGTCCATTCATCCAGCCCATACTTCTTTAACTTGCTGGCAAGAATACTGTGGGAGACTGTATCAAAAGCTTTGCTAAAGTCCAGAAATAGCACATCCACTGCTTTCCCCTCATCCACAGAGCCGGTTATCTTATCATAGAAGGCAATTAGGTTAGTCAGGCATGACTTGCCCTTGGTGAATCCATGCTGACTGTTCCTGATCACTTTCCCCTCCTTTAAGTGGTTCAGGATTGATTCCTTGAGGACCTGTTCCATGATTTTTCCAGGGACTGAGGTGAGACTAACTGGCCTGTAGTTCCCTGGATCTTCCTTCTTCCCTTTCTTAAAGATGGGCACTACATTAGCTTTTTTCCAGTCGTCCGGGACCTCCCCCGATCGCCATGATTTTTCAAAGATAATGGCCAATGGCTCCGCAATCTCATCGGCCAACTCCTTTAGCACCCTCGGATGCAGCGCATCCGGCCCCATGGACTTGTGCTCGTCCAGCTTTCCTAAATAGTCCCGAACTACTACTTTCTCCACAGAGAGCTGGTCACCTCCTCCCCATACCGTGCTGCAGAGTGCAGCTGTCTGGGAGCTGACCTTGTCTGTGAAGACAGAGGCAAAAAAAGCATTTAGTACACTAGCTTTCTCCACATCCTCTGTCACTAGGTTCCCTCCCTCATTCAGCAAGGGGCCCACACTTTCCTTGACTTTCTTCTTGTTGCTAACATACCTAAAGAAACCCTTCTTGTTACTCCTAACATCTCCGGCTAGCTGCAACTCCAAGTGTGATTTGGCCTTCCTAATTTCACACCTGCATGCCTGAGCAATACTTTTATACTCCTCCCTGGTTATTTGTTCAATCTTCCACTTCTTGTAAGCTGTTTTTTTGTGTTTAAGACGAGCAAGGATTTCACTGTTAAGCCAAGCTGGTCGCCTGCCATATTTACTTTTCTTCCTACACATGGGGATGGTTTGTTCCTGCAACCTCAATAAGGTTTCTTTAAAATACAGCCAGCTTTCCTCTACTCCTTTCCCCCTCATGTTATTCTCCCAGGGGACCTTGCCCATCAGTTCCCTGAGGGAGTCAAAGTCTGCTTTTCTAAAGTCCAGGGTCTCTGTTCTACTGCTCTCCTTTCTTCCTTGTATCAGGATCCTGAACTCGACCATCTCATGGTCACTGCCTCCCAGGTTCCCATCCACTATTGCTTCCTCTACTATTTCTTCCCTGTTTGTGAGCAGCAGGTCAAGAAAAGCTTTTCCCCTAGTTGGTTCCTCCAGCACTTGCACCAGGAAGTTGTCCCCTACACTTTCCAGAAACTTCCTGGATTGTCTGTGAGCTGCTGTATTGCTCTCCCAGCAGATATCAGGGTGATTAAAGTCACCCATGAGAACCAGGGCCTGTGATCTAGCAATTTCTGTTAGTTGCTGGAAGAAAGCCTCGTCCACCTCATCCCCCTGGTCTGGGGGTCTGTAGCAGACTCCCACCACGACATTACCCTTGTTGTTCATACTTCTAAATTTAATCCAGAGACACTCAGGTTTTTCTGCAGTTTCGTACTGGAGCTCTGAGCAGTCATACTGCTCTCTTACATACAAAGCAACTCCCCCACCTTTTCTGCCCTGCCTGTCTTTCCTTATTCCTTATGGAGGAGGCTATGCGCCCACATGCGCAATCAGATCCGGTGACCACGGATCCATCAGAGTGACGCCCAGCACCGGCGGCCATTGCCTCCTCGGGCCCTTCCTGTCCAGCACCAGCCCCTCCGGCCAAAGCCCACCGTGCACACAAGAATCGCGCTCATGGGCATAAAGGGGGCTCCCCAACGGGGACCGCCTCCAAGCGCAGTGTTGCCTCCCCGAGCTGTGCCAGGTCAGATGAGAAGTCACACATTGATCCAGACACTCCTGATCTGAAGAAGCCTTGCATGGAGCACGAGTCCAAGCACCGCACCCCACTGGTGCCACTGCCGGCCCTGGTGACTGATCCGCCACCATCACCTCCGGCTCCATCCACTCATCCAGAACCATCAGGACTTGCAGCTCCATGTACATCTGGCTGTCTCCTGCCTTTTATCCCCACAGCTGAGCTCATGCTGGTTCACCTCTATGCCCCGGTTCTTCAGGCACCTTTTGTCTGTTGTCTCCCGTTGACGAGCTGCTCCTGCTCCAGCCTTCTGCTCCGCTCTACCTTTCTCCACCGGCACCCTCAGATGCACCTTGCTTCTCTCGGATTGTCCATCCTTCACTGCACCACCAGTACCGCTGACTCTGAGAGCCCCACCCTTACTGGACCTGTCTTCAGACTCTGAGTGGTCTCAGAACTGGATTCTGCCTTCTTCCCTGCCCGGTCATACAGCCCAGCACCAACTGTACCATCCGACGTACGTTCCGCCAGCTGATCCTGGTTCTGCTACCCACAAGCTCCGCCGATGCCTGGCGACCCCTATGCTTGGCCCTACTGGACCGCTTGGAACCCCTACCGAGGCGTGCCACTCCACCCGCCTCATTGCCCTCCTCCAGCGCATACCACTCCTCCTCCTGTGCATGAGGAGCCTCCGACATTCCCACTCCTGCTGCACCAGCAGCACCGACAGCGCCATCACCCCTCTGGTCCATACGGGCGCCTCTTCATCCCCTGATGATGTTCTTATCCCACCCACTCTCTGCCATCCTGACGACCACGTGCAGTACCAGGACTTGCTTCGACGCATGGCTACAGCCCTCAACCTGCCTGTCAAAGATGTCCAGGTTCCACAAAACCGATTCCTGGACATCCTGCGACCCCCTGGATCCTCCTGTACCATCCTCCTTATTCATGACCCCCTCATGCAGCCAGCCCAAGCTGGTTGGCTGACCCCGGCCTCTTGTGCCCCTACCCTGAAATGGGCGTGTGCCATTATTTTGTTCTCTCTAAACAGGGTCGGATTAACCTTTTGTGGGGCCTGGTGCCAAATATATTTGTGGGCCCCCAATGGGGGCAATGGTGCGGGGAGATCGGTCCCTGGAGCGAGGGGCCGGCCAGGGGCATGGCATGGCAGGGGCGGCCCCGCTCCGCCCAGCCCAGTGCGAGGGCACTATTTACAAACCAGCAGTTGCCAGACGCACACTGTCCTGCCCGGCCCTGTGCTGCCAACATGCCCCTTCCTGTTGGGGGCGGGCCCATGCCACGCCACACAGCCCCCCCACCCATCTTCCCGACTCCCTATGGCCAGAGGCCCCCCTGGACTTGCTATGCCCAGCACCCCCGCCCAACCCTCCCACAAATGCACAGCACCCTGCACAACGCCACCCTTGCCCAGCGCCCCCCTGCCCATAGCCCCACCACCACTGCCCAGCACCCCACACAGAACCCCCACTCCCTAGTGCCCAACACACACATCTTCCCTGCCCCCTCACAGCCCAGCACACCTCCCCCCCAGACCCCTCAGAGACCCACTCCCCCACGCCCTACCTCCCGGCTGCACTCGCCGGCCCTGCTGGGAGGTGACTGTGTCTGCCGGGCTGAGCCGGCAGCCTGGTCCTGGGACGGGGAATCGCTCCGGCCCCTCTGGAGTGGCGCAATCAGCCAGGCCAGAGCCTGCCCTGGCCGGAGTCCCTCAGGACCCACATGCCTGGAGGGGCCCAGCCAAGCCCCCCAACACTGTCCCCCTCCCCCCGACTGCCGAGACTGGCCAGGCTTCTGCACCAGTCCCAGGCGGCTCAGCTCCGGGGAGACAGGTGGGCCCCTACAGGTGGTGGGAAGCAGAGACTGTGGAGCGGGACATGCCCTGGGGTGCGGCCCCAAAGGGGGCAGAGAGGAGTGCTTGGCCGGCTGGCGGGCAGGCCGAGAGGAGCAAGTGATGGCTGGGGGGGTCTCAGCAGTGCAAGTGGAGCAGGCCGGGGCCCGTTCTGAGCATGGGCCCAGCTCCATGCAGTAGCGGCGCCAGCTCTTCCGGCGCCCTAGGCGGCGGAAGGTCCCACCCCTGAAATGCCACCCCCAACAGCGGCGGCGGAAGGTCCCGCCCCAAAATTTGAACGGGCGGCCGCGGCACCGGTGCCCCCAAAATAGCAGTGCCCTAGGCGACCGCCTAGGTCGCCTAATGGGTTGCGCCGGCCCTGGCTCCATGGCACCACTGGCGCCATTGTAAACCCGGCACTGCCTCTAAGGGCACAGACTTTCTCTTCGCCCACCCATCCCCGCACTCGCTGGTGGGGCAAGCTGCGACTGAGCTCGTCTGCCGGCAGCATTTCCCTCCATGCCGCCCGACTGGGCTGCTAAGAAGCTCGACCTGCTGGCCTCCAATTCGTATTGCCAGCTACCAGGCCATCTTGCTCAAGTACGACTTTCTTTTGTACTCTAAGCTGGCAGCCTTTCAGGCCTTTCTCCCCCCCGAAAAACAGCAGGACTTCCAACGCCTTGTGGACGAGGGCAGCCTGGTAGCTAAAGTGACTCTCCAGGCTACGGTTGATGCCACCGACACCATGTCACGCTCCCGGGCATCTGGGGTTGCCCTCCGCTGAGACTCCTGGCTCCAGTCCAGCGGTTCCCACAGGAGGTCCAGACTACTCCGGAGGACTTTCCCTTCGAGAACAGTAAGTTGTTCAGTGACAAAACAGTGGAGTCTTTGCATTTGCTCAAAGACTCTCGTGCCACTCTCCGGTCCCTGGGCCTCTACTCCCCAGCCCCAGCTCGCTGCCAGCTACAGTCATCCTTCCAACCCCATCCCCGCACCACATTCCAGCCTTACCCCCAGCGCCCGCCTGGCTCTTCCCGCCCATGTTCACAATGGCCATGCTCCTCTGCTACCGCTACTTCTTCCACATCTCTCTGCAATGTCCTCCCAAGCAGCCCTTTTGACTCCTTACTCGAGACCTGCAAACCTTCCTCCACCCCTCCTACCACCTTGCCCCCTTCGCTCACAACTGGGGTCAGATTACCACTGACTGCTGGGTGCTGGCATTGAATTCCTCTCCTTTCCCCCCCGCCATCCTCCCCAGCAGCGCCTGGACACTCCCTCACAGTGCCACCTTCTCAGAGAGGAAACAGATGCCCTCTGTTGGAGGGCTTTTCCTTCACCCTCTCCCTCGTTCTTGTCACGTAGATTGGAAGCAGAAGACCAGAAGTCTGAAGCGCAGACAATGTGATGTTTATTCGGGTTAGTTTCCAAGCAAGCAGATTCCGAAGCCCTTCACACCAGTCAGGCTTATCTCTATACGCCGATAGAGTCCGTTCCCCAGTGTTCTGTTCCCAGCTCCGACGCCGCAGCGCGTTTACCCCGCGTCCCCCCTCCCGGCTCCGACGCCGCCGCGCGTTTGCCCCCCGTCCTCCCTCCCCGCCCCGCCGCCGCCGCGCGTTTTCCCCCCCCGCCCCCTTTCCCCCCCGTCCCCCCGCCCGGCTCCGACGCCGCAGCACGTTTACCCCCGCGTCCCCTTTCCCGGCCCCGACGCCGCAGCGCGTTTGCCCCGCGTCCCCCTTCCCCGCTCCCACCCCCCAGCCCGGTTTCCCCCCCCGCCCCCTTTCCCCCCCGTCCCCCCGCCCGGCTCCGACGCCGCAGCCCGTTTACCCCCCCCTCCCCCTTCCCGGCTCCGACCCCGCAGCGCGTTTACCCCGCGGCCCCCTTCCCGGCTCCGGCGCCGCAGCGCGTTTGCCCCCGCGGCCCCCTTCCCCGCTCCGGCGCCGCTGCGCGTTTCCCCCCGCGTCCCCCTTCCCCGCTCCGCCGCCGCAGCGCGTTCACACCGCGACCCCCTTCCCGGCTCCGACGCGGCAGCGCGTTTACCCCCGCCTCCCCCTTCCCGGCCCCGCCGCCCCCGCCCCGCGCCCCCCCCCCGTCGCCCGTCCCCGCTCCGACGCCGCAGCGCGTTGACCCCCGCGTCCCCTTTCCCGGCCCCGACGCCGCTGCGCGCCTCCCCCCGGGGCCCCGTTCCCGGCTCCGACGCCGCAGCGCGTTTACCCCCGCGTCCCCCTTCCCGGCTCTGATGCTGCAGCCTTGCCTGTGTCCCTGTTCCAGTTCCGCCCCCACCCTTAGCAAACATGATTCCAATTTCCCTTCCCCCCACTTTCTGTTTGACCCCAGTTTATATAGTAATAGTCTCAACTATACCTTAACCCAGGGGTCGGCAACCTTTCAAAAGTGGTGTGCCGAGTCTTCATTTATTCACACTAATTTAAGGTTTTGCGTGCCAGTCATACATTTTAAAGTTTTTATAAGGTCTCTTTCTATAAGTCTATAATATATAACTAAACTATTGTTGTATGTAAAGTAAATAAGGTTTTTAAAATGTTTAAGAAGCTTCATTTAAAATTAAATTAAAATGCAGAGCCCCCTGGACTGGTGGCCAGGACCCGAGCAGTGTGAGTGCCGCTGAAAATCAGCTCGTGTGCCGCCTTCGGCACCCGTGCCATAGGTTGCCTACCCCTGCCTTAACCAATCATTTTACTGAAATTTAAATAACCAATCCTAACATATTGTAACATAATTCTCTAACCAATTATATCCCACGACCCTAATTAACTTACACAGCAGACAGAAACAATTAGAGAACCAGACAGATTAACAATAGAGAAGTGGGGGCCATAAAGATAAAACATACAGAAATGAGGTTTCACAAGTGATTTCTTGCCAGACAGGATGATATCAAACCAAGTTTTCCTTAACCATCTGAAGATCTGTTTCTTTATCTGGTGGTGATGGGCACTATCAGGACAGGATCGTCTTCCTAACAGCCCAATAGCACCTTATTTCAGTGTGACTGGTTGGGGATGTGAGGATGTGACCGGTCACTTCCCAGCTTATGGCTGCCCCGGCTGCTTAGCCAAAGGCCTTAGCCTTAAGAACAAGGCCTCAGACTCTCCTAGTAGACAAGGCCCATACCCAGGCAGACTGTGATTTTGATTCTTTGTTTTATACCCCTGTAACTAGCTAAGTGATAAAAATACACCTAAGTTCTTAAAGTATAGGCTTTACAGGCAGGCCTGAATATCTATGTTCTAACTCCCTCCTGTGGAAGGGCATCTTAGAACTCGTCCCGCCCCCCGATCGGGGCCGGGGCCCCCCACGTGTTCATGAGGGTCTTTGCTGTTGTGGCGGCATACATGCGTCAATTAGGTCGCTTGCTGTTTCCTTATCTGGACGATTGGCTCCTCATGGCACCGTCTCAAACCAGTCTTCTGGCTACCATCCGAACCCTACGTTCCCGCTTCGATGCCCTGGGAATCTGCATCAAGAAGAAATCCGTCCTCGTCCCTATTCGCTCTCTTACCTTCATAAGAGCTCCTTTGGACTCTGTTGTGGCACATGCCTTCCTTCCTTCAGACCGCTTCGCTGCTCTCACCACACTCCTTGTGCAGCTCTGCCGCCACCCGCGCATCCGTCAGTGCCTTTCCCTTCTGGACCAGATGGCGGCCAGCACTTCGATTACGCCATATGCCTGTCTCCATCCGTGGCTCCACTCTGTCTACAACCCACTGTCCAACCATCTCAGCAAGCCGGTTCTCATCCCCCTATTGGTCCTCGCCTCTCACCTGGTGGTGCAACCCGTCCACGGTCCTAGCTGGCATCCCAGGACGCCTCACCCCACCTCACGCCACATGCCTCCCTCGCTGGCTGGGGTGCTCATCTGGATGGCCACACAGCTCAAGGCCTCTGGTCACCCAGGGAAGCGCGGATGCACTTCATCCGCCTCGCCTGCCACGCTTTTCTGCCCTTTCTCCACTCTCACCACATCCATCTGCTGTCCCACAACATGACAGTGGTCGTCATAAACAAACAAGGCGGGGCTTGATCCCCCTCTCTTTGTGCAGAGACCATCTTCCTTTGGAACTGGTGCCTCGGACACAACTTACACTACAGACTGTTCACCTTCCAGGCACCAGCAACTCCCTGGCGGACCTGCTCAGCCGCTCCTTCCATGCCAACACAAGTGGGAACTTCACAACACCACTCTCCGTCCCTCTTCTGTCTCTGGGGCACACCGCGTTGGGACCTCTTTGCCACCCCAGAGAACCACTAGCTTTCCCTGTTTTGTTCCAGGGAAGGCCTCAGCCAGGGCTCCCGGGGTGATGCCCTCCTTCAATCCTGGACCACCAGCCTCTGCTACGCTACACCTATTCCCCTGCTTCCCCAAGTCCTGCGCAAGGTGCAGCGCGACCGCGCAACTCTTCTCCTCATTGCCCACACCTGGCCTCACCAGTACTGGTACCCGGATCTCCTACATCTCTCCGCTCGCCCTCCAATCCATCTCCCGGACCTCCCACATCTCTTTACACAAGCAAACAGCCAGCTGCGACACCCCAATCTATCTCACAGCCTGGGGTTTGGATGGGGCTCATGCATAGACAATGCATGCTCCTCTCCTGTCCGCAACATCCTTACCCAGAGCCGGCGCCCGTCTACTCACGCATATTACTGAGCCAAATGGTGCCATTCTACCATCTGGGCACAGTGCCACCAACACCCCCTGCACTCTGTCTCCATTCCCATCATCCTCGATTATCTGCTCTCTCTCTGCTGATCAGGCCTCGCCCACTCCTCCGTCTGCATCCACCTGGCCGCACTTAGTGCCTTCCTTCGCCCTGTGGATGGGTTTTCCGTCTTCACCCACCCTACTACCTCCTGCTTCCTTTGCGGCCTTTTCAACGCCTTCCCCACGGTCTGGTACTCCTTCCTGGGACCTTAATCTCATCCTTGCCACCCTTGAACCACTCTGCTCCCTCACTCCTCTTTCCACGAAGGAGATCTTTCTGGTGGCTGCCACCTCTGGACAATGCCTTAGCGAACTGGTGGCCATGATGGCGGTGTGACAGTGCACCCCATAAGGCTTTATGGAAATATGCTTATGAATGTATATATGACATAACTGGAATATGTTTTATGCTACATATGCCATGTAACATATCTATGTAGAGGTTATGATCTACTGAATGTATTCCTCCTATTTGTATGCATGTGTCATTTTTGTGTTCAAAGTTATGAATATTGGCTGTGTACTTGCTTGATTTCTAAGTAGCCTTAGTAAAGCATTTGGTCAGCTTCTTGAGAAAGAAATGTGCAAGTTAAGTGCCCAATCAAGAAACACTTAACGGACAATGGATCTTGGAAGGCTCCAATCCACATAAGAAGTCTACTTGAGGATATTCAAGGTAGCATGTGAACCATGGCTGCTACCTGTAAGTTCTGAGTCATACATGGACATGTGACTTGTCCAGGTGACTTCAAAACTCCATCTTGGAACTGAAATTTGCATAGGAGAGAGGAGGGGGTCTCCACCCACAAGAGAAAGTCTATTTAAACCCCTGGGAGACCCCTCCATTTTGTCTTCAGATGGCTCAAGAGATATCCTCTCCACCCCCAAGGATACATGAAAGAAACTGGAACAAAGGACAGTAACTACAGGGGGTGAGTGATTGCTGGACCCAGACTAGAAGGAGACTAGTCTATAAAAGGAAGCTTACTGGAACACCTCTGAGGGTGAGGTTTTATCTGTATTCAGTTTTCTTACTGTATTCGGCATAGACTTGCGGGTTTTATTTTATTTTACTTGGTAATTCACTTTGTTCTGTCTGCTATTACTTGGAACCACTTAAATCCTACTTTCTGCATTTAATAAAATCACTTTTTACTTATTAATTAACCCAGATTATGTATTACCTGGGGGGGGGGGGGGCAAACAGCTGTGCATATCTCTCTATCAGTGTTATAGAGGGCGAACAATTGATGAGTTTACCCTGTATAAGCTTTATACAGGGTAAAACAGATCTATTTGGGGGTTGGACCCCATTGGGAGTTGGGCACCTGAGTGTTAAAGGCAGGAACACTTAAGCTGCTTTCAATTGAGCCTACAGCTGTTTGGGGACGTGGTTCAGACCTGGGTCTGGGTTTGTAGCAGGCTAGCGGGTCTGGCTCACACCAGGCAGGGCACTGAACCCCCAAGCTGGCAGGGAAAGTGGGCTCAGGGGTAGTCTCAGCACATCAGTTGGCAGCCCCAAGGGGGTTTCTGTGATCCAACCCATCACAAGCAGATCCACCTTTCACTGTCTTCCATGAGGTCAGGGACTCCCCACGCCTCCATCCCAAATTTCTTCACAAAGTGGCCTCACCGTTACACCTTAACCAGTGTGTGCACCTCCCAACCTTCTACCCTAAACCACACACCTCCCCTCGAGAAGGTATGTCCACACTCTCGATGTTTGGCGGGCCTCTTATCTTCCGTGTACCCGCGCCTTCTGGGTGTCTCTGCAACTCTTCAGCACCACTGCTGAATGCTGCCAGGATTGCACACTCTCTTCACTGTGACTCCCTAAATGGATCAACCGGTGTATTGCCGACTGCTGGGTGCTCTCCTGTGTCTCCCCATCTCCGGGGGTCATGGCCCACTCTACGCGGGCGTATGCTGCTACGTTGGCCTTCCTCGTGGATGTCCTGTGGCATGACATTTGTAGGGCAGCCACCTGGACCTCCATCCACACCTTTTCCACCAATTACGCTATCACCCCTGCCACTGCAATGGATGCAGCAATCGGTCGCACACTATCCTACAGACTGTCTCTTCTCGTGAGCCCTCCCGCCCTGACCACTGCTTGCTACTCTCCCATGTTTGGAATCCACCTAGGGACCAGCACTCAAAGAAGAGAAAGTTACTTATTGTAACTGGAGGTTCTTCGAGATGTTTGGTCCCTATCTGGATGCCAATCCTGCCCTCCATTCCTCTGCTCTGGGCTCCCTTGCTTCCAGGTAAGAGTGAATTGGAGCAGCGTTGACACGTGTAGCCTCTTAAAGCTTGGAGGCGCCATGCGGTTGACGCATGATGCACGTGTGGGTCAACGGACACTACTGTGAACAGTTCTGGCTCCGGCTCATGGTGCGCATGCGCACCTGTGTTTGGAATCCAGATAGGGAGCACACATCTCAAAGAACCTCCAGTTACAGTAAGTAACCTTCTCTCCAAGAACGCAGCTTCTCTCCTCTTTACAAAAGCTCCCAAGTGAGTCTTATTTTCAAACATCGGCTCCTACTTGCAAACTGTTGTGGATTTCTTTGTGCAGCTGCCAGTTGTTTAAATATTTAAACTTGACAATGAGGTCATGACTCAGTGGCTGACAAATAATGGTCGAACTAGCTGTGTCACAGGCAGGAAGAATTAGATCATTTAATGTCTTAAAGACACAGTCCCTCCATGTCCAAAACCAACCTTTGCAAAGAACTCACTCTCCTCATGTTTCAGAGGGGTAGCTGTGTTAGTCTGTATCAGCAAAAACAACGAGGAGTTCTTGTGGCACCTTAGAGACTAACACATTTATTTGGGCATAAGCTTAGTGGGTTTTAGCCCATGAAAACTTATGCCCCAATAAATTTGTTTGACTCTAAGGTGCCCCAAGTTCTCCGTGTTGTTTTTACTCTCCTCGTGGTGGGCGACCTGTTCCTAAGAGCCCAGCTGAGGTGAGGCCTCCTGGGAGGCTCCGAGCGGCACCAATGCCTCGCTTAGCCATCCTTAACAAACCGGAGCTGCCTCCTGGACACCGAGCGTCCAGGGATTGTTTTGCTTGTTTTTCTCTTTTACAATGGAAGAGAAACTAGATCTTGCAAATTTCAATGCCAATTCTGCAACTGCGCAAAACTGCTGGGTTCAAGTCCTTGTGTAAGGCAGGGATCACTGTTAGAATATATTGTGCTAATAATTATCTCTCTAATAACACTCAGCACTTCACTAGCACCTTTCAGCTGTAGACCTTAGCGCGCATTACAAAGCTACATATCATTTTGCCCATTGTACAGATAGAGAAACCGAGGCACAAGGCCACCTAGCGAGTCTACAGCAGATCTGAAAATTGAACCCGCGTCTCCTGACTCCCAGTCTGCTGCAGCTATTGCGTTTCCTCTGTCGGTCTCAAGATGCCGTAGCAAAGTCCCCAAGTGGGGCTGGCACGGTGCCAATCCCACAGCGTGGCTGTCGGCACAGCGGTCCCATTGGCGTGGAGCAGTTTGCAGGATCAGGGCCGCCACTGGCCCTGTTCGGCGGGCAGGGAGTTGCGCCCTCGCCAATGAGCCTTTTCCGGTAGCCACAGGAGGGATTTAACCTGGTTTCTGGTAGCCCCCCGCCCGTCCCGTGACTCGCTGCAAATCCATCTCCCCTGATCGCTTCCAAGGCACAAAACCAGCCCCCGGCCGGGGGTGAAGCGGCCGGGCCCGGGCGGGGCACGGCCAGTGCCTTGCTCCAGGAATAACGGAGCGCGGTCGCTTTAATAGCGGGTGCGATCGCTTCCCACCCTTCCTGGGCCGGCTCCAGAGCCAAGTGGGCGGCCCGCGGGGGTGTTTCCTCTGGCGGCGGGAGCCGGCGGCGAGCAGAGGGACGCGGGGAGTTTCCATCGCCAGCGGGCAGCACCGAACTTCCCGCCCGCGCGCCCGGCCCGGGAACAGAAGCGAGCCGGCCCCGGGGAACTCCGGGCGCTCCCCGGAGCCAGGCGGGGGCTGGGGGCTGGGCTGCTCCCGGGCGCGGCTCAGCCCTGGCGGATTTCACCTCGCGCCGGGCTACGCCGGGCGGATTAGTCTAGTCGAGGCATTGGCGGGGGGAGGCTCCGGCTGCGGGTCCCCGCGAACCAGCTGGAGGACGGAGGACGAGGGTGAGTCCGGCTCCCAAGGGCTGCGTGGCTCTGCCTCCCCCTCGGCTGCTCCCCGCGTCTGACCCGCCCCCGGCCCCCAGCCGGAGCCCCCGGCCCGCCCGGGACTGCTCGGGTGAGCGCCAGCGGCCTGCGCCGGCTGGGGAGAGGGGCAGGGAGGATGGTGACTCAGGTGAGCAGCGCCGATCTCTCCCCTCTCCTCTTCCCTGGGCCCTGTACGTGGCCTGGCCCTTGTCCTGCGCGGGGCTGTCAGCGGCAGCGCCCGGCAGGGGGAGGCTGAACCCTCCTGGGCAGCTCCAGCGGCTGCGTCTCTGTCTGTTCGGGGAAAGAACTTGGCAGCCAGTTCCCGAGCTCCCTGCTTTACACAGGGCCTGTGCTGCAGCTTGGGGTGTATCTGCATGTCCCTTCCTAGTGCTAGGCCAGTATGTGGCCCCCCTTCTTCCCCCTCGCCGGAAAAGTGCCGTAAGGCCCAAGCTTTCCAAGCGCTGAATATGGGCCACAAAGGGCGGCTGGTAAATGCCTGTTGTGAGTCATCCTTGCACAAGGACTGCAGCCAAAAGGGGCTTGTTATTTACCTGAAAGGAGCCGGTAAATATGGCCCTGAAAGCCAACTGGCTGCTGCCACTTCATGACTCAGGCAGGCCAGGCTTGGCTGCGGGGGTGTCTCCCCTCTGTTCAATGACTGGTGACTGGCTCCTTGTTCCCTTAGTTAAAAAATAACTGATGATCAAGGGCTGGAAATATTCCCAGAGTTTGCTGGCGTGCATGGCCTCCCCTCCCCCACAGGAGGAATGAGGATAGAGCAGAAGGAAGGGGCCATGAGACGAAAGCTTCAGGGTGTCACTGACTTGAGCTAAGGGTACTGGGTGATGGGCCCTGTTTGCAGTGGTGCTGAGCACTTGCAATTTCAGATGAAGTAAGTGGGCTTCAGGGTTGCTGAATACTCCTGGAAATCAGGTCCCAAGACCTCAAAGCACTTCATGCATGTGGGGTGTAGCTCACAGTCCCCAATTTACAGATTGGGGAAACTGAGGCACAGAGAGGGGAAGGGAAGCAACTCGCCCAAAGTGACATGCTGCTTCCACTCAATAGCTGGCATCTGGATCCCGATGATGCCATCTGTTCCCATTGCTGGACTTGTCTGCTACATAGGAGGAGCTGGGCGTGGCTTCCGGCTCACTGGAGAGGTGGGGGAGCAGTGGTGGTTTCTCTGTCTCTAATGTGTGTCATCTTCTCTCTGAAGTGACGCCCAGGGACGGGATGCAAGATGGCTGACCTGAGCAACATCCAGTCCGCAGCTTCCAAGAGCATCCGGCCTTTCCGGTCCAGTGAGGAGTATCTCTATGCCATGAAGGAGGACTTGGCTGAGTGGCTCAACATCCTCTATGGCTGGGATGTCCAGGTGGAGAATTTCATGGAGACCCTGGAGACCGGGTGTGATCTCTGCCAACATGCCAACAATGTCAACCGCATTGCTCTGGAGTTCCAGCAGCAGCACCCAGAAGTTGCTGCCTGCATGAGGGTGCCCCAGAATGAGGTTGTCTACCAGCCCAAGAATGTGGTGCCCGGCTCCTTCATCGCCAGGGACAACGTCTCGAATTTCATCCAGTGGTGCCGGCAGGACCTGGGCATCCAGGACGTGCTGATGTTCGAAACCAATGACCTGGTGCTGAAGAAGAATGAGAAGAACTTCGTCCTGTGCCTTTTAGAGGTCGCTAGGAGGGGCTCCAAGTTTGGGATGCTGGCCCCCATGCTGATCCAGATGGAGCAGGAGATTGAGGAGGAAATGAGGGATCAGATAGCCAATGGGGGGCTGGAAACCCAGGAGGATAGCCAAGACCTGGGCCCTGAGTCACCTGTCTACCCTAGCAGGGCGCAGAGAATCTCCTTGTGTGACCTCAAGAACCTGGATGAGCTGGTGAGAGACTGTTCCATTTTGTTGGTATTTTGTGCCCCCAAGTAACGTACAAGCAACGTGAGACCCTCTCCCACCATTACCCAGTGTGGCTCTCCTAGTGATCTAAGCCACTTTAGTGTTTTACTGTGGGGAGGTAACTGGAACGCATTGGTTCTCTCCACCCACCAGTGGTTACATTTCCTCCCACTCCAACTTGTTTCTACTCTTCTTGCTCAGCGCATCTGTAGGCCTGGTGCATTCTCCCGCCTGGTCCCCAGACCCACCCACAAAGACGTGCTGGCCCCAGTTTGGGAAGGGGACTGTCACGTGGTGTATTATAGCTGAGGGGGATCATGGCAGGCCTAATGTGGAGGCTGGAGTGCTGCGTAGCTTGGAGGCTTTGGTGATAGGGGAGCATGGGGCCTTCCACCTCCAGTGGGCAGATGGAATTGGCCCCAAGTTATTGGTGAGAAGTTGCCCCTCTGATGGCAGTGTGGTGGCCCGTGTGAAATGGGGATGGGAGGGCAGGAGTTGTGTCCGCATCCCAACAAACCTCTGTTGTGACTGGCCTGCTGGGCAGAGAGGGTGGGATAGTCCTGGGCACTGACTGAGCCTTCCTGTCCCAGGGATGGGTGTGCCAGGCCAAGCGTGAGCCGTGGTTGCAGCCGAGTGGGGCATTGGGGAAGTGTGCGGTGCCACCACCAGGTCTGCGGGGATGGGTGTTGGGCTGAGCTGGTACGTGGGGATGTACCAAACCAGCGATTCTCTGGCCACCCCAATGGTTCTGACAGGGTTTAAACTTTCACCGTCTTTAAAAATTAAGTTGTTAACCCCTTCTGCCTGGGAAACAGTCATTCTGCATGGGCCCCAAAGCAGTGCTGTCTGATCCTGTCACTAGAATTTCTCGCATCCATCTCCCTGTGGCATTAACTCTGAAACCTAACAACAGAGAAAGTGTCAGCATCCTTAAAGGGGCAGTGCCACCTTAAAAATGCATTGTAAGCAAACATTTGTGACTAATGATGTCTTAGATGAGTGAAAGTGAAATGTGCTATTTGTGGTTTGTTTGTTTTTTTCCCCCCTCTCTCAGATGCTGGAAATCAGTGCAGGTGGCTCTTTGACTTTCCAGTTCTTGATGCTGCTGGGTTTGGGTGCCTTGGGCAGCAGGGACTGGCTTGTTGAACAAACACAGCATTTTTCACTGGAGCTTGTACTGATTGTGGGAGCATTTCTGTTGGTCTCTGGGCTTTTATAGAAGCTTTTTTCAGGATTGCCATTTTGGGCCACATTTTAAGTTGACTTCGGTCTCTCTAACTATTTCACTGCTGAGTCGTGTAGTGAAGAGGGCCAACCATGGGCTCGTATAGGGAGCCAGTACGATTTCCTCTCCTTGCCACCTCTCTGACCCTGGGGCGGGGAAGTGACAAGGGCTGCAGGCTCCAAAGCTGTCAACGTGCCACTCTTGGGCTGTGCTCAGTTGAAAGGGCAGAGTGGTCCCATAGCAAAGCCAGATACCGCCCGGAAAGTTGTCTGTGTGGGTGAGGGACGCGATCCCCTTAGAGGAAAGTCTGATATGCGTAATCACCCATCTGTTTTCCTTGGTACCTTTTCTATCTGTGAGGATTTTGATCTTGCTGCTTATTTATTATTTGTCCAAAGGGACTCCTGGCGCCCATGGATGGAAAAACACCCTGACATCCCAGCAAGCTCTGGCAAAGCCAGGCTGTGGATCAGAGCTGTGAGGAAGGCGCCTGTCTCTAATGGAGACCTAGGGCTCCCCTGGGAGATGAGACCGTTGTAATCAGATTCTCTCAGCTCAGCTGAAGCTTCATCACACTTTTTTCCATCTTGAGAAAACAGCTCTTCTCCCAGTCCGGGCTTTGTTCGAAGCCTAGTGCTGCACTAGGACGGAAAGCAGGGGTGGCTGATGGGGTTATGCTGAAGCTGGGGGCCTAGGGAATATGACGAAGGGAGATCTCTATTTCCCAGCCCCAGGAGCTGCAGGTCCTGAATGCTGCTTTCAGAGCTGGCCCTGTGGTTGCTGAAGCAGTCTCTCTCTCCCAAAGTACACAGGCTGAAATTAAGCCCTTGGATAAATCACTGGCTTTATTTTTAGACATGGAGTTTGCTTTATAGCTTCTCAAGTGGAAACATGCAGAAATGCTGGTTCTTCCCAAGGTGTGACACACCCTCTTTGCAAAGCAAACCAGGGAGTGGCTGTGCCCTGGCTGTAGGCAGGGAGAGCAGTCTGCTACCTTCTGGGGCCTGCTCATGGGAGAGGCCCTGCTAAGAGAGGAGGAGGCTGGTGCAGGGGAGTCAGCCTGGGGGAAATCCTGGTTTCTCTCCCCCTTGCAGTGGGTCTGGGTGTCACCCAGGGGGGCTGAGTCTGATTCTCAGTGAATCGCTCCTCGGAGCTGACCCCTACCTGAGGGCTGGAAGTTGGGCTGGTGCTGAGCCTGGATCACCCTGAGGAATCCCCTGTGTAGGAGGAATCCTAGGGGGGCTGGTTCCACCTGGTTTAAGGCCTCTTGTGCTGCTCTGGTAGTGTGAGGGGCCCTCTGTCCTGACAGCACCGTTCTGATGTGGGCGTTCCAGGCTGGCCCACGTTAACCACTGTGCACTTGGTGCACTTGTACGGGGCCCCCAACCCCAGGGGAGAGAGCCCAGAACCGAGCAGCACTGCGACCCGCGCGCCAGCTCACAACGCCACTTGCTTAGTGTGGCCTGGCCGCTCGTCTGTTGTGGGCCAAACCCAAGCAGCACAGGGCCATGCGAGCGCAGGGAGCGATGGGAGCACGCAGAGTTGCTGGGCGGCCGCATGGGGACCAGCTGAGCACTGAGGTGGGGGTGAACGTCCAGGCAGGTCCTGGGGGCTGGGGCTGAGTTGTTGGTGGGCTGTGGGGTGAGTGGGCAGTTTGGGGGCGTGAGTTAGGGAGGATCGGGGGGCTGGGGAATGTTGAGGGATGGTGGGGGCAATGGGGTGAGTAATGGGAGATGTTGGGGACTGCGGTGAGTGGGGTGTATGTCAGGGATGCGTGGGAGCTGTCCAGGCAAGTGGGAGGTGGGGGGGTACATGTGGAGTGGGAGGGGCATTTAGGGGCCTGTGTGTGGGGTGGGGAAGGGGGCATTCTGGGGTCTGTGGGAAGGGATATATGTAGTAAGTGCTTTGCTGTCTAGTTTATGGAAGGTGAGGGGGCCCCCCCATTTTCCATATCACTCAGGGCCCCAAAATTCCTTAATCTGGGCCTGATTCTGGGGCTCCCAAGGCCTCTATCCCATAATGCCTAGCGCTGCTGCTGGGAACGGGGCTTTGGGGCCGTTTCTATCCAGAGCGGGATAGGGGCCGGAGGACCAGCTGATCAGGGTAGCTATGGCAGTTGTAGCTTCCCAGGACTGTTGGCCGTTCTGGGACAGTCAAACCCCAGCCCAAGGCTTTGTCCCCGGCACTGCAGCCACCTGGCCCGACCGGTGCTTGGAAGGAGCTGGGGCGTGGACGGGAAGAGTGGCGAGGTCGGGACAGCCAGTGGGGTTTTGTGATGCTCTCTCCTGGCATGGCCAGGGATGGAGAGTCTCACCCACTGGGGAGTGAATGTGCTTGCGACAGAGCCAGAGCTTGTTAATGCTGCTCTCCAAGTCCAACCCCTCCGCTAGTCCACTCCTGGGCCCAGCGTGTGGCTTGGCCTCTGCAGAGACAGCAATCAACCCTCCCGGCCCTGTTGTCTGGATGAGGAAACTGAGGCTCAGGGAAAGGCCTCAGCATGGTGAAAGGTGGAGTTGGTGTTAGAGCCAGGAGTGAAATGCTGATGTCCAGGGGCTAAGAGGAGCTGTCCTTGAATCCAAGCAGGTCTCCACTCGGGAATCTCTCTGCTGCAAATCCTGTGATCTAACCGATGCCAAATGCCACTGCTCCCATGTGAGGCTATGCACTTCCTGATTCTGGTCAGAAGCAGAAATGCTCCAGGGAAGCTGTTCTCCAGGGCTTTCCCAGCCAGGCTGCAAGCAGGAGGGCATGGTGGGTACAAGCCTGCTCTCTCGTGAGCTTTCCGCCCTGACTTCTCAGCTCGAGAGATTTGCAGAAGTAAGTGAGGGCTGGGATGGGACCTTAGAGCTCCATCCCTGGGGTCGCGCCACGCACTGCCCTAGAGATGAAGCAGGGATGGGACTGTTCATCTGACCCTAGCGGGCTCAGCCCTCGCTGCTGGGCCTGTACCCAGGCTGTTGGCCATGGAGCCCTGTCCTTATAGCAGCAACTCCGCTGGGGCCTGTGAGCTAGGTACTGAACAGACCTATCCTAGGTGACAGCCCCTGCTCGGCAGAGCGTGCAGTCAGAGACCAGACACAGCGGAGACCCCCATCCTGGCAGCTGTGGTAGGATGTGCACACCTCTTAGCCCGTTAGTTGCTCTCCGCCGGCCCAACCGTAACCCGGGAACCTCCAGCTCCTCTCGCTGTTGGCAGTGACTTTGCTTAGTGTATTCTTGGGTGCTGATGAGGTTTAGGCGGGATGTGGTGCATTCTGGGTGCTGGGAGGGGCTTAGAATCACAGACTATCAGGGTTGGAAGGGACCTCAGGAGGTCATCTAGTCCAACCCCCTGCTCAAAGCAGGACCAATCCCCAACTAAATCATCCCAGCCAGGGCTTTGTCAAGCTGGGCCTTAAAAACCTCTAAGGAAGGAGATTCCACCACCTCCCTAGGTAACCCATTCCAGTTCTTAAATGGGTGCCATTTGCTGCAGGGTGTGGGGTCTAACTATGGTTCTTCTCTGGCCCCCATCACTGCTGTATCAAGCACTTCACAATCGTCAATGGATTTATCCCTACACAGCCCTGTGGGGCAGGGCTGTTCTCCCAGGAGTCAGATGGGAAACTTAAGCCCAGAGAGAGATGCCTTCGAAGTCACACAGGGAATTCGCTGCAGGGTTGGGGAGCAGCCAGCCAAGCAACTGGAGTTGCTCCTTGTCAAGTGCTTTATAATTGTAATGGTGGGTCATGTGTTTGTGCTGATGTCCCTCTAGCAACTTCCAGCCTTGCGGGGGGATGGCGGGCAGGGCCAATCGCAGCTGGGCAGCGGCAGAGGCTGGTGGCTAGCAGTGTTGGGGGGTTAATGACGTTGTGCATGCTGCAGCCTCGCACCGGCCACCCACGGACGCTGTTAATAAATAATAATATATGGAGATATACCTATCTCATAGAGCTGGAAGGGACCCCGAAGGGTCATCGAGTCCAGCCCCCTGCCTTCACTAGCAGGACCAATTTTGCCCCAGATGGCCCCCTCAAGGATTGAACTCACAACCCTGGGTTTAGCAGGCCAATGCTCAAACCACTGAGCTATCCCTCCCCCCCAATTGCCACTGGCGTGTGTGTGCTGCTATTGCCAGGCATGCAGCGAATGCAGGAGGGCTGCTCCTCTCTGCCGTGGGGAGCAGAAGTGCACTGCTTAGGGCAGATCTGCTGCCTCTTGGAATCCACCTGGGGCAGCCTCCTGGCTCCGTGGTGGTGTGACGGCGCCCACAAGTGATGGCAGGCTTTCCTTGGGGCCCTGCAAGCAACCTTGTGGATCTCAATGCTGGCTGGCAGCCTTCCTCCCCTAACTCCCACAAAGGGCCATCCTGCAGCATGCAGTGGTCCTAGGAGCCTGCTGTCAGGGGAGCGCCTGGCATTGCTAAGTGGGGGTGCCCTGAGGCCTGGTGGGGAAGAAGCTTTCTCTAGCAGGAGAGGATGCTGTGTCTAGTCTGGGCACTATATTTGCTGCTTCCCTGACACTAGGCACGGAGAGGAACCTCGCGAGGAAGATGAGGCGATCTTGGCCCTCAGTAGCAGGGTGGGGCAGCACAGTCTAGTGAGGGCCTCAATCTCTTTACCCCACGCCTGGCTGTATGGCGGCAGAGCTGGCTTTAGCCACTGCTTGCCTATCTATTTCGGGGTTCCCTTCGAAACCTGACCACTTATTGTCTCGGCACCAATTTAAGATGTTTTTCTTCTCTAAAGGGCAGGGGAAAATTATAGCCTTTCTGGCAGCCAGTGGCCGCCGGCTCTCAGTGCCTGGCAGCTGTGCTGCGGTGGGAGCTCGCAGCTGCTCCAACAGCAGGTTAGTGCCGGAGGCTCGGCGGGGCGGCAGCTGGAACTTTCCACCTGGAGCTCCAGGAGCGTGGCCAGCACAGCAGTGCTAGGTCTGCATGGGGGGGTCTGAGGCCCTACCCAGACTGTCCCAGCTGTGCCCACCAGCCAGCCGTAGTGGCCGCTGGAGATGCGAGGTCCCTGGGCTGGAGTCTGCTGTTTGGGTCGTGCCCACGGGGCCCCGTGTTCCACTGCTCCAAGGGGGCATCTGGACTGCTTTTGGCCTGGCTTCTGGAGGGCCGATGCACAACATCCCTTCCTGACATCATGGGGTCGGATCAGCTCCAAGGAGGGCACGGCTAGCTGGGGTACAGGGAAAGGTGAGGGGGCAGCAGTGACACAGGGTATTGCCCCATGGGCACCCAGCAGCCTTGGCTTTCCCCAGGCCCCATGATCGTGTAGGTGCAGCTGGGGAAGTCTGGTCCAGTGAGCAGCTCTGTGCTGCTGCCTCACAATCGAGACGGGGCAGTTTCCCAGGTGTCCGTGCGAGGGAGCAGACTGGCAGAGCACAGAGAGGGGAGAGGGCCCTGCAGTGGCCATGGTGAAAGATCGCTGAGGCCTCTGCTCTCTCTCTTTATTAGCCAGGATGGGTAAGGAATGGTGTCCCTAGCCTCTGTCAGAGGGTGGAGATGGATGGCAGGAAAGAGATCACTTGATCATTGCCTGTTAGGTTCGCTCCCTCTGGGGCACCTGGCATTGGCCACTGTCAGTAGACAGGATACTGGGCTAGTTGGACCTTTGGTCTGACCCAGTCTGGCCGTTCTCATGTTCTTATGTTCCCTTGAGCCCTTCGTGGCGGGGGCCGGGCTGTGAGCACTCCGGAGGCTGGACTGAGCCCCAGCAGCTGGAGCAGGCATCTCAGCCCTGCTTGTGAAGGGGGCAGCTGGGCTGGGGAGCTCCCCTCGGCCTGGGAGCCCAGAGCCTGGCAGCTGCAACCCAGCACTGGCTTTGGGTTGGTCTGATCCAGCCTGTGGGTAGGACGGGGGTGGGTGAGGAGAGGCTCGGCATGGGGGAAGGGGACGCTGGAGGAGACGGGGGACCCAGGGCTGGCAGCGTGACTGGAGCAGCGGTGCCCCCCAGCAGACAGCACTAGCTGAGAGCCCGCCTTGCCACCCGTGTGCCCGCTCCCATTTGCTGTCGGTGAGCCCTGAAGCCCCAAGGAGAAGACGGAGTGTGTGTGTGTGTGTGTGTGTGTCCGCCCCCCCCCCCCCCCCCGGATTACTGAGGGATCATTTTCATTAAGTCTCCAGCTTGCTGGGGGGTGTGTGTGTGTGTGACCTCAGAGCACACTGGGGACTTCTGCTGCCGTGGGTGCTCATTGGCTGACTGTTTCGCGGGGTGGGGGGAGAGGGGAGGGTGTCTAAAGGGGTGTTTGCTGTGGGATGATGTGGCTGCACCCTGGGGCCAGGGGAGGGGTCTGGGATGGGGTGATCCACCCCCAGGCTAGCAGGAGTGATCAGAGTACGGCTGACTACGGGGCTGTGCCTACAGTGACCGAACGGGGTTTTGATGTGTCCCTGCCCGTCTGCCCCAAAAGAGATGTGACCACATTGTCGTGCTGGGGTTTAAAGAAGCCGCCTCCAAGCAGAGCCGGCCGAAATACATTTTTCTCTGCTTTGTAATGACCAGCCGTGTGACATGCCCTGGGCTTTTATGGGCATGGTGAGAAGTGGGGCGGAGCGTGGAGTAGAGAGCAAGCTTCCTGCAGGAGGCTGCTCCCAGACGCAGAGCTGTGTGTACGGCAGCCAGCGACCCTGTGTCTGCTCATGCCTGCTCCTGTTGCCGTCCTAAGAGTCTCCGCCAGCAGCAGCTGGAGAAGGCAGCGTTCTCTAGTGGTTACCACAGGCAGTGGGGGTCAGCACTCCGGACTCACTGCATGGACAGGTTGCAGCGTCGCAGTGCCTCAGTTTCCCCTGTCAGTAAAATGGGGATAGTGCCTATATTGCAGTGGGGTTTGCAGAGCCCACTGCAATGAAAGGGGAGTATTACTGTGATGGGGCAGAACGCTGCACCTGGCAGGCTGACACCTTGTTACCGTGGGCAGCAAAGCCCCGGGTGCCAGCAGCACCTGGCATCACTGTTCTGCTCCCGGAAAACCTGATGTCTGTCTCGCAGGCCTGGTGACGAGAAACGCTCTCTTGCTGCCCAGCCTGCACTGGAGTAGATGAAGGCCCTAGGGAGCTCTGCCCTACGCGGTGCACGGCTGCTCCAGGGCCACTGGGCACGCACTGCACCAGGCTCTCTTCAGTGGCCTTCATTGCTCTGACCATGCAAGGAACTGGCTCCGCCACCCGGCCTCAGCTGACTTGCTGGTGATGGGGGTGGAGGGCTGAATGGAGAGGTTTGGGGTAGGAGGGACAGGGACAAGTAGAGGAAAAGGGAGAAAGAAAAGGTTGTGGGACTCCAGTGAGGTGGCTGCCCGAGTCTGGAGAAGCCTGAATCTGAAATTCGGTGGGTCGGACCCATCTCTCAAATCTCGGCCTGAGAGGCGCACTCCTGTGCGTGTCAGTGGTCCCGGAGCACTGTCCATGCTGTGGGTCAGAGCGCCTCCGTGCTGGGCTATGGATTGATCTGTACGTGCTTGATTTAGGCCCCGATTGTCAAACCCTGCGGGCTCAAAGGTGAGCTCCTCACTCTCTCTTTGGGCACCTCACTGAAGTGGCTGGGCTCTCAAAGGTGCTGAGCACCCAGCAGCTCCCACTGGCTTCGGTGTGACGTAGGGGGGCTCAGGTTTTGTGAAAATCCAGCTGCCTGGAGCTGGGGGAGAGACACTGATCCTGTACGGCCTGTGGCCTGGGAGGGGGGAATCGCTGCTGAATTGGGCCGTGCAGCATAGGCCGGCGGGGTTCCTTCCAGCGAGGGCGGGTGCTGGCCATGTGGTTGGTATGGAAGTATGGAGGGTTTAATGCAGAGCAATTTGGTTTCAACCTGAGGACTGGGAGAAAATCTGTCTGTCTCTCTAGATCGAGCTGCCTGTGAGCTGTGTAATAGCACTGAGTGTCCTGGGTCTGAAATCTTCGCCTGGGGGCGGGGGCACATTCTTCAGACGAGCTATAGCTGCTGCTGTTTGCTCAGCCCTGTGCGCGCCTACTTTTCATACCTACATCAGATGTTACATTCTTCACTGCCTCCAGGTGGGGAATTTGATTCTGATTCTTGCCTCAAGCTCTGGTAATCTGTTACCAAACTCTGCCTACTAAATGCACCGCTCCCTGAGCTTCACTTCCATTTTCAGCTGGCTATCATGTTCTTCTGCGCTTCCTATTTTCATCTGTCAGCTAGTGTTGCTGTGTGCTGTTAAAAAGCTGCCATGACCTACCCCAGAGGTGGCTGCATTATGGGGATGGGTGAATTCCTCGCTGCATGGTGAAGTGTTTTGAGCGGAAAGGCTTTGATTTATAGAGGTGTCCTAGAACGCCCGCCGGGTTGTGGGCAGAGAGAGGCAGGCTGCTGCGTAATCCGTGCCGTAAACTTTGTTCTCTCTCTCTCCATTGAGACTCAGACGTGTTTCAAACTGCCTTCCCAAATATAGCCATCAGCTGGCAGCTGCGTGGCTGGGGAAAGCAGAATGGAGAGTCCGTGGGTGGTAGGTGAGGGCAGAGGAGCTCGAGGAAGTGGTTGTTAGTGGGATAGCTGGTTATGTGGCACTGGAAGAAGAATTGTGAGAGGACAGCGAAGCCATTAACACCCTGCATATAAACACAGCCTGCTTTAGCAGGCGGCTGCGGAGTGAGGGGTCAGGACTGGGACCCATGGCCAAAGATCTCGACCTGCCTGTGTGCTGGCAGGTTGCTGTGGAGCTGGGGGAAGCAGTGCCCAGCCGTCACAGGAGACTTGTGCCCATTTACTGATAAGGTTAACCGGCTGCGCGCTGACTGTCCCCCCTGGATTCGGTCATTCTCTCCGCTCCTCGAGCGTCGCTGTTTTAAGATGGTGTTTGAGAAGTTAATGCATGGAATGAAATGATGACATTGCCTGCGTGAGCAGGGGCATGGACGTGCCCCTCTAGGAGGTCCTTTCCAGACCTGTGTTAGCCCAGCTGGGGGTTCTAGTCCCACCCCTGGGTGCTGCTGCTGGAGATGTTGAACCCACCTGCTGTTTGCAGGATTGCCCCACCTCTCAGGGTGACCATCAAGCAGCGCTCACACGTAAGAATGGCCAGACTGGGTCAGACCAAAGGTCCATCTAGCCGTGTCCTGTCTGCTGACAGTGGCCAATGCCAGGTGCCCCAGAGGGAATGAACAGAACCAGGAATCATCAAGTGATCCATCCCCTGTCGCCCATTCCCATTCTCGGATGTCTCTGAGCCCGGTGAGGTGAGCCGTCCTGCTTTCCCCTTGCCCCGAAGGACGGCGTCGCGTCATTTTCTCCGCCTTAACCAGGTGCTTCCTGGGGTAGGGAAGGCAGCAGGAGTTTCCTGTCCCCAGCTGAGCCACAGTCTCTCTCCCTGGGGAGCCTCTTCCCCTGGCTGAGTCCTGCAGGTGACTTGGGCTCCTGCTGCTCCTCGCCCACTGCTTGGTGTCACGGTGCCCTGATGCTGTGCTGATTGGTGCCCTCTAAATACATTAGACGCTTTAGGAAACTGGAGCCTCCATAGCTGGGATCTTTGTACTGGGGGTGGGAGAGGGACAGTTCAGAGCCCACCCCTCAATGACTCCCTTGTGCGACACGTGCCCTGTCACAACTGCTGATCCCCCTTCCCCCTTGCACAATCTTGCTTCCCCGCTCTGTGCTTCTAGGCTGACGCGTCCAGGACCGGCCTCCCAGCTTCCACTGCACTCACAGTGCCCTTTGCTTTGGCATGGAATTCACAGCACCGTCACGGGGTGTGCGTGTGTGCGCAGGCCCCCTTTCTGGTGTGGGGTATGATCACCCTGCCTTGGTATATCCAGGTTGCCAGAGCAATCAGGCTGCTGACCTGCATGACCCCTTCCTTCCCCCTGCTCAAGCAAACTGGCAAATGGAGGCTGGGAAAGCTGTGTTTGTGAAATCAACCCATCCTGATCCTTTAAAATCCTTTGCACCCTGCTGGCTGACTCCCATTGAATAACACTGAGTTCCTGTAGAGCGAGCCTCCTTCTCCCTGCAGAACACATGGCGTTTTAAAGGGCCAAGACCGTGGTGCCAGCCCCTGCCCTCTGGTGCTGGAAACCATCCTTCTTATTGGGTGCATTTTGCTGCTTCCCTGCGCTAGCAGCTCCTCTCTCCCCTTCCGCTCTGCTGGCCCCAGGGGTCCATTCAGTCTGGGCCTGGTATTGCATCTGTGCCACCCCGAGAGTGATTGGGAGGGAGCTGGGTAAACAGGGCAAAGGGCCAGTTCCTGGGCGTCTCTCTTTCCTTCTGTGCTCTCCCTTCGCAGTGAGTCTCATGCCCACGCCCTTGTGGGGGAGGAGGTTTAGTGTCTCTGCCACGTGGAAGTAGCTAAATCACCTGCTTCCTGGCGGCCAGTTGGACTCCGAGTTTGTCACCATGAAACCTCCATTAAGTTGGAAAAGGGACTCTGGGTTTACAGCATGGAAAGTATGACAGACCTGGCGCCTTCCCCGCCTGGCGAGACCCATGCTGCACTACTGAGAAAGCAGCCAGCTCTGGGGTGGAATGCAGCACACTAGTGTGCATGAGGGTGACTACTGGAAGCACTGGAATGGGTTACCTAGGGAGGTGGTGGAATCTCCTTCCTTAGAGGTTTTTAAGGTCAGGCTTGACAAAGCCCTGGCTGGGATGATTGAGTTGGGAATTGGTCCTGCTTTGAGCAGGGGGTTGGACTAGATACCTCCTGAGGTCCCTTCCAGCCCTGAGATTCTCTGATTCTCTGATTCTCACCAAGGACATTGGGGCCTGTGTGGGAAGAGCCACGAGCTATTTAATATCCTCCAGAGCAGGGGTCGGCAACCTTTCAGAAGTGCTGTGCCGAGTCTTCATTTATTCACTCTAATTTAAGGTTTTGCGTGCCAGTCATACATTTTAACATTTAGGAATTCTCTTTCTATAAGTCTATAATATATAACTAAACTATTGTTGTATGTAAAATTTAAAAAACATTATTTACGTTTAAGGAGCTTCATTTAAAATTAAATTAAAATGCAGAGCCCCCCAGACCAGCAACCAGGACCCGGGCAGTGTTAGTGCCACTGAAAATCAGCTCGTGTGCTGCCTTTGGCATGCGTGCCCTGCTCCAGAGCAACTGGTTCCTTTGGCATCAAAGGCTGAGGGTCTCGGCTGAAAGATCCCCAGACAGGAAACTACCTGACTTCATGTGGGAATCTTGGCTGAAGGGAAGGAGTCCATGCTCCCAGGGGTCTCCAGCCTGGGGATGGCAGCACTAATCCAATCCCTCGGGGGACGAGTATCTCTTATGCATTCAGGCTCTTGCGCTTGTTTGTCTGGGCACCCAAGTGGTCCTCGCCCTTGGCTCATGGCTTGCTCCTCAGACTGTCAGCGACCCCATTTAGAAGCATTGTGGGCTCCGAAAGGAGCCCTGTCTGGCTGTTAGACCTGAGCAAATGTGGTAACTGGCTCAGGGCGGAGGGTGGCCCCTAGAATTGGGGTTGAACCAGAAGCTGCAGATAGAACTCTGCCAACACTGCTGAGTCTTGCTGGGGTGGGGGCGGTAGGGTCAGACCCCAGTGATGTTCCCATGTTCTTTGCACCCCAGATGCTGCTGGGGGTGAGGGGCTGTGAACCTTCTGGCTAAGCAGATGTGCATTTTGGGGTTGACACACACGCACACGCGCACGCACGCGGGATAGCTCAGTGGTTTGAGCATTGGCCTGCTAAACCCAGGGTTGTAAGTTCAATCCTTGAGGGGGCCACTTAGGGATCTGGGGCAAAAATTGGTCCTGCTAGTGAAGGCAGGGGGCTGGACTCGATGACCCTTCGGGGTCCCTTCCAGCTCTATGAGATAGGTATATCTCCATATATTAAGTCCAGTTGTCACTGCCGCAGGTCAGAGGGCAAGTGGTTGGGAATGGGAAGCGGGTGGTAGTGGGGAAGATCCCTCTTCTTGGGGCTGAAGTGAATGATCCCGAAGAGCTGCAATCTAGAGGGAGGAGGGCCCTGGCCTGAGGAGCTCCCCAGGGGAGAGGAGGACAGATCCCACTGGGTCGCATCAGCCCTGCTGCTGATGTGGGACAGAGGCCCCCCTGTCATGGGCCCTTCCTCTGTTCTGAACTTCCTGGCTCTGTGGGACACAAGCTGTCCCTGCGTTAATTCAAACACAGTGCCGGGGCTAAGTTGTAGCTGCCTGTGGCCAGGAGGGTTTGGGTCCCATTTGATCTGAGTGGTTAGAAATCTGTTTTGTGTTAAATGCCACAGGGCTCCATCCCCCTGTGTGGAAGATGATAGCACCCTGGGGTCTGGGATCTGCCTCTCCCTGATGCTCTGGCCTGGAGCCAGCAGCTGTCGAGGGCCAGTCTCCGTGGCAATGCTGGGCCGCTTGCCTTCCCGGAGGATGCACAGCCGGCCAGCTGTGCCACATGTGCAGGCTGAGCAGGCTGCAGAATAATTACAATGTGGAGAAGGGAGCGCTGGGGCTGGGGTGGCCTGGAGCTCCACAGCTCACTGCATCCAGCCACAATCCTCTGCAGCATGGGGGATTAGATGAAGCTTGACAGGGGATTTTGTCTCTTAATTTCCTGTGTTCAGCAGTGAAGCTTTGTCTATTTAGGTACTCACTCAGCCTCTCAGTGGCCTCCCTGCACCTGTCAAGCCTTTAAAAATAGGATAACAACATTCTCTCCCCTCCCTTCCCACCTTGATTAGTGTACAGTACCGTGCAGAAATTGACGGGAACGCTATGGTCTTACCTCTGCTGGGGTTGCCCTGATTTCAGTGTGCTGATACCAACCCATAGTGCAAACCGGCATGGGTGCTATGAGCCAGTTTGTAGCAGCACAGCCTCCCTTGGTTTCAAACAGTGGTAACCTTCCCTAGTGCAAATGGTAGCTTTAGCAGGACTCTGCCCTTCTGCCTTGGTGCAACTATATCAGCTACAGGTCACTGATGGCTGGAAGCTCCGGTGCAGACAAGGCTGTGGTCAGAGAGCTGAGTTTGTTTCTGAATTCAGCAAGGCTATCTCTTGTGGCAGGGAGTTCCATAGTCTAGGTTCGGCTTTTAGTGGGGGAAGTACCAGACAAAACTCCCCCTCTTGTTCTAGGGGATTGCAGCTGTCATGGGTGGTGATCAATCAGCCGTGTGGCGCGCACTTCCATCTGGAGGACAGATGTTTTACCCTCCCCATACAGGCCAATCTGGGAATGGTTCCACCAGCACTCCGTTTGTTTTGTGACACGTCGGGTGCAATAATTCTACACTGGGCCGCAGGAGCGGGATGGCAGTGCTGGCTGGCTGTCCCTCCCCCAAGGGAACTGAGCTCTGTGAGTGGGACTTCCAGATGGAGGAGAGGTTTGCAAGTCCTGAGGCGAATGTGACTCCATGGGTCCTGGAATGCCACATGCCCTAGCATGGCAGTATGGAGTCAGGCTCAGTGCTTTGCATTGCTAATTAGCAGCAAAATCCCTCTCCTCCAGGTGCCGCTATCTGCTCCCAAAGGCTGGTCAGTTTCGTTGCTGTCCCTTACATTTTCCCAGGGGAAGTCGCACCAGGAAGTAGCGGGTAGCCAGGGTAAATCAGAGAACCTGCTGCAGACACTTGATGTCAGGCTGTGCTGATTGAGACAGAGGCCCTTTCTGCTGTGAGATCGCTCTTGTCTGTGTTTTTGTTCGAACTCGGCCCATTTCCTAGCTGAGTGATTTAGGTAAACTGCATTTTCCAGCTCAAAAGCACCAGCTGCTTGTGGTTGGGGCATTTTAAAGGTGACTGGGCTTGTCTGCCTGAGAACATGACACTTAAACCAGTGTAGTTAAACCGCTGCCAACCCTTGTGTGGACGCACTTTGGTGTGAGTGCCTTATTTCGAGATAGCTGGAGTCAATTATGCATATGTTTAAAGTTCACTGAAAGCAGAGTGGCACCAGTTTGCACTAGTCTAGCTAAATTGATTTTACAGGATTGCTGTCCCCATGTGTTCCAAAATCCTGAGTTGGGGTCCCCAAAGCCCCTGAGATTGGCTTAAAAATCATACAATTATTTAAATATTGTGGCCTGTGCCTTTGCCTCCTGGTTTGTGAAGCCTTTGGGTCACTCCCAGGTCACATTTTCAAGCTTTTTCTCCAACACACTGACTGCTAGAAACTGACATTTTCGTGTTAACTGGAACCTGAGAGTCTCATGTAATCACGGGATTCCAGGAGCTTGAGTGTTAAGTAAACATCAAATATGGTGAGACCTTGGATAACATGGCAAGAGTGGCCAACACTGGATTGAAATCTGCATGCAGACAAGGCCTTTGTTAGCAATACAGCACCTGTTGCCCTTTCAGACAGTGTCTAAGAGCTCAGACTGTGCATCTTCTGAAATCCTCTCAAAGAGCAAAAGCAGGGGAAACGAGCCATCCTGTCCCGAGATCTCGAAGAGCAAATAGGAGCTGAACCCCGCCCCTGTCGTTATCCAGCATGAAGAAGCTGGAAAGATCCAAACCAATTAAAAGAATCGTTTGCAAGCCACTGTTGAGTGAGTGGCCTCCCGACGGAGCAGTGACCAATGTGGCTGCTGTGAGTAGCAGCACAGAGAGAAGACTGGTTGGAAATAGATCGATTTGCCACTGGGGATGATTCCTCCAGACTGTTAGAGCCCGGGGGGAGTATGGAAAGGGAATGAAATGGAGAGCTGGATTGCTGGGCACCAGATTCTCTCTGGGAACCTTGTCCCTGCACAAGCCTTCCTGGAACTCACTCCTTTCAGCTTGGCATAAACAAGGTGTCCAAGGGACACCAGAGCTAATGCAGCGCGGGCAGTTTTCATAATGGAGGAGCCAGACTTTGCACAATGTGTCCATTTTCCATTCCTGGCTGTCCCTGGCTTGCTTGGCTGCCTTCCACCTATTGTGAGGTTAATATTTTTTGTAACTGTTTGTTCAGGAGCAAAAGAGCTGAAGCTGCAGGATCTCTGTTTTTTATCTGTTCTAAACTTGTATTTGTGTGCTGGGTTTGGCTGCTGAGCGCTTTAACCTTGGCTCCCTCCCTGCTGGGGCTCTGAATTTTGTGTGTGTGTGTGTGTGTGTGTGTGTGTGTGTGTGTGTGTGTGTGTGTGGGTGTGTGTGTGTGTGTGTGTGTGTGTGTGTGTGTGTGTGTGTGTGTGTGTGTGTAAAAAGGTGTAAGTGGTGGGAACTGGGGGCACAATGTCTGTGCTGCTCTCCAAAGCAGTTCGTACGAGAAGGCATGGAAAGTGCTGAGCACGCTTGCCAGGCTCCCAAACAACGGATGCAGTGTCGTCACCTCTAGCGATGATTTTTTTTTTATTTTTATTTTTTTTTTTAATTGCCAGTCTCCCAATATTTGATGCTTTACTGAAAGCTCCAGCTCCCGGAGTCCTGTGATTACTTGAGTATCTCAACTTCCATTTAAAAAATAATATTAAATAGCCCCTCCCCTGGCCCAGTTCTGTAGATGTTCCCTGAGTCTCTGCCTGTGTCCCATCTGTGCAAGGGGGTGATAGCACTGCCTATGCCCCATGGCTGCTGGGAGGGTAAATCCATTCAAGGCGCTGAGGTAATGGGGGCTCTGATACGCTCCTTGGGTTGCTAGAAGGCAGTAGTAGATTCGTAACCCTCTTGCACACCATGGCTAACGTGGGCTGCCTGGTACAGTGACAGCGCTGGGGTGGTTTAGCACAGGATAACACGGGATAACCGGGACAGCGCTGGGGTGGGTCAGCACGGGATAACACGGGATAACCGGGACAGCGCTGGGGTGGGTCAGCACGGGATAACCGGGCCGGCGCTGGGATGGGTCAGCACGGGATAACACGGGATAACACGGGATAACCGGGCCGGCGCTGGGGTGGGTCAGCACGGGATAACACGGGATAACCATGACAGCGCTAGGGTGGCTCAGCACAGGATGACATGGGATAACCAGCACTGCTTTGTTTGCTTATAAGAACTCTCTGGCCAAAAGAAGGGGACCTGCCAGCCTGGGTCCTCCTCTCCCATGGACTGAACCCAGAATTCTCTCCAGGCAAGCCGAGAAACCCGACCTGGCTCCCTTTCCTCCCAGGCACCGCATCCAGAATCTGCTCCAGGTCTCCGAAATCAGCCTGGGTTACTCTTGTCCAGCGCCTGTAGCCAGAATCACTTGCAGGTGGGCGCGGGGATGTGGCCCTCCTGGGGGTGCTCGTGGCTTGCTCTTGGTGGTGTCTCCGGGTGCCACGTGCCCTGCCTCAGCTCAAGAAAGACAGGCTCTCGCTGTGTATGGCTGGGAGTCCAGTCACCTCCTGGTTCTGCTGTGGGCTGGGGGTTCATCTCCTGTATGTGGCATTGACCCTTAATATTTTAATTTCCTCCTTCTCTTAGGTGCGAGAGATTCTGGGCTGCTGTACCTGCCCCTCTCAGTTTCCCATGATCAAAGTCTCAGAGGGTAAATATAAAGTGGGAGACTCCAACGCGCTGATCTTTGTTCGAGTAAGATCCTCCATCGCCACATTTCCTTTCTAACCCGCCCCATCTTCTCCCCACACCCCTGTCTCGTCTGTGTCGAGCACTAGCTGGTCCCCAGCAATAATAGAATGCCGGTCTCCCTCCTCTCTTCCCTAGACGTTGCTACGAGAGGTGGTGGGCATGGGGGGTTCTGTTTCAGTGAGAGGAAGTGTTGTCTAGAGGCCAGAGTACAGGACGGGAGCCAGGAATTCCTGAGTTCTAATCCCAGCTTTGCTTGGGCTCGCTGGGTGACCTTATAGCAAATTGCCACACCTATGAGCCCAACAGTGGGGATCCTAATACCCAACCCACTTGCTGGGGAGAGGCTGTGAGGGTTGGTAAGTATCTGCACAGCACGGAGCCGCTATCAAGTGGTCCGTGTTCCTGTTCTGCTCTGGTAGCTGCTGAACTAAGGGGGATGCCAGATGACGCTTGAAGTTTTGTCTGTGTCCTGGGATCTCTTAGCCTGTCGTAATTCATGTGGTGGTTCTTTGCTGGTCACGATCCCCTGTCCTGCTCAACACTTGATCTGCAGTAGCTGGAAAGGTGCCATTGGTTCTACATGGCCAACAGTGTCCAGGTTCATTTCCTCCCCAGGGCTGCCCCAGCATTGCCCTTTTGACTGGCACTCGAGCTTGCAGCGATGCTGGGGGTGGTGTGGCCCGGGGGCGGCAGGAGAAATGTCAGCCTGTTTCAGCAGCTTGGAATGGAGGAGATCACAGGGTGCAGGCCTCCATGCTGCCTTCTCGTGAAGAGCTCTGCTGATGCCAGCTGATGCCCATCAGAGCTGGCTGGGTTAGGGCTGTACAGAAGGGGCCGGCACTCTGGGAGTCCATGCCTAACGTGCCAGGAGAAAGCTGGCCACTTCTCCCATGAGGCCAGTCCCCTTCCTGCCTCCATCTCCTCACTTCATGGGCTGGAGCGAGTAGGTGCCTTGCCCAACAGGAACGTTATCACAGCTCGAGGTCACACACACAGTCTGTAGCAGAGCTGGGAATGGGCCCTAGATGTCCTGAGTCCTTGCTCAGTGCCGGAGCCACAAGAACCCAAAAGCTATGCCTGGCCCCCGCGCATGGATGCAGAGTATCAAAGGCAGGGAGGGCCTCTGGAGGATTTGGGATTCTGGACGTAGAAATCAGCAAACCCCGTGTCCCCTCCCTACGCCTCAGTTTACCACCTATAAAATCAGGGTAGTGATATTTCCTTTCGCCTGCCCCTTGTTTAGAGTGTAATCTCTGAGCAAATACCCACCCTGTACTACGTGTACTTCAGAGTCTAGCACAATGCACCTGCCAGCTCCAAGACAGCCCAGTGCTGATGTAATACAAATAATACATTCTAATGTAGGGTTCATTCAATAACTTCTCAAACTGGTAATTTTTTAAATAAAACCCTCTGCATTATTCACAACACCTGAGATTATTAAAACTCTGAGAATATCCCAAATCTTAAATACTTCTCTCTCCTCCCCTACCCCCTTTTTTTTGCCCTTCAGTTTGGATGAGAAGAAGAGAGCGTCAGTTTCATGTTTGTTGGTCAGTTTCCTCCCATGCATTCGCCTAGGCCAGTGGTTCTCAACCAGGGGTACATGTACCCCTGGGGTACTTAGAGGTCTTTCAGGGGGTACATCAACTCATCTAGATATTTGCCTCAACAGGCTACATAAAAAGCACTAGCAAAGTCAGTACAAACTAAAATTTCATACAATGACTTGTTTATACTGCTCTATATCTTATACACTGAAATGTAAGTACATTTTATATTCCAATTGATTTATTTTATAATCATATGGTAAAAATGAGACTAACAATGTTTCAGTAATAGTGGCTGGGACACTTTTGTATTTTTATGTCTGATTTTGTAAGCAAGTCATTTTTAAGGGAGGTGAAACTTGGGGCTACACAAGACAAATCACACTCCTGCAAGGGATACAGTACTCTGGAAAGGTTGAGAACCACTGGCCTAGGCTGCTGCACAGGGCAGGGATGTATTTATGTCAAGAGTCTTCATGGAAACTTTTGAACCACCATGAAAAACTTTTCTGTTAATGTGGCAGAAACCTTGATTTTGAGACCTAAAGTCCCTAGCTTGTGGTGTTGAGTCACACGGTAGCTAGATCTTCAGATGGCTGCTACCTGTCAGAGTAACTCTTGTCTAGGATTTTAGCCACTGATGTATCTGCTCTGGTCCAAGCCCCCATCCCGTGTAGACCTGATTTGCTTTGATGGCTAAAATCCTACTGTCAACAAGACCGCAGTTATCTCAGCTCTTTCAAAAAACTTGACAGAGAAAAGCTCTTACAGAAGGGGAAACAAAGGTACAGAGGGATTAAATGACTTGTCCAAGGTCACACAGCAGATCAGTGGCAGAGCCAGGGATAAAACGCAGGCCTCCTGACTCCTAAGTCCAGTACCCTGTTGTCTGAAGCACTTTCTCTTTCTCCCCCATCCCTCCTGTCTCAGTGTTTCCTTTCCAGTCTCTTCTGTCTCTTGATGCTGGTTCTGACTGTGTAGATCATCACTGCGTTATCTTCTCACTCCGTAGTACATGGGCTGAGAATGACTAGCCTTTCTTGTAGTTAAGGTACCATGTGGGCTCTCATTTCAAATGGGATTTCCATTTCCCAATCCCTGGGACTAGTTATTCGCAAACCCACTATTGTATCTCTGAGGTCAGGGCATGCCCCATCCCAGAAGGAGCGTTGAGCTATTTGGGGAGGAGTTGAAATATCTGGGCACCTGCAGGATACAGGGTTGCAAATTTCCCTGGCAGTGAAATGCCTCCACCCCCACTGACACATTTAACGGGGTCTCCTAAGAGTGGAGCCTTGGTGTTGCAGCACGGGGCACCTGGAGGGAGTTTCAGGGAGGAGCGCTAGGCTTTGAGTGACCCCTGGCTTTGGGGTTTGGAGAGCAGCTGGCCCTCCCATACTTGTAATGCATCCTGTGTGCTGCAGAAACAAGTCCACTTGCCTAGCGCTGGTTCATTGGGGACCCTGTTCTTCAGGGAAACAGGGGCTTTGGCCCTTAAAGCTGAACTGCAAAAGTAAAATGGGTGGTTAAAAACGTCAGATCTAGCAATTCTGCAGATTTGAAAGCTGCAGCTGCCCTTGCACTCGGCCAGCAAGTCCCTATATGTGTGCCTCCCCCAGCACTGTGGGGTTTGAAGCCTGGAAGGAAGCTAATGGTGTAAAACAGAAAATGGGACAACTCTGGTAATGATAGGCCTGTCCGCCTGATGTCGAGCCCAGCCAGGTAATGGAGTGGCTGATACAGGGACCTGATTAATATAGAATGGAGTTTACAGATGACACACAAATTGGGGTAGTGGTAAATAATGATGAGGACAGGTCACTGGTTCAGAGTGAGCTGGAGTGCTTGGTAAACTTGGGTGAAAGCAAAGTATTGTAATATGGCTACCTGTAAATATATACCCCTAGGAACAATGCAGGCCATACTTAGAGGATGGGGGACTCTATGCTGGGGAGCAGTGACTATGAAAAAGGTTGTGGTGGATAATTAGCTGAATGTGAGCTCCCACTGTGAAGCTGTGGCCAAAAAAGCTAATGTGATCCTGGGATGCATAAACAGGGGAATTGTGAGTAGGAGCAGAGAGGTTATTTTACCTCTGTGGCTGGCACTGGTGCGACCGCTGCTGGAATCCCGTGTCCCGTCCTGTGCCCACAGTTCAAGAAAGATGTTGAAAAATTGAATAGGGGCCAGAGAAGAGCCACGAGAATGATTAAAAGATCAGAAAACCTGCCTTCTAGTGATTGAGCTCTTTGAGTCTGTCTATATAATTTAACAAGGAGAAGGTTAAGGGGTGACTTGATGACAGACTATAAGTACCTACATGGGGAACAAATATTTACTAAGGAGGTCAGTCTTTCAGAGGAAGGTCTAACACAATCTAATGGCTGGAAGTTGAAGCTAGAAAAATTCAGTTTGAAAATAAGGTGTAAATTTTTAAGTGAGAGTAACTAGCCATTGGAACAGTTTACCAAGAGTTCTGGTGGATTCTCCATCACTGACCAGTTTGTAAATCAAGACTGGATGTTTTTCTAAAAGCTCTGCTCCAGGAATTATTTTGGGGCAGGTCTCTGGCCTGTGTGATACAGGAGGTCAGACTCAATGGTCCCAATGGTCCCTTCTGGCCTTGGAATCTATGTATATTAGCAAATTTGCAACCTTCCTGGGACATAGGGAAGTATTATTCCCCTTTTTCAGATTGAACCTGAGGCACAGAGAGAGAAGTGACTTGCCCAAGGTCATACAAGAACTCAGTGGTGGAGACCTGGGAATTGAAGACAGATCTGCTGAGTCCCAGTTTGGTGCCTTAACCACACAACCTCCTTGCTGTAGGTGGCCCTAGGTCCTGTTGCTACAAAGTAAACGTAAACGCAGGTCTCCATAGCTACATATGGGGAGGACTAAGAAGCACAGTCTAGTGGTGAGAGCTCAGGACTGGGAGCGAGAACCTATGAAGTTCTGTGCCAGAGCTGGGATTTGAAAACCTCTGTGGCTTTGAGTAAGTCACTTGCTCAACTTCTAACCTCATACCTCAGTTTCCCCATCTGTAGAACAAGCCTAATGCTTGGTATAGTGAATGGATGGTGGGGAGTGCCAAGCAGGGCGACTGGACTCCCCATACCCTGTATAACAGTCAGTCGCAAAGCTGGAGCTACAACCAGTCCTCGCCACAGTAACCGACTGTAATATCCCAAACAGGATGGGGATTTCAAGTGGGGAATGCACGGCAGGAAGTGAAATCTCGAGCCAAGCAGTTTCCTCCTCATCCTGAAAAAGAGCAGGGGAGGAGAGGTGTAGTAACGCCACCGTGACCAGGGGCCTTTTCCTTGAGGCGTTAGTCAAACGAGAGCTTTACTATCCAGCCAGGCTAGGTTTTGGTGGCTCTAACAACCTGTGGCTGTGATCTCATCAGATTTCACAAGCTAAACAGGGTTGGGCCTGGTCAGCATGAGGATGGGAAATGCAGATGCTGCTAGAAATGGTGCTGAGGCGTCAGCATTGAACCAATGCCCTGTTACGGTGTTAAGGGTGCTGCGCTGTGCTGTTCGAGGTGCCAAGCGGCAGTGCAGTCTGCAGGACTCAGGAGGTCCTAGGTTCTAGTCCCAACTCTGCTACTCTTTCACTGTGTGGCTTTTGGCAAGTGAGGGAAACCGAGGCCCCTCTGCAAAAAAGGGGACGGTAATAGTGCTGTGCGGTAGGCAGGTATAATTTAGGGTTAATTAGTTAAATGATTATAAAGTGCTTTGAACATAAAACACTATAGAAATAATCACTGTAGTGCCCCAGCTAAATTCTAGCTTTAGTCATTGCATTCTACCTCCCTAAATTCCTGCTGCAGCTTTAATTGGATACAGCATTCTTTTGCACTTCCTGTCCTGAAGTGTTATGTTTGGTTGCTATGTGCTGCCAGGTTACACCCCAGAAGTGGCTGCATATGCAGTGGATATAATGGTTCCTCTAAAGTCTGATTGGTAAAATCCCGTGTGTCACATAGTAATACTGTAAGCAGTGAGTTAGTGCCATTGCAGGCCTGCTCGGAGAGAGAGGGAGCAGTGTTGCTCAGAGACAGGCGTGGGTGTGCCAGCTGACTGAGCCACAATGACCCTGACGGGTGTTGTTTCTTTGGTGCCCTGCCAGGTGCTGAGAAGCCACGTGATGGTGCGAGTAGGTGGCGGATGGGATACCCTGGAGCACTACCTGGACAAGCACGATCCCTGCCGATGCGCCTCCCTCTGTGAGTGTGTGGGGAGAGGACTCATCCCTTCCAGCAAGTTACCAGAGGGGCTGGGGCCAGAGAGACTCCCGCGCCCCATACTCACTCTGCATGCCAGTCACTTTCACTCCTTTCCAAGGGAGCCTCATTTGTGGATGAGTTTTCTTGGGCCACTGCAGCAGACCCTTCTACCGCCCCTGGTCCCTTCGGCTGGTTACTGCTCCTTACACCTTGCTCCTCTGAGCCGACAGAGGCGAGCCTGGCTGGCCCATGCTGGCCTGAGAGGAGAGGACCTTGCAGTGCTGCAATAGCGACCCCTTGTGGCTGAACGTTGGCCCCATGGCAGAGGCTCTGGCCCCACCAGTAGCACGAGCTCCTTCCCAAGGCTAGTTCCCTTTCATGCTCCCACTGTTCTCTGGGATCAGGGCTTTGTCTCTGGCCAAATCCTGCTACATGCACAGCTCTCCTCATCCGCTGGTGGCATCCATTGGGCACTTGCAGCGCTGGAGGATCGAGCAGGACGAGGTGATGGGGAGGCAGCAGGAAGGCCCAGCGGGGAAGGGAACGGCTGCCTGTTAGCAGACGTCCTGAGGGAGGGTCATGGGAAACGTGAAGGGCCCGTTGATCCCGGCCAGGCCCCCGTGAAGCTCTGCTGCAATGTCTTCCCTAAGCCAACATGCTGATGACTGTGTTCCCTCTGCAGCGCATCGTCTAATGCAGACACGTGCCCTGGGCTTCTCCCCACAGAAGATGGCATCTCCCGGCAGCTTCTCTCCCAGCCCCCGAGCTGCCAGCCCCAGCTCCCAGCGCCCCTCGGAAGGCATGAACCCCTACCGGCCAACGGAGACCCTCCGCACGGGGGATAAGCGGCTCTCAGCTGGTGGGGACTTGACCCAGGCCAAGATGGACCGGTCCAGCCATCCGGCCAGGGGGGCAGGAGATGTGTCTGTCCAATCAGACTCCTCAAGGCAGATCTCCTATGTGACATCACACGGCAGGCAGGAGAAGCTGGAAGGGCTCCCCCCAAGGGCTGGCACAGTCCCCTCATCTGGCCAGAGCTCCTCCAGTCCCTTGAGGAACTCCACACCACTGGCCCACCGCGACGTATCTGAGCCGCGAGCTTCAGCCACTCTCAGGTAGCATGTGCCAGCGATGCCAAGTAGGCACCACGCCCTCCACCCGTCTCTGCATCTTCAGGCCACCTGACTTGGCAAAACTTAGGGGATCTGGGAGAGAGGGCTCTTGGTATGTTCATATGCAGGGAATGGAACAGGAAAATAAATGCCTGGTAGGGAGGTGCCCTTCGATGCCCCCAAGTTGGCAGAAGCTGTGGGTGTGGGCAAGGCGCAGGTTATGTCCCCAGAGCACAGACATGGCTAGGGATCTTCTCTCCCCCCGTGCAATAGGGCCAGGATTCACCCCCTGCCCGGGGGGGCAGTGAGACCCACACATGGCGTGTCCTGGGACAGGGCGCTCCCCAGCTCCTGAAGGTAATAGAGTGCCACCCCCGTGTGCTGCGGGCAGACTCATACCCTATCTCTGTGCTCTGCACTGTCCTGGGGCAACTGATTCTGCCCCTCCCCAACCCTGGGGCATCAGGGGGCCTCGCTCCCAGGCTGTCCCTGTGGTGTGTCTGGGCCCCAACCTGGCACTCTCGGGGGGAGTGGTGCAGCATCTCCAGTCCTTTGGGCACATTTTGCTGCCAGCCCCGGAGGAGGGGCTGGTGGGGGGGTGACATGGTGGCTGCCCAGCCACCCCGATATCCTTGGGAAGATAGAGTAGGTAGGGCTGGGGTAGTTACTGGGGGAAGGGGGGCTCCAGGCTCCTTGTGGGTGGGCTGGCAGGAGGGCCTCTGTGTCAGGGGAAAACCAGTCCGCCCCCCCCCCCGGAGTTCTGGTGGTGGCTGTCACGTCCTGCCCCTCCCAGAGGAAGAGGCGCTCCCTCCCCACCCAGCAGGCAGGGGGGGCCTGCTCAGCCAGCCAGCCACTGACTCACTCCCTGGGAGCCGCTGCAGGATGGGGGAGGTGAGCAGCTGCCGGCCGCCATGGCAACCACTTCCCAAATGATCACAACTTCTCTAGGCCAAGGCCAAGCGCTCCCCGTGGGCACCTCCCAGATCCCCAGCCCAGGGCTGGCTGCTGGGGAAGGGAGGGGCCGTTGGCCTCTGTGAGTCTGGGCTCTCGGCATGGCTCCGCGGGATCCCAAGGCAAGGCAGAGACCCAGATTCAAACCTTCCCCTGGATGTTCGGAGCTGGGTGTTGAAGCTCCCCTGGGTGCGTTCTCTCCTCTAGCCCCCCCACGTGGCCAGCAGGTGCTGCCTGCCCCCCTTTGCTGCCCCGAGCATTGGTCTCTGCTCCCCTTTTGAGCAATGAGACGCCCCTAACCTCAGCTCTGTGCTGAACCAGGGTCGTCATCCTGCCCCCTCCACTGTCAGGAGCTGGCAACTGCAGGCCAGTTTGCCCCAAAGAGAATCCCAGGGAACTCTGCCACCGTGCCCTGCACTCCAGAGCAGCAGTTTTCAACCCAGTACTGCGCCGCGGCATGTCAGGCACTGGGTCACAGCGGCGGTGCTGCCGGCTAAGGCAGGCTAGTCCCTATCTGTGTGGTCCCTGCACACCTCCGTTTAGGAGCCAGACCTGCTGCTGGCCGCTTCTGGGGCGCAGCGTGGTCTGTGGTGCCAGGACAGGCAGGCAGCCTGCCTTAGCACCCCCACTGCGCCGCTGACTGGGAGCTGCCGCAGGTAAGCCCATGCCCCACCCCCAGGCCCCAATTCCCTACCCCAGCCCTGAGCCCCCCCAAACCCAGAGCCCCCTCCTGCACCCCAAAGCCCTCATCCCTGGCCCCAGCCCAGAGCCCTGATCCCCTCCTGCACCCCAACCTCCTGCCACAGCCCAGACCCCCCTCCTATGCCCCCAGCCCCACCCCAGAGCCTGACAACCTCTCGCTCCTCAGCCCAGAGCCCCCTCCCACACCCTGAACCCCTCATTCCCGGCCCCACCCTGTAGCCCTCACCCCTGCACCCCAACCCTCTGCCCCAGCCCTGAGTCCCTCCCACACCCCAAACCCCTCATCCCCAGCTCCGTTGGGTCATGGGCATCAATAATTTTCTTCAACTGGGTGCCAGAAAAAAAGTTTGAAAACCACTGCTCTAGAGGACCTGCCATCCCGTCAGAGTGGGCACAAAGCCATGGCAGTGTATCTTGGATTCCCAGGGCATGGGGAGAGTTGGACCAGGTGCCGAGTCCACCACCTCTGTGCGGCCCCCTCTCTTGTGAGATTTGGGGTTTCTCTCCAAGGCCTAGTGCCGGGAGTCAGCATGTGAGGGAAGAATCTTGGCTTTTGCTTGACAGTAAAACCAAGTTTCTAGTCCCCATGGTGGCAGAGAAGCTGAAAAACGTGACCCCCAACAGCTTAGCAGCAGAAGACAAAGAGCCCAGACACGTTCTCTCTGGCTCTGAAGTCCCGCAGTGCTAAATTTCCCAGTGGTCTGGGGCCTGGCTCATCATTCTGGAGTGCTGGGGGTTGGCAGTGCTGTGCTCTGGCTGCCCACTGGTGAATCCAGCCCCTGGGGCCAAGGACCCCCGTGGCAGGGCTTCCACAATACTGGGCCCACAGTAGGTTTATAGTGTCATGGAACCAAGTGTTCCTCCTCCCCACCAGCCAGGAGCTCACTTGCATTGTAGATCTATTCTTAGTTCTCGTTATCAGCTTTGCTCAGGATCAGCCTGCTGGCTTCCTGTGTGTGTGTGAGATATTTATCCAGCCATATAGTTACGCACAAATGACTCACCCATACCATGCAATCTGGGATGTTAGAGATCACTACCCCCAAGGTATTTGTATTAAATAGCACCTAGCCGAGAGGGGACTCCATCGAAGTAGGCGTTCTTGAAATGTGTCTTCCATTTTCCTGGTGCTAGAAACTTTCTCCAACTCAGAATTCCTCTTGGACGGGGTTTTTTTTCCGGCTCAAAGGTGAACATTTCTGGAAAGCTTGAGCACAGCTATTTTTGAAAGTTATTTGAGCGTGGGATAAAAATACTTCACGTGCCATTCAGAACTGTTGCAGTGGTGTGCCTCAAAAATAGCTGGAGCGAATGACTTAAAACGTGGCTTGTTTGGTAGCCTCCTTCAGGTTTACAAAGCAAGCCAAGTTTGGAGGAGGTGGATTAAGTCATAGCTCAAGCACCCACAGGAAAAAAATAGTGGGTGCTCAACACCCAGGAGCAAGAGCTTGAGTGTGGAATGTGATGAGTTCTGTGCTGCTAACAACACCTACCCTTAGGGCAGGGAGTTTGTTTCTAAACAGAGGCAGGGTGATTAAGATAGCAAAAGGCTTGTCGTTAAATTAAGCATGGGTAGATGAACCTGAAAGCATTGCTAGGCACTCCAGTTAAAAGATAGGAAACAAAGGGTAGGAATAAATGAACCATTTTCAGAATGGAGAGCGGTGTTCCCAGTGGCTTTTACTGGCCCCAGGCCTATTCAACATATTCATAAATGATCTGCAAAAAGGGGTAAACAGTGAGGTGGCAAAGTTTGCAGATGATACAAAATTACTCAGGATAGTTAAGTCCAAAAGAGACTGCGAAGAGTTGCAAATGGAGCTCACAAAACTGGGTGACTTGGCAACAAAATGGCAGACAAAATTCAATGTTAAATGCAAAGTAATGCACATTGGAAAACGTAATCCCAACTATACATACAAAATGATGGTGCCTAAATTAGCTGTTACCCATCAAGAAAGAGATCTTGGAGTCATTTGCAGTACTCTGGAAGCACTATGTTTCCAGAGTACTGCAAATTCATAAGAATCCTTCTCTCTGTGCCTGTATGATCCTAAACTGCAGAATGCTCATTCACCTGCTTCAGAAGACTTAGGCTATGGCTACGCTGGCGCTTTACAGCGCTGCAACTTTCTCGCTCAGGGGTGTGAAAAAACACCCCCCTGAGCGCAGCCAGTTACAGCGCTGTAAAGCGCCAGTGTAGACAGTGCCCCAGTGCTGGGAGCTAATCCCCTCGTGGAGGTGGAGGACCTGCAGCTCGCGCGACCACACTCCCACGGCAGCGCTTTGGAGTTTCGAGTGTAGCCACGGCCTTAAAAATTATCGCCAGTCGTCAATGGGACAGACGCAACTGAATATGTAGCTGTCCTTACCGTGCATCAAGACAATACCAGGGGACTAGATGTGAATAAGATTGCTGACAGTTTCATCCAGAAAGCTACAGTGAGACATAAAGTCTTTAAACTGGGACGTTAGTGATTGCAATGATTTTAATATACTGTAATTCATGATAATGTAATTATGTAGTTCATAAATGAATCATTATTAAATAGTAAAGATACCAATGACAGACCCATTCAATAACTAGAATATGAAAGAAGTGTATAAATATGCTGAAAATCGCCTCCCCCCAAAAGTGGCAGAGTGCCCCCACCCCCCCAACACACACACCTTCAAAAGCACCCACCGGCAAAACCAGAAATCAGACCCTGTAGATTAAGTGTCTGTAGTTGTCCGCCTTCCTCTGCAGCGTGGGGCCTGGGTCACGTGCAGGTTTAAACTCGTGTCAATGGTGAATTCTCTGTAACTTGAAGTCTTTAAATCCGGATTTGAGGGGTCTGTTACAGCAGTGGGTGGGTGGGGTTCTGTGGCCTGCGATGTGCAGGGGGTCAGACCACATGATCACGGTCTGGGGAGCAGTGTGGTCCCATGGACAGGATGCTGCGCTGGGACTGGGTTCTACTCCTGGCTCTATCACTGACCTGTGGGATGACCTTGGCTGAGTCGTATCTCCTCTCCGTGCCTCAGTTTCCCTTCTCACCATTGTCTATTTCGATTGTAAGCTCTTTGGGGCAGGACCTGCCTCACGTAGGTTTTGGTACAGCACCTAGTGCAATGATCCCGATCTTGGTTGGGTGCTGATGGAACAGTAAAGTTTTAAAGCTGCTTAGAGGCATTTGTTAGTGACAAAAGCCCGAAACGCCCCAAGCCTGCAGATGGAGGTTGTATGTGCTACTAGTTGAATAGATCAGAAACGGGCGGTGGGGCGTGTTAAGACGGAGGAATTGGAAGTCAGGAAAGCACAGTGGCTGAGGACGTTTAGCTGTGTTATGTTACGTTATTTGTATTCCTGTGTTAAATCTGGGTAGGAAATGAAATGTGCCCCATTTAACATAGCAGGGGAAAGCCTCCCCTGGCTGGAATGTGGAGCACTTGATTTCTGCATCCAGGCGAACTGGGCTGCCTTGGAATGGACAGAGGGGTGTGTAAGATGCGGCTGGTCCCAGTTGGGAGGGATCAGCAGAGAATGGGCTGTTGTTACTCCAGGGCCTGTCTCTCTGTCTCCTGAGAACAAAGTGCTCCGCAGGGGCAGTTTGGTAGCCCAGGACGGAGAGGCTGGGTTGGGAACTGGGGAGGGGAAAAGCTCCTGCAGATGGATCTGAAAAGTGGATTTTGCGGTGGAGGTGGAGGCTGCCCTCCGGTGGGCTGGATGGGGAATGGTGCCGCTATTCGCGCTGGAAACATAAGGTGTTATCTGTGCTAAAGCGCTTACGGGGCTTGTTCAGCTTGTGGGAGCTGGGGCATGACGCAGCAGCAGCTTCCAAGCCAGCTCTGCGGCTAGGCCCGATTCTGGTCTCAGGCCAACTCTAGCCCGGCTTGCTGCATCGCTTCGGCAGGGCGAGCCCTGGGAGCCGAGACTCCAACACGGAGGGTTTAGAGCAGGGGTGGCCAACCTGAGCCTGAGAAGGAGGCAGAATTTACCAATGTACATTGCCAAAGAGCCACAGTAATACAATCAGCAGCCCCCCATCAGCTCCCCCGCCCCGCTCCCAGTGCCTCCCCCTCCCCCCGATCAGCTCTTCCATGGCGTGCAGGAGGCTGGGGGGGGGGGATGGGGGAGGAGTGAGGGCATGGCAGGCTCAGGGGAGGGGGTGGGAAGGGGTGGAGGGGGGCAGGGCCTGTGGCAGAGCCAGGGGTTGAGCAGTGAGCACCCCCCCGGCACATTGGAACGTTGGCGCCTGTAGCTCCAGCCCCGGAGTCGGTGCCTAGACCAGGAGCCGCATGTTAACTTCTGAAGAGCCGCATGTGGCTCCGGAGCCCCAGGTTGGCCACCCCTGATCTAGAGGGATGTTACAAGGGTTTAGTTTGGAGCTGGGGCCTGGGTCAGAATGACAGATCCCAGCTGCGGGGAGGGGACGTTGTATCTCAGCCATGCAGGTGCCGTACCCCTCCTGAGGTGCCACCAGCCCGGGTCCTGGGGCCTGACCAGCTGCCCCGCCCTGGCAGCCCATGCAGTGCAGCAGAGGCCCCGATGGGCAGTGAAATGTATTGTCTCCAGCAGTCTCTCCCCCCCTCCCCGGCCGCAGATGGCGCTGACGTCCTTTCCTTCTTGTCGTTCCAGGCTTCGAGACCAGCTGCCCCCCAGAGCCAGACGCCTCTCCGGAGACAGCGACTCCTCCGCATCATCCACGCAGAGTGGCACCCTGGGCAGGAGGCGCGGTGAGGATGGTGCCTTGCGAACAGCGCACAGGAAGGAGGTGGGGAGGCACATGCCTGAGGGGGCCCCCAAGAGTCAGCCTTCGAGCCGCAGCCAGTCACGGGAGCGCGGGGCCTTCTTGGGGCCGAGACCATCGGTGGGGGCCAGGAGGGCAGAGCCAGAGGAGCGGAGCCGGCCTCGCCTGGCAAACGGGCCTGGCAGGCCCAGCCCCAGAGCGCGGAGCCAGGGGAGAGGTGGCGGGGAGCCGGTGCTGCTCATCAGCCGAGGGAAGGACGGGCAGCACTCCTGGGCACGGGCCAACGAGGTGAAGGAGAACGGCCAAGACTCTGGCCGAGCCACCCCCAGGACCAAGAGCCCGACTCGCAGGCACCTCCCTCGGGTGGGCTCCAGGAGCCCTGCCCCCACCAGTCGCAGAGCATCCCTTCCTGCCAACAAGCTGGCAGAGCCCTCGGTCCGGGCACCTCAGCAGATGCTGGGGTCTGTGAGGCAGTGGCAGGCGGGCGAGACGGAGCCAAGGGTTCCTGTGAGGGAGCGGCTCTCTGGGGAGACCCTCCAGGCCAGGCAGCTGTCTGAGAGCTTCAACCAGGAGCTGGAGGAGCTGGCACAGAGCTTCCGGACCCCTCTGCGCCTGGACCCCAGCCAGGAGCAGCAGCTGTACCGGTGCCTGGAGGAAGAGTTCCTGGCCAACTCCCAGATGATTGAGCTGGCCGGGGATGATGGGGAGTCCCTGGGCTGCACCCAGGATCCGGGGCGGCTCCAGCAGACCACGCCAGACCCAGGGGCCGTTGACTCTGCCTACTGCTCCTCCAGCTCCTCCTCCTCCTCGCTAAACTTCTTCAGCAAGCACGGCTTCCAGGCAGACTTTGGTGAGCGGCCCAAAGACGACCCCAAGAGGAACCCCGCATCCCAGCGCCCATGGGCCTCCAATTGTAGCACAGGCCCCACTGAGCTCCAGAATGGCTCTGGCTGGGACTCCCACGTGGCCCTGGAGCCGGCCACATGCTGGAGGAAGCCGGCTCTCTCGAGTTCCTCGGATGAAAGTAACTACTACACAGCCTTGAATGACCTCCAGGAGGTGGCCGAGGGAGTAGAGGTCTCAGGTCTGGGCATGGATGCGGCCTGGACCATCTTGGAGCTTGCGGGCTCTGACTCAGACTTGGGGCCCTCGGCCCCAGATGAGCTGATGAAGATCGAGGAGGACTCTGTGGAGGGGCCTTTTGGTGAGACGTCCCTAGATGGAATGCCGGATGTACTCCAGACACAAGACGTGGTGCTGAGGCAAAAGAAGTCCCCGAAGAAACCAGGCCGAGTGCCTTCCATCTACAAGCTGAAGCTGCGGCCCAAGGCCAAGCCACGTGTAGACACTCAGCCAGATAAGAAGCCCTCCAAGATACCCACGCCGCTCAGCTACAAGACATCCGGCGCCTCACCCAAGGGGAGCCCTCCCAAGCGCCCAGCTGAGCACAAGCCCTGGAGAGCCTTTCACAGCGTCTTCTCCTCCTTCATGGAGCCGCCGCAGGGCCAGATGGAGCCAAGAGGGCCAGACGAGGATGCCTGGGCATGATGGACTGGTAGCACTCGTACAAGATGGAGGGACCGGCCTGTAGCATTCCCCACTGCTGCTCCCAGATCCCCATGTCCCGCACCTGCTGCCTTGGATGTGCTGTTGTGGTGGCCCTGGCCTTGCTGCTGCTGCTGCTGCGAGGGGGTGGGCGGCCAGATGCCCCAGAGTTTTTTATTTTTGAAGGTATCTCTGGATGGGGCCAGAGCTGGCGCTCAGAGGAGGGCTGAGAAGCTGGGTGGCTTTGATTTAACTTGAGATCTCTTAAGTGAATTGGCTTTTAGGGGGACGTTCCTGAGCTTTGGATTCCTGGGTGTCTTTGACCTTCCTTGGTTTCAGACCAGAATTGTTCTGGGGGTCTGGGATTGAACACGCTCAGATGTCCTCTGGGCCTTCTGACCCCCAAAGCGCTTTGATCTCCAGCTCAGGGCACCCCATCGTTCTGCACTGAAACCCGAGAGGCTCTGTGGCCATTCTTCAGGGCTGTGATCGCTGGGGGGGAGGGTGTAGTGGATGGAGCACACCTCCTCTGAGCAGTAGCAGAGAGGGACCGAGCTGCACAGCAGAGTCTCCGAGGGGAAGGCAATGGAGTTGGACTTTATTTTTAGCTGTTGACTCTGGGTTTGGGCTGGGCGGGTGGAGGGAGGGTTAGCGAACCGTATTGCACATCTTTTCGGCAGCACCTGCCGGCCTCCGGTAAGCTGGGGCTCCCAGCATTAATTGTCCCTGACGTACTGTATGTTTGTTAATAACATCTGTATTTATAGATAATATATTGAGTGTCTGTGTACATAGAAATACTCTGCATAGACTGCTGCTTCCCTCGATGTCTGGCCTCAACCCTAGGAATGTAGAGCTGGACAATAAAAATAATGAACCAAACCCCCCTGTCCTGTCTGGCCTGGTTTGTATATTGCCAGGGTGGGGGCGAGGCGCCGGAAGAACGGTCCCTAGGTCAACCCCAAAGGTGTAATCTAGGCAGGGTTCGGCCATGTCCCAAATCTACCGCCCCCTTCCCCCCCACACCCTCCCCAGCTCTGCACCCTCCCCATCAAACTGTCCTGGCATCAGTGCCGTGGGGGGAGGGGGCATACTCCATCCAGAGGGAGCTGGAAGCTTTGGGGAAAATCCCCCAGGTCATTCCTCCATCCCCTCCAGGTGCTGTTCCACCTTCTCCTCCTCCCAGGGGCTGTAGAGCTGGCTGCTCCCAGTGCTCAGAGCAACCGTCTCTGCTGGCCAGAGGGGAGAACTACAGCAAAAAATAAAGGGAGGGAGCAGGGAGGGGGGATTTACTGGCTGGGGGGGAGCAGGGAGGGGGGATTTACTGGCTGGGAGGGAGGCCAGCAGCTCAGGCGCGTCCTGCCTGATGTGGGCCAATTGCCCAGCATGTCGCATGCTGCTGCTCCTGACCCACCCCAGCTTTCTGCCTCCCTGAGTCCTGCCTTGGCAGTCCTAGCTCGAGGGGGGATTTTAAAATGTAAACCTGCGGGGGGCAGCGGGCGCTGGGCACTGTTCAGCGGGTCGAGGTCCTTCCACCACGCTCCTGGGCTAGGAAAGGTGAGTTGTGGATGCTACTATTAAGCCAGTGATCCAACTGCTGCTCCGAGCGCTGGAGTGTGGAACGAGTCCCCTGGGGGTGGGAGGGAGACGGGGGCCAGCTAAGATGACCCTTCTTACATGGCCATGGGAACACAAGTTTCATGGGTCAGGTCCCCTGCTGTGCCCTCCCAGAGAGGGAAAACACCTGGCCTGACTATCAGAATAGCTGCCCTCATCTTCAACAAGGTGAGGGGGAGACCCCAAGAGCCAAGCCCCAGCTGCACTCTGGTGCAGCTGCCTGGCCCCTTCTGTATCTGATGCACCCAGGCTGGAGGGCAGGGCTTGGACCCTCCCCCCCCCCCCACACACACACACACTCACACTCCAAACACAAGCGCTGTTGTGTCCCAGCAGGTAGCTCACAGGGAGGGATTGGGGGGGGGGGCAGTTTGCACTATTAAGAAAGCTTCCTTGGTGCTGTCCCTTGGGGGTGTGCACACCTAGAGCAGCTGCTGCTGCTGTTAAGGGGCGGGGGGTGCAGTATCTAGGGGGAGCTCTGCTTGCTGCCCCAGCTGTTTTGACCATGAGAAGCTAGTGCGGCCTGTGCTAATGTTTAAAAGGGCAAGAAACACAATTACAGAGCAGGGCAAGAGGAGCGAGGGAATCCTTGTGACTAACATCCTGGCTTCTGTAACGACTCCCAAACACCATGCCTCCTACCCCAGCCCCTGCCTTTTCTCCCAAGGATGGGGCTTCAGCCTGTGCCCTCTCCCCATCCAATCCATCCCATTTTAGGGGCATTTTCCTGATAAGCCAACTAAATTTTCCACCAGCTGGTGATGCTATCTCCTCACCCCCACTACCCTACTTTGAACCAGAGTCATTCTTCAACAGGAGCTATTAACACACAAACACTACAGCCCTCCCCCACCCCCAATCTAATAGGCTTCCACCTTACTCAATTCCCAGTTTTGTCTCCTTTGTTAACCAGGACACAGACAGCTAGTGGCTGAAGAGTATATTGCAAACCAACATCTCATTACATCCCCCAAAGCAAGGGGGGGTGCCCTGGACCGCATTTCTGGTTTTGGAAGACAGGCCCTGGAAATTGGGGGGTGTCACTGCCCAAGCCCCATTTGGCTCAGTGCCAGGTGTAGGTATCAGGCAGTGCTATGAGGTGAGGTAACCAGCAGGCCCCAGAACAACAGCCCTCCCCCCAGTGTATACCACAAGTCAAGAAGGACAAACACACCCGGCTCCTGGAGCTGGTTTCCTGTGTGTGATGCTCCCCCCCTCCCTCCAAGTGCAGCAGTTTGGCTCCCGAGAGAGGAGCAGAGCATGAGACCAGCCCTTAGGAGTGAGGGCCTGACCATGGGCTGGTTGTCCAGCCTGGTGGAGGGAGGGGCTATGGGGGCTTGCGTGCCCTGCAATGGGAATAGTGGGGAGTGGGGCTGAACCTGCGAGAGTGGAGGATCTGGACCAGTTGCTGCGTTGCCCAGAATCGGGCTGGGGAGCATGATCAGGCCAGGCTGGGAGCAGCTACTCCTGGGGAGAATGAGATGCTTTGCCCCACTATCTATGACCTGCCGCCCGTGACCCTGCACCCCCCCCCCCCCCCCCCCCCCCCCCCCCCCCCCCGGCCAGGCTCCCCTGTGGCCCATGCTTAGTGCAGTACATTTGGTTTCACACGCCTCCCCTCCCCCACCCCTTCAGTCACCCTCAGCACCACCCCAAACTGAGCTGCAGGCAGGGGAAAGGGGAGCCCACCCCCTCCCGGCCACAGTCTGCCCCGCTGCTGAAACCAATCTCGAGGCCCGTCCCCATACCCGCATCTAGCATCGGGATTTGTTGTTAGCCCCTTATAAAACGAACCACCTAGGATGTGTGGGGGTAACCAACCCATCAGCCAGTCTGACACGATGACCCAGCGCTGACCCAGATGACTAGGAACACCGGGAAAGCCAGGCCCCCCCACAACAGGTGGTATAAGGTAAGTAAAGGCCGGCAGTGCTGACTGTGCTTGAGGGCAAGGTCCCCCCCCCAGGACGGGCCCCAGGTAAGAGGCTGGAGGATCAGTGGATCACGACGCTGTCGAGCTCTGAGGCCCCTTGCGACGCCAGGACAGCTCCGGCCTCGGCCAGGTAGGGACCTCAGGGTCAGGTGCTGCCCGCTCGGCCCCAGCGATGACTCGGCTCGTGCGCCCCCTGCAGCCGAGTGGCAGCTGGTGACACTCTGCGTGCGAGTGAGACGCACCCTCCCGCAGCCAGGCGCACGCGGGGCTCGGCGAGCGCTTCTGGGAGCTGAGATGGCCAATGGCTGCAGCACCTCCAGACGCTGCCACTGCCAAGGGCAGCCCCTTCCTGCGGTGTTACTGGGCAGATCACAGGGCACATGGTCCCGCCTTTCGGTAGAAAGGGCAGGAAACTACACCTGAGCAGGGGGAAGAAGGGCAGCCAAGATGGATTCCCAGTTGTTGTTTGGGCATTTCAAGATGGTGCATCTAAGACGTTAAGCACCAAAGTTTCCCCCCTACACCGCCACCCTCCCATGCGCCCCGGGACTGAACCGCTTTCTGTCAGGCCAGCACCTGCTCTGGCATCTAGCCAGCCTGGGGTGAAAGCTGTGGCTGCCAGGCGGAGGCCTCAGCCCAGCCTGCCTTTGCACCAGAGTGGATGGCTGGGCAGCGCTTTGGGCTCATTCAGGATAATGGGGGCTCTCAAAGTGGGCGTGTTTGTTACTGGGTCTATTGCGTGGGTGGGCAGAGCGTGCCACGGTCCTTTCCCCTGCCCTGTGTGCCAGCCTGCCCTGCTTTAGCGGGCTCAGGGCTGAAAAATGCACCATTAGGAACCATGTGGCACCCGTGGCTGGGCTCCAGCTGTTGTGACCTCACACAGGGGCTCCCCCTGCTGGCTGTGCCAAGCATGACTGCAGCCCGGGGATTGGGGGGGGGGTGCCAGAGAGCAGGTGCTGGGGGGGGGGGATAGCAGAGTGTAGTCAGTGAGCGAGGCCATGACATCCGCCATTGCCTTGGCCCATCCCCACACCTGGCAGCTGTTTGGCCAAGCAGCCGTGGCAATGTCCCCTATAGCGTGTGAGCCAGCCCCTCCCCCCCGCCCAGCGCCCACCTGCAGCATGGCAGGGAGTCCTGCCGTCCTCCCGTCAGCACCCTGCTGCTTGGCCACAAGCGCTCTGGCTGTGGGGCACCCCAAACCATTAACAAAACACCCCAACGCCCTGCCCAGGCTGGGCTCCTGTGGTGGGGCACATGGCAGGCGGAATGTGCCTCCCCGTGCCACAGCTTCAGCAGCACCCGCTTAGCTGTCCCTTCACTGAGCGGGGGCACCCCCCAGGGCGCTTTTACCTGAGTGGGGCATGGGAGGTCTGCAGCAGAGAGGTGCTGCTCCCAGCTTGTGCCCCGGGGGCAGGGAGTCAGTGTGTTGTTTACAAACAGCTAAGAAAGGGCTGGCAATTAAATTAAGGGGCTGAAAGTCCTTAGATGAGCCTGCAAAACATGAATGGGCTGGGTGGGGAGGGCGCTTTGAAGCCAGACTGCAGGGGCCTCAGAAGGCATGCAGCCTCGGTTACAGTCAGCAAAGAGGGAGATGGGGGTGGGGGGGAGGTAGGTGAAAAGAAGGGGCCAAACCGAAGGGAAGGGCCTGCTTGTGGCCCCATCACATTAGTAGCTGAGCACATCACAAGGGCTACCCATTGCTGGTAGAGCAGTGCTGTTCTCCCCATTGTACAGATGGGTCACTGAGACACTTAGGACCAGATTTTCAAAGGTATTTAGGCACGTAGTAGGATTTTCAAAAGTACCAGGAAGGTTCAGTGTGTTGCAACCGCCCCTTTGGGTGACCAGACAACAAGTGTGAAAAATCGGGATGGGGGTGGGGGGTAATAGGCACCTATATAAGAAAAAGACCCAAAAATCGGGACTGTCCCTATAAAATCGGGATATCTGGTCACCCAACCTCCACTAGATGCCTGGTTGGGTGCTAAAAAGCTTTGAAACTCTGTTCTTAAGGCACTGCCCTGAGGTCATACAGGAGGTTGGGGGGAGGGGGAGTACAACCCCCCCCCCCCCCCCAATGCCCCCCCCCCCCATTCTGCTTCCTGCTCAGCGTGGCTCCAGGCCCCTGGGTGGTGGCCTTGGGGAGCACTAGCCTGGGGTGGAGGCTGGCAGCTGCAGTGGGGGGGGGGGGGGCCACTGGACTCCAAGGGAGAGGGGGCCATGGGCAGAAGGGGTGGGGCTCGCCTCCCCCAGCCATCAGTTCACGCATTGCCCATGCTCCCTATCCACTAGCCCAGCCTCTCTCTCTGCTGCATGCTGCCCAAAGAGTGGATTCTGATAGATGGGAGCAAAACCAGGGCAGGTCTCTGAGCCCCAGGCAGCACAGAGGTCTGGAAGGATGAAGAGACGGAGAATCAGAGTCAGATGAGAGGAGAGCACGTAACCCCAAGGGTGGCAGGGTCTGCCCCAGGCTGGGCTGTACAGCAGTGGCTGCTGTTAGCACATTCTTACATTTGAACCCATTTTGTTTTTTCATTTGTTGGTTCTGAGTTTGAGAAAAGGAAGGAATTAGAAAGTGCTGTTTGAGTATCAGATGTGACTATACATCAAATTCTTAGGGTTTCAGCTGTATGCAGACCAATTCCAGAACAAAGCACAGAAATTGCATCCACACAGTCCATAAAGTGGACCATTATTGTCATAATTTGAATTCTTCACTGGGCACCATCTGTGTGCTCAGCACTGTTCAGAATATGCCAGAAAATCCAGTCCCTGAGCCAATGTGTATAAAATGTGGAGCCCTGGATAAGATGGCTCAGATACTTAAGTCTGAAGTGTAGAGTTATTGAGCACATGTTAATATCTATGAATGGAGGCGCTGATGGCAATAAAAGTTTTACCTGATTAAGGACTGGAAGATTTGACCCTCCAACTTTCTTTCAAGAGGAAGAGCTGCCCAGAGCACCGGTGCCTGTCTGTTTTCCTTTCCTGCCTGCAGTGGCCCTGATACACCTCAGAAAACTCAATTGTTTTCTTAACTTTAAAATGTAAAATTTTCTTGCTGTTTGGTTTTAAATATTCTCCTGTGAGAACTGCAACTCAATCACTGTAGTGTTGCGTCTAAGAGTCTTCTGGAAAGTAACTAGTCTTTAAACAGAAGTGAAAGCAGTTTTGCCAACTCTCATGAGTTTGTCATGAGTCTCATGATAATTATTGTTTCCCTTAAAGCCCCAGCTCCTGGAGTCATGTGACATGTGATGATTTCAGTCTTCATTCTTAAAGAAAAATGAAGTTTCTAGCCCTTGTGACTGTGGAGAAAGCTTCAAAATGTGACACACACACCCCCAAAAGGCTCAAAAAGCAGAAGGCCAATAAAAAGACCACCAAATCTATTATTTTTACATAATCTCATGATTTTAAGCCAATCTCCTGATTTTGGTGACCCTGACTCATGATTTTTGAACATTTGGGGGTGGCAATACTGTGAGTGTTTTGAAAGTGTCAGTTTCACTCCTGTTTAAAGCCAGTTTCTAGTCTATTATTTGTAGTGGGGTAACACCCCTAGAGCCCCAGGCAGGTGCCGTAGAAAATCGGGGGCCTTGCCCTCCTAGGACGTTTCCAAAAGTTCAATGATCTGTTCCAAGCTTGTTGAACTGCAAAAAGTAAGTAGCCTAAATGACAGAAAGTAACCTAGGGTTTTCTACAACTGTTTCAAGTGTTTTATTCAAGAGTAAGCATCTACACTACAATTTTAAACCTAACCAGTGTCCCTTAAATGACTTGACACAAGCTGTCAGAACGTGTTAGTATTAGAGCTGAGTGGGTCGAATATTTATTTAATGTTCTTTCTTTATATAGGAATTGGATACAGGGCTCCTGTCAGCTCATTGCTAAGTTATTATCTGCAAACAATTAGAGTTTTCAGGTGCCTAAGTAGCCCCTGGAATCATGGTTAAAATGGCCCCCACCCCCAAACCTGACATGGTGCCCCCTGTTGCATAGCCCGTGCATGGTGCACGTGGGCCTGAACTACTCGGCTTAGGCCAGCAAGTCGTGGACTAGGAAGTTTCCCACCACACTTGGGTGCCTGAGCACATTACCATGAGTGTCCCCCCTCCCCCTCCCCAGGCCTCATACAGCAGTTACAGTCCACACAGCAGCCCTTAAAACAGCTGCATGAAAGTTCATTTTGTCAGGTGGAGCGAGGAGCTGGAGGAGCTCACACCTCACCATCCACCCAGCACAGCACCAGCAATCCGGCTCCCCATTAATCACCCCATTGTCCCCCAGCCAGCTGCAAGCCCTGGCAGCATTCAGCATTTGAGACCATAGGAACTGGAACCGCTCCCTTTAAAACCACTCAACCATTACTTGTGTCCCTCCAAAAGAATCTGGGCAGGCGGTTCCGCAGGAAGAGATGAAGCTAAGGGCTGGTGCTGTCACTGGGGTGGGACAAGGCGGAGAGGGAGGGAACGATGTGGTTCTGTCCGGCTACCACTGACACCGCCAGGCCCGGTGGCTGCTCGGAACCAGATCTCACCAATGCAACAGCCGGAGCTGCTCCCCACCCGGCAAGTCAATTTCATAAACCCGCTAACAAGGAACTAGCCCCTTTTTTGGTTCAACTGAAGGTTGAGGGGCAGTGGCAGCAACGGGGATTTTTTCCCCCACCCACATGAACCAAAACATTTTAAAAATGGTTTAATAAAATAAGGAAACATTTTGACTAAAATTCTCATGTTTGGTTTGGTTGAAAAGGCTGCAACATTTTGTAATATTTTGTAAAAAAAAAGTTTTGTTGAAAACATTTTGCCCTTGCCCTAACATGGGCGTAAAACCAACTGGCCAAACAGTCACAACAAACATGTCTGGGGGGCCATGGAGCCCTGTTTGCAAACAAGTCAGCAGCAAAACCTCCCCCATCACACACTTGCAGAGGACTGTGGGGCCTAGGAGCCTGCAGACTTTCCCCAGTAGGGATTCTCTCCACACAAAACCCTCGTGCACCGACCTGAGCTGCTTTGGGTGGTACAGCACTCAGCTGTGGAGGCTTTAGGGTAGGGGGGTGGGCAGATCATATCTCCCCCCACTCTCTGTGCCCATCATATCTGCAACCTCAGCGGCCCCCCTGCTCTGCCCCGTATCAGCACCATAATTCAGCTCTGGGGTTCACGTTTAAATAATGAGGACCACACTTGTGTCTTTGGCCATGCTCAGGTCATCCCCATTCCCATCTGCTCCGGAGCCTGCATCATGTGCTCAGTCCCTGAGAAGTTGGGGCACAGGTGCCCAGAACAATGAGTCCTTTTTTGCACTGGTACAATCAAGAACAGTGGAACCCCGGCGCCAGGAGAGGCAAGGTGGTGGTGGGAGGTCCCCTCGGCACACAGCCCGTTTCAGGTGGTGATGGGTAACCAGTTCCTCGCAGAGCAGAGGGAGCGCCCCCTGGAGGTGGCTGGCAGCATGTCTCACATGAGGCTGCATCTGGTTGTGTGCAGCGCCCCCTGGAGGCGCATACTGGAGTGGTGGTGTTTGCAGCCCTGGGCCAGCGCACTGCTCAGCAGCTCTTTGAAGAGCAGGACAATGTGCCAGTTGTACTTGGCAGAGCACTCCATGTAGCCGCACTTCCAGCTCTTCTTCACCAGCACCGAGAGCGTCCGACGCGGCGTGAAACGCTGCTTCTGCTGGTCCCGCTTGTTCCCCACCACGATGATGGGGGCCTCATTGTTGCCACCTGTCCTGCGGGTGAAAGGACACGTAGATTAGGGAGTGCTGCATGGGGCACGAGCAGTCTGAGAGATGCCTCATGGGGAGTGGGACTGACGGCCCCAAGCAAAAGCTGTGACCAGCCCTGGACAGCGCCGGCTCCAGGGTTTTTGCCGCCCCAGGCAGCAAAAAACAAACAAACAAAAAAAAGCCGATCGCGATCGCAATCTGCGGCAGCAATTTGGCGGGAGGTCCTTCGCTCCGAGCGGGAGTGAGGGACCCTCCGCCGAATTGCCGCCGAATACCTGGACATGCCGCCCCTCTCCCGAGTGGCCGCCCCAAGCACCTGCTTGTTAAGCTGGTGCCTGGAGCCGGCCCTGGCCCTGGAGAGGGGGAGGAGAGGACTTCTAGTAGCCAGGTGCCCTCCCTCTCCCAGCCCCAGCCGGCCTCAGCACCAGCTGTGATGTCTTTACACAACCGCCCTCATCTGACTCTAGCTTGTTGTCCAAACAGAGCCACCTCCCCTCCTGGAGCCAGAGTTTCTCCTCTTCCCTCCAGGCAGGATGGTGAACTAGGAGTATCTACATCCCCCATAAGTTGCGGGATCCATCTGTGATCCCCCAGCGCCCAAAGTGAACAAGCTAATTCCCACGTCTGGGTCTCGGCCCATGGCCAGCCTGACCAAGGAGATGGTTCTGCCCTGGAGCCTGATGCAGACACGGTAGGTTTGGCCATGTCTGCCAGCTGCAGAGATCAGAAAGCCTCTGAATTTAGGGCAGAGGCGGCCTAGGCTGGTGGCTGGTCACTCCAGGAAGAGGATCTCCAGTGCTTATTTTGTGCCGGGGCTTCCCAGCACTTCTAAGCTTAGCAGTTCGTAGCCACGGCACCGCTGGGCTCCCAGCCAGCAACCGCCGCTCTCCAGCTCTGAAGGCAGTGCTACCGCCAGCAGCAGAGCCAGGAGCACCTGGGCAGCAGCAAGCAAGTGCCTTGAGGAACATCTCCTGGCAGCCAGGCTCTGCAGGCAGGGGCCGGCTCCAGGGGGCATTGCTGGCCAGTGCCAGGCTCCTTTGGGAGCGCATTGGGGCGGAGCTCAGAGCTGTGCAGAGGCAGCCGGCTTGGGGAGCAGGCACAGGCACCAGCTTCCTCCGGGCTGGGGTGCTCAATCCCCTGCTCTGCCTCTGGCCCCGCCCTTCCCGAAGCTCCCACCCCCACCCTGCCTCTTCCCACCCCTGCTCTGCCCCTGCCCCGCCTCTTCCTGCCCCTTCCCGCCCAGTTCCACCCACTCCCCCAGGTGCGCCCCCTCCCTGCTCCTCCAGCACACCACAAAACAGCTGATCACGGCAGGTGCGGTGGGGCGGGGGGGAGCGAGCTGCCTGCCGGTGGGGGAGTTGGCACCTATGGGAGCAGGGCAGGGAGGGCAGCCAAGCAGCCAGCCAGTGCCCCAGCTCCCATGGTGCAGAGAACCAGGGGCCAGAGTAGCTCCCACCAGCTTCCCGCTGGTTTCTGCCAGGAGGCGACAGTTTGAAACAGAGGGGAGGCTTGTGGGGGGTATGCAGAGTCACATGCCTCCCCCGATTGCTTGGTCACATGGTGTGGCTGGGACCCTTCCCTGCGGGGCAGCTAAGCCAGCGAGCTGCACCAGGCAGGGAGAGGCAGAGGCAAAAGGAAGCTGCAGGGAGGGGCAGCTGCTTTCCGGGAGGGAGGGGCTGCCCGCGGGAGGCGTGACTCGAGCAGTTCTGGGGCTGTGCCCCCTCAGTCACCAGGCACAGGTCATCTCTGGCTTGAAACCTCTGTGCTAAATGGAAGGCAGAAATCTGGGGGGGACACGTGACCCTGCGTGTCCCCCCATCACCTCTAGGGGTGCAAATATGCTTGCTTGCCCCGGGCGCATGTTTTTCATTTCAAATTAAGCACTGAGGAACTCCCAGGATCTGTGGCCCTTCCCTTTCCCCCACTCTCTCTGGGAGCTCAAATGGAGCCGTGGGGGGCACCGAGCTTCCCCAGCCCCTGGCTGGCAGCTGCCTCCCGCCAGCCCTACCCCACACTCACCTGTTCTCCAGGATCTGCTGCTGGATCATCTTCACGTACTCAAAGCTCTCGGGGTTGCAGATGTCATACACCAGCACGTAGGCGTTGGTGTTCCTCAGCCCACGGCACTTCAGGTCCGACCACTCCTGGGGGAGAGAGTACAGGCTGCTCAGGGGGGGGCAGAGCCGTCCCATCAGCCTCCACCCCACCACCGGAGGTCCTGCCTGCAAGGCAGGTGTGGGGCAGGGAGGCTTCAACAAGCAGAGGGGAGAAGACCGAGATCTCCTCTCAGCTCTCAGAGAGGACGGCGGAGGGCAGCATGGGAGCCCAGGATTGCTTAGACCCTCTCACCCATCAGTGTCTGGGGCCATTGGGAAGGGGGTGGGTGTTGCTTGGAGACTGAATTGCCCAGGGCAGGGGGATGGTCCCAGGCTGCGATTTGTGGGGGGTGGGGGGAGGGGACAGATAACTGCATCAGGCAGAGGGAACCATCGGCCACTCCCTTATTGACTCATGAGAGTGCCCCAGCCCCTGCCCTGGGCTCCCCTCCCTACTCTGGCACAGCGGCACGTGCATGCAAACCCCACACCTACCTGTGTGTTTGGGACACCTGCCCAGCCGCTGAGCTGCTCTCAGGAGTTGCTCTCAGAGCTGGCTGGAAAGGGGAAGTCCCGTTTCCTGGAAAATTCTGGGGTGTCGATGTTTCATTTCCTATTGGAACAGCATGTCAACATCCCGGAAATTCCATTGGCCACAATGCCCGGAGCTGGGCAGCAGGGCTGGCACCCAGGCCACCCGTGGAGCTGGTCAGCCCGCCCACCCATCAGCCAGCCAGCCAGGACACCTGACCAACCGACCTGCCTGGCTTCCCAACGTTTCAATGGAATCCACACATTCCTATGGAACGTTCGTCACGTCAGCCGTTTCCAACAAACACTGTTAGGTCTGAAAAACGTCACCCTGCTTTATTGTTAGATTTTATTGTTAGTTTTCTGCCCTCAGGGATGTGTTCAGCCAATGAAAGTTTGTTCTGATGGTGTAATGATTTTTGCTCCTCAACTGGTGTAAATCAGCATTGAATCACACCAGTTGGGGACCTGTCCCCACTGACTCCAATGCAGCAGCATTGATTTACACCAGCTGGGTTTGCCAGCGGAGCGTGGCAGGAGTTATGACGTTCCTTTTCCATTTGCTCATGTTGTTGGCTTTAGCTGTTAATAAAAAACCTCACTTTGTGAATCTAACTCTGCACCCTTGAACAGGGCTGATCCAAATGCAACCTTGGCCTACATGACACAGCAGCTGAGGTTAATTTGTTTTTTTCTTGCCCAGAAACACGTCCATGCGCTTAGACGTGGCCATTTGCAGCCACGCAAATCCCAACCCCAGGAGCAGCAGACGGTCTAGGCTGCTCCAGTAACCGGCACTACCAGCTGTGACGTATCAGGTTCTTCAGAGATAATGTTCTCCCTGATGGTGGCTTAGAAGGTAGGAAATCAACTCAAACTCAATTAGAGGCTCCTTGAAGATCAGGGGAAGAGATGAGAAATGCACATCTATTTTCAAACCAGTGCTTTTAATCAGAAATTGCATTGGATGGATGAAGACTCAGCATGACGTTGCCTTTAATTCTTTCAACGACCATGACTAGGGCTGTCCGTGCTGCCCAGGAAAGTGTGTTATGGGGCACTGACTGCTTGGGACTCACTTGGCCTAGCTTGTCTGTCCTTCTTGACTTTGGGAAATAACTCAAAGGGCATTGCAACCATAGAAATGGATTCAGCTGGGCCCTGGAGAACATCTCCCTAAGCATGGAACAGCCTATCACCACGGAGAAAGGATGGGAAGCCAGAATGCAGAACAAAACTCAGCTTCCCAAGAGAGCAGTGGGATGAGCCATGGAAAGTAGAAGCTGGGAAGTGCCATATGGGTTATCAAGTCTAACCTTCTGCAATCAGTGATGCTTCTCCTCTCTGCAGGCATTCTCAGCCTGAGGGGCATGACCCACAGAGGGTTGCAGACAGGTTCAGGGGGCCACGACCCTGAATTGGGGAGATGGAAAAGGTTGAGAGCCATTGCCCTGGGGGCATTATCCTGTCTCTTCAGGAGCATTTCCAATGACAGGGTAAGGAGGAGGCTACTAAATGGGTGACCTGATGAGGAAGGGATCAACCCTTTATATAAACCTAGAGGGCGGAAGGGAGCAAAGGACCAGCATCGAGCCAGGCAGGGTCTAGTCACTGACTGGGAAGCTGTATGCCCTGGCTCTCCAGCCCCGACAGGCCCACGTGCCACTGAGGCCTGGAGCCTGTCCCCTCGTGGTGGGGGCCCTTTCCACTCACCTCCAAGGCGAAGGGCCCCTGGGACCAGCAGGGCGCAGAAGGCCCAAGTGGGGATCTCAGGCATCACCCCTGTGTAAGGGGCCTTTCACCTCTGGGGCGGTGTGGTGAGCGCAAACCCTTCTCCCCAGCAGAGGGGGTTTGGAGGCAGCAGAATCATGGGGGTGGGGCTCCCACCCCTCTCCAAGTTCCCTTCATCACAAGGGGCAGCTGGACAGTTTATCAACATTGCTGCCCCCGTGGCCCCTTGCCAAGCCACGTTGAGCTCAGATGCCTGGACACCTGGTTTCCATCCATTCTCGATGGTCAGGCCAGTCTCTGCCTTCTAAGGAAATGCACAATGGGGGATACAGGCCCTATTCTTCTAGCTGCCAAATGGCCCCCCAATGCCTGAAAACAGTGACGGTTTTCCCACAGGAAACGGGACTCCTCATTCGAGTTCGGCGTGTGCGACAGAGCCTGCAGGGAGAGGCCTGAGCCCCTTCCGAGTCCGACCCTCCTCTTCCAAGACAGCTCCCCGCAGAAGGCACAGAGCAGACGGCTGATGCATACAAATCTCTCGTTTGCAGCTAATTCAGGCTTTTGCTTCCCACAGGTGCCTAATGCCAGGGTAACCATCTGTTCCCTGAATCCAGTTAATAACTTTCTCTAGGTGTAGCTGGAGTGGTGAGGCTGCATCAAGAAGTGACTTGAAGTGAAGTGACCTGCCCCAGCCTCCCATTTCATCTGCCTGTTCTCTCCTTGCTGCCCCTGACAAGCAGCCCAACCCCGGTCCCTTCAGCACCTCCCCTGGCTTCAGTGGAATGACAATGCTGCCCTGTTGCATTTTCTTAACCCAAGAGTCTCTGAATACTTTACAAACTAGGCTCAGGAATCACAACAGCCACTACCAAAATGCAGCTGCTTCTTGGGTGGATGATGACAGTTGGTTAATTGACAGCAATATCACAACCAGTTTAGGACAGGAAGTGTAGAAGAATCCTGTATCCAATGAAACTGCAGGTGGCTTTCAGAGAGGCAGAGTGTAAACAGCCCAAGACATAGAATCATAGAATCTCAGGGTTGGAAGGGACCTCAGGAGGTATCTAGTCCAACCCTCTGCCAGGGCCGGCTCTAGCGTTTTTGCCGCCCCAAGCGCGCACACACACACACACACACACACACACAAAAAGCTGCGATCGCGATCAGCGGCAATTCAGCAGCAGGCCCTTCGCTCCGAGAGGGAGTGACGGCCCCGCCACCGAATTGCCGCCGAACGGCCGGACGTGCCGCCCCCTCTTCATTGGCCGCCCCAGGCACCTGCTTGCTACGCTAGTGCCTGGAGCCAGTCCTGCCCCCTGCTCAAAGCAGGACCAATCCCAACTAAATCATCCCAGCCAGGGCTTTGTCAAGCCTGACCTTAAAAACCTCTAAGGAAGGAGATTCCACCACCTCCCTAGGTAACCCATTCCAGTTCTTCACCACCCTACTAGTGAAAAAGTTTTTCCTAACATCAGGATTAACACGCCAGCTCCTACAGAAAGAACTAGGGGATCTGTAATGACCACAAGCAGCCAGGGGCTCAGTTCTACATCTCACCCATACGGTGCTTCCGCAGCAGCCTCTAGCGCCCAGTTGGTTCAAGACCAGCTGAGAGGTGAGAGCACCATCTACTGAAGCAGGTGTTCCTGTGAGGTCTCCCATTCAAGTACTGAACAGACACAACTTGGCTTTGGAGTTCAGACAGGTGAACCCAGCTGTGCATAACCCACCCTGCACCCTCAGAGGAAGCTATGCAAGGCAAACCCCAGCTTGCTTTTGTGCATTGACATTCACTGCAGCAAATACCTGGAGAAAACAAGTATGTATTTTAATAAACTTGCGGGTAAAGCAAATCCCTCTGCCATATGCCATGGCATTTCTATTTGTGGGGAAGCCTTTTTTGTGAAGGATCAGACAAGGACTCAAATTTTGCTGAAAGGAATTATAATAATAAAACAACTCCTCTGGGAAATGGGGAAAGCCTCCCGTTAATCGGAGCTTCGAGGCAAATACATGAATAATTCCTGCCATGCAACATGCTCCAGCCCAAGTGGGAGCAGGGAAATATCCTCCTATGCCCCAGAGACAAAGCAGAGAATTATTTTTCCTGCATGTCCATAATGAAGCAATAATCCTGCTGATGGGGGCTAACAATGAGAATGGAGCTTGAATGGCTTGTTAATGTCACAGGCACCTGGAAGACGGAATGAGAGCCCCATGCAGACCATTTTGTGCATTGTTTTTCCCCACCAGGGCCCGGTAATAAGTAAGACCTTTATGTCTATTAACGTGGTGGCTCCCCTTCCCTCACTCCTGCTAACCAGCCCTTCATTCTCCCCCTCTCTGCTCTGGCTCTGCGATTGGTGCCCAGCAGTGGGGGTTTTAGCCTACTTACTCGCTAGGCATGACAGCTTCTCACACCAACTTGCGATTTTAAAACAAACACCACCACAAACTCACAGCCAAAGGGGGAGGCTCCTTCCCCCCAGCACTGCTTTGGGAGAGGTCAAAGCAGCTGCCGAACCAGGGAAGCCTGGCTGAGATGTACAGTCAGTCGAGACTCTGGGTCAGTTGAGGGGTTTCTTAGGATCGTTTCCATTAGCAGGATTTCTGTGCTGGTGAAATTCGCCTTTGGAGGCTGGCGGCCTGTGTGCAAGTACAGCGCAGGTGCAGCACTCGGGCAGGTACCCAGGGCCTGAGCCAAAGTCAGCTGACATCAGCAGGAATCATCCCCTGGACGTCAGTGGGCTTCAGGGCCGGCTTTAGGCCAATTCCACCGATTCCCCTGAATCAGGCCCCGCGCCGTTTTAATTTTTTTTACTCACCCGGCGGTGGTCCGGGTCTTCGGCGGCACTTCGGCGGCGGGGGGGTCTGTGGAAGACCCGGAGCGAGTGAAGGACCCGCCGCCGAAGTGCCGCCGAAGACCTGGACCGCCGCCGGGTATTCGAATCGGGCCCCGCACTTCCTAAAGCCGGCCCTGGTGGGCTTTGGATGAGACTCATGCTTCCATCAATGTTCCTCAACCTTGACCCGGCAGGTCCCCAGTACCTTCAAGGTTAGCTCAGGGACTCTGGCCTCCAAGGGTTGAGAACAAGCAGAAGAAATATCAGCCTCAAAGGCAAGGTGGTCTGAGAAGGTGACAAGCCACTGAAAGCAGGGCCTTAGGGTAAGTCTGCCCTGCAGCTGGGGATGTGGTTAGCAGCTTGTGTCTGATGTCCCCACGCTGGCTGTACTCTAGCTAGCGTGCTAGGAATAGAAGTGAGGATAGCATGGTGCAGGCTTCAGCGTGGGTGGCACAAGCGAATACGTAACAGGGGGTCAGGCAGGCTTGTGCAGCTGTGCTAGCATCCTTACTTCTCTTTTAGTGAGCTAACTAGATTGAAGCCAGGATGGGACCATCTACATAAGCTGCAAAGCAGATTTTTATTATTATTATTATGAATGCTCATAGAATTTCCCAGGGCTGCCCAGAGGGGGGGGCAAGTGGGGTCATTTGCCCCAGGCCCCGCAGGGGCCCCGCGAGCCCTGGCCCAGCAGTGGTCCGGGTCTTTGGCGGCAGGGGGTCCTTCAGTGCTGCCAAAGATGTGGAGCGACTGAAGGGCCCCCCCGTCGCCGAAATGCCGCCGAAGACCCGGACCGCCGCCGGGTGAGTACAAGCGCCGCAGCTCCCCCGCTTTGCCCCAGGCCCCCTGAACCCTCTGGGCGGCCCTGGAATTTCCAGCACTTATGTTCATCCCCAGGCAGATCTGTTTGAATGTTTGCCCATTGTTCTGTTTGGATAAAGTAGCAGATTTGGGGACCAGGAAAATGCTCCACTGAAGTCTGATGACTGAAATGGTTTGAAAGCACTTAGAATAGAATAATAGAATCTCAGGGTTGGAAGGGACCTCAGGAGGTCATCTAGTCCAACCCCCTGCTCAAAGCAGGACCAACCCCAACTAAATCATCCCAGCCAGGGCTTTGTCAAGCCTGACCTTAAAAACCTCTAAGGAAGGAGATTCCACCATCTCCCTAGGGAACCCATTCCAGTCCTTCACCACCCTCCTAGTGAAAAAGTTTTTCCTAATATCCAATCTAAGCCTCCCCCACTGCAACTTGAGACCATTACTCCTTGTTCTGTCATCTGCCACCACTGAGAACAGCCAAGCTCCATCCTCTCTGGAAGCCCCGTCTTCGGTAACGATCTATTGCCTTGTTGGTACGCGCGCACTATAAAACCCTGTCCTCAGCAAGACTCATTCTGGGACCCACGTATCAGAAGCCGGCAGGTTTCTGCAGAAATCAAGAAGTATTTACATTTGCAGCACGAGTGTAGGGGTGTGGTTGTGTGTACATATGCAAATGCACATGTGTCAGTGTGTGCCTTTGCATGTGTAGAGGTGTGTTGTTGGTGTGCACGGGTGTATTCTCTGGAGAAGATTTTCAAAAGCACAAATGGGAACTGAACACATAACTGCCCTTTGTGCTTTTGAAAAATCTGTTCTGGGGTGTGTGTGTGTGTTGTGTTTTCACCTCTACCCAAGTGTTTACTTCACAGGACTGTTGTTTTAAAACATTCTTTATGATTCAAAACTTAAACTCTGCCGTGGGCCCAGGAGAGGAGACAAATCTGCCGGAACCCACACTCTCTGCAAAGCCGTTTGGCACGGAGTTTGCTTTCTCTCCCTGGATCCCGTTCTCTAAAAGACCTGAAGGTCTGACCCCTTGGTGCTGCAGAGTCATCCATGAGCAGATCAAAGGGCTGCTGTTGGAGAGTCAGAAACAACACTGCATCTATGGGGAAGTGAATTTCCCCCACAACCCTCTGACGAGAACATTAACACCAAGGCCTAGATGGGGCCAAACAAACCATTACATTATTGAACCATCAGCCAAGACGTAAGATTTGGTGGTCTAAAATCAAGCATGTGGCATAGAATCACAGAAATTTCGGGCTGGAAGGGACCTCGAGAAGTCATCAAGTGCAGCCCCTGTGCTTAGGTAGGCCCAAGTAAACCTAGCCCATTCCTGACAGGTTTTTTGTCCAGCCTGTCCTTAAACCTCCCATAATGGGGATTCCACAACTTCCCTTGGAAGCCCTTTCCAGAGCTTAGCTATCCTTAGGGTTAGAAAGCTTTCCTAATAGTGTCCTAATATCTAATCTAATCTCCCTTGTTGCATATTAATCCCATTACTTTTTGTGCTACCTTCAGTGGACATGGAAAATGATTGATCACCTTCCTCTTTATAACAGCCCTCACATGTTTGAGGACTGTTATCAGGTTCCTCCCTCAGGCTTCTTTTCTCAAGACTAAACATGCCCAGTTTTTTAACCTTTCCTCACAGCTCAGGTTTTCTAAACCTTTTGTCATTTTTGTTGCTCTCCTCTGTACTCTCCCAATTTGTCCACATCTTTCCTAAGGAGTGGTGCCCAGAACTGGACACAGTACTACAGCTGAGGCCTCACCAGCGCCAAGGAGAGCAGGACAATTACTTCCCAGGTCTTACATACGACATTCTTATTAATACAGCCCAGAATGATATTAGCCTTTTTCACAACTGCATCACCCGGGGACTCACAATCAATTTGTGATCCACTCTAACCCCCTGATCCTTCCCAGCAGTACTGCTGCGTAGCCAGTTATTCTCCATTTTGTAGCTGTGCATTTAATTTTTCCTTCTTAAGTGAAGCACTTTGCACTTGTCTTTATTGAATTTTATCTTGTTGATTTCAGACCAATTCTCCAATTTGTCCAGGTCATTTTTCATTCTAATCCTGACCTCCAAAGTGCTCGCAACCCCTCCCAGTTTAGTGTCATCCACAAATGTTATAAGCTTCCTCTCCACTGTCCAAGTCATTAATGAAGATATTGAATCATACCGGACCCAGGACTGACCCTGTGGGACCCCACTAGATACACCCTCCCAGTCTGACAGTGAACCATTGAGAACTACTCTAAGATCTTTCAACCAGTTGTGCACTCTCCTTATAGTCATTTCATCTAGACCACATTTCCCTCGTTTGCTTATGAGGATGTCATGTGGGACTGTGTCAAAAGCATTACTAAAATCATGCTCTAGCACGTCTACTGCTTTCCCTCTGTCACTAGGCCAGTAACCCCGTCAAAGAAGGGAATTAGGTTGGTTTGGTTTGATTGTTCTTGACAAATCCATCCTGGCTATTCCTTATAATCCTTTTATCCTCTAGGTGCTTAAAATTGATTGTTTCATAATCTATTCCCGTATTTTTCCAGGTATCGAAGTTAGGCTGACTGGTCTATAATTCCCCAGGTTTTCTTTGTTCCCCTTTTTAAAGATAGGGACTATGTTTGTCCTTCTCCACTCCCCTGGGACCTCACCCATCCTCCATGAGCTCTCAGAGATAATTGCTAAAGGTTCTGAGAATGCTCCAGCTAGTTCCTTAAGTACCCTAGGATGAATCATGTTGTTAGCCTGCAAAGCAGAGCAAATTGGTTTTTGAGAGTGGATCTTTTAAAGCAGGTGTAAATGCTGCCTCTAATCTACCATTATTTAAGGCACCAGTCACTGGCCCTTCCAATATTTCAACAAGAAAGGATCATTTATAGAAAGGGACGATGTACCTGGCTAGTATTTTTCTGCATTCTCTTGGCTCTCCCTGCAATTAGTCAGGCTGGGCACTGACTTAATGGCTTAGGGACTAGAGACGGGCTTTTTTTGATTAAATGTTTTTGTTCCTTGGAAAATGCTGATCTGTCAAAATTGTAACTTTCCACAGGAATGTATCAGTTTGGTGAAGCATTCATCAGGAAGGTTTCTCAGGTCCAGGATGGAATGTCTGGTCAAAACCAGAGAGAGAGAGAGAGAGAGAGACTAGTCAGTTGGTTAGACACTCACGTGTTCCTCCTCCGAGCCAGGCTGTAGAGTCTGTCTCTTTCTCTCAGGCCCAATGAATATTTACTTATTTTACAAAGTGGAACAGCTCCAACAGCAGACACTGAGCGCCAGCCACTCCACAACAGCCACAACCCCAGTGGTCTGGGCATTTATTTGGGATGCAAGAGACCCAGGTTTAAGTCATCTCAGGACCCATATGTAAATCCATGATAGAGATCATCCTCGAATCGAGGGATTGCCAATCAATCAATCAATCATCAAGAGACCCAGGTTCAAGTCCATGCTCTGATGTGAAACAGGGACATTTTTGAAATCTCAAAAAATTTCATGGGCTAGGAAAACTGTCCTCTATTAGTAAGTGGAGCAGACAGATAGAAAGAGCATATCCCTTGGCATGGCAGATTGTCTTCATGGCTGTGTCTGAAAGCCCTTCATCTTTGAGAGAGAGAACAAGAGTGCCAGAAGCTTAGCACATGGGCTGTTTTGGACTTTAAAACCAGAAGGTTAGTTTTGCTCTGCTTGTGTGTTAATGAGCTCAAGACACTTTGCTTAAAAGAAAAGTGGTTTGCCCCAGAAAATGTCCCTGCTTTGGCACCATTACTGCCCGTCACCCCAGGGGTGGCTGCTTTTCAGTGAGTGCTGTTTGTAAAACAGAGATGAAACCTGATGTCTAATCTCTAAGGGGCTGATACTGCAGCCCTCCCTGCTGAGTAGTGCCTTCCTCCATGAGTAAACCCATCCATTTGGATCAACTGTTTGTGGTGGCAGGTACTGCTTAATATGAGGAAGGGCAACATAGCTGATTCCTGAACTACATTATTACCTACACATGGCCAGCTAACTAGTGAGATGGTTGGTCAGTCAATTTGTTGAGTGTTTCAGAAGGATAACTTTGTCTGAACGGGCAGGTAAGGCAGGAGGAAGGATTTTCAAACAGGCCTGAAGGTAGTGATGAATGTGGGGCCAATTACAGTATACTTATTGCCATGGTCTCTGAGGCCTCCAAGATCATGCCTACTGGGATGGGCAGTTACACAAGCAATGGTGACTAGTTATTCTGGAAACCTTCAGAGATGATTAATGGGCAGCTCAGTCCTATAATCTCTGTGGCTCCTGGACTTACATGAAGGTGGTTATGGAGCCATGCAGTAGTTGCTATGGCAGCTGTGCACCAAACGGATGATGAATCAGATGTGACTGGCTCTCCATGAAACACTTGACATCATGTTCAGAAAGCTTGTCAAGGTGAGGAACGCAAGTACTTAGGTTGCAGAGTAATTTGCCTTCTTTTTTCTGCAAGATCAGACATGGTGTGGTCAATATAGTCCTATAGATCAATAGACTAGCCAATGTTATCCTATAGATCAATTTGTCCAGTGGGATTTTGACACCTGAACTCTGTAAGGTTCTTCACTCTGCTAATTCTGTCTTCAGAACCCTTTTAGCCCCAAATCTGAATGAATGCAGTCATCAAAGTTGTGCTTTATGATTTCACTCATCTAGTTTTTCTCATCCAGAATGGGCCTTGAACACACCCAAAGTATTTGAAAATTGGATCAAGGTGTCTGATTGCTTGTTCTGTGCATTCTAATTGCTGATATGATCTGCGCTGTCCTCTTAAAAGGTGTGCAGGACTGTGGAGTGTGTGTTTGGGCAAATGACTTTACATGCTGCCCAGAATGTGTGCTGAACCCTTAGGATGTGATTTTCCAAAGCAAGATGAGTTGTAAAGTGAGTTAATTTCAGATCCACCTAGCAAAGGGTTAATGATAGGAACAGTAATACATGTGACTTTGCAGCATGTATGCAAGTGTGTGTGTGTGTAGGTGAATGCCTGTGTGTGTACATACCATTTGGTACAGGAATTTGATATGGCAAATCATTCAGCACATCCCTGTTTGGCATGCAAATTTAGGATTTGTTCATTCCTACCCAGAACAACCACCTTTCCCTACTGTTTGGAACCAAACACATAGTGAACGTTGGATTAAATCAGTAATGTTAAAAATCTCCATGGATGACAGCATTTCCCATTAACTCCACATGGACTGCAGTTCTCTTTTAGTCTCTGAAGCTGAAGTAGGATGGAACAAAGTGCTGTCCAGGACAACTCCACTGAGGGATTGATTACAAGGTCATCAGGACAAATAGGAAGTGCAGGAGAAAGAATTTGGTTGAATGGTATGAATTACATGGAGAATAATAATAATAATATATGGAGATATACCTATCTCCTAGAGCTGGAAGGGACCCTGAAAGGTCATCGAGTCCAGCCCCCTGCCTTCACTAGCAGGACCAAGTACTGATTTTGCCCCAGATCCCTAAGTGGCCCCCTCAAGGATTGAACTCACAACCCCTGGGTTTAGCAGACCAATGCTCAAACCACTGAGCTATCCCTCCCCCCAAGAGTGACTTTAAATACATGAAAAGAAAGGTGATCTGAGAAGCTGAGGCCGCTGGCTTAATGTGCTAGTACCCAGCCTGAGAAGAACATTTACTTACAATTTATGTGCCTAGAGACATATTGGGTGGGATTTTTAAAAATGCCTATGTGTTAGGCACATAATTCCCATTGATTTCCAGTGTGGATTGGGTACCTAACTCTGAAGAATCCCTCTCTTCTATTGTTATTTAGATGTTAGGTTGCAAACTCTATAGGGCAAGGAACTTTTTTTTTTTCAGTTAAGCAACATACACACTTTGGTGCTGCAGAACATACACTGGTAGGTCTAGATGGAGAGGGCAAAGGGCATTCAGTATTCCACCAGCCTCTGTTGCTCTCGGGGCCACCCCCAACCTACTCTTCCCTTTTAGCTACAGAAGAAGTGATGGAAACCCTATTGCTCCAGACACTTGGAACTAGACTGGACAAAGCACTGGAAAAATGCTTCAGGAAACCAGTGCACCAGACCCTGGGAGGGAGGGAGGGATGGGCCAGATGGGACCTAGCAGAGCGTTTCCATCTCTAATATCTGCCTAGGACTCCAACAAACGGCTGCCTGTGGGCATAGGCAGAACTCAGACCCGTGGAGTCCCAGTCACACACATCACACAGCCTGACTGAGTGGGAGAGGGCTCCTACCTGAGAGCTGTTTGCTGGGAATGCAGTTAAGTAGGGCACGTCCATGATCTTCATGTCGTACATGTTCCCGTTGTAGATGACCGAAGGTCTGTAGATGTCACGGGACGCAGTGGGGCTGTACGTGTCTGTGAAGTCGTTGTACAGGAACTGGCGGATGATGGCGGTTTTCCCCACCTTTGGGGCTCCAAGAACAGCCACTTTCAAGGTTTCCACCATGATCCACGTGCAGTACCTCGGACAGCTCCCTCGCCCGGACCAGGGAGCCAGGTGAGGCTGCAGCGGGGGTCGGGGTTAGATCAGGACCATGGACACTTTCCTGCAGGCTGCTTAGGGCTCTGCCAGCCAGCAGCCAAACTTCTGCCCAAGTGCCCGAGCCCGGCTGGCCGCTCCTCGGACATGTGCGGACGGTCAGTGCCAGCAGCTGATCCGCCAGGCCCCGCGGCTCTGACTTGCTACCGGCAGGAGAAGGCCCTTCGGGGCTTTACCAAAGTCAAGCTGGAAAGGGCGGCGCGGTGCTCGGGCCCGCAACTAACGGCAAATCGGAGTGACTCTCATTGCACTGCAGCGAGTGCCCCAGCGTGTCATTACACAGACCAGGAGTCTCCGCTCAGTGTCACAGTAGATCCCACTGGAGGAGCAGTGACTGTAACTCCCCAGCCAGCTCCCAACGCCGCCCGCGGGATCCTGGCAGATCTGAGTCCCCCCAAGGAAAGCAGCAAACCCCAGGAAAATGAGTCCACAACGCCCGGGAGCTGCTGGGGGATGTGTCCGGTGCCGGCAGTTCCTACCCCAGCGGTGCAAGGCGCTCCTGGCGCTCTCCGCATGCCCCTGGCCGCTCCTGCTGGACGGGAGTTTGCTCAGGGCATGTGCCCATCGGCTGCCCCCTTAGAGGCGCATCAGCTCAGCCAGGGAAGGCCCAGTTCCCCCGAGGCCGGGCTGACCCCCGGAGCCGCGGACGCGGGACAGGGAGGTCACCAAGCCAGCGCTCGGCATAGCGCATTACACCGGCGTCCTCGGCCCTTCCAGCGCCGCGGGCTCAGCCGCTCTCCGGCGCGCCCTGGCAGCGAGCTCCGACCCCTCTGCCTGCAGCCCCCTGGCCAAAGCAGCCCCGCTCAGCCGCCTCCTTCCTGGGCTCGGTAGCGCAGCTCCCCGGGCCGGTGGCTCGCTCCCTCCCAGCGCTGCTGCCCGGATCGGGGGCATGCTGCGGAATCCGGCCGCCCGCGGGGGCTGGGAGCCCGTTCCCGGCGCGGGGAAGGGATCCGAGGAGCCGGGAGGCAGCTGGAGATCGGTGCTCTAACGCCAGGGAACTCTAGGGGCTGGGCCAGCGGAGGGAAGCACCCGCTGAAGTGTGATGCAAAGCTCCAGTCCCAGCCTCACTGGTGCCTTCGCCTCCCCACCCACCCCGTCTGCGGCCGCAGGGCTCCCTCCGAGACCCCACAGCGCCTTTGTCTCGCGCTCCAAGTCGGCTGAGGGAGGGAGGGAAACTCGCAAAAAGCCCAGGCTGCGTTGACCAGCCCAGCGGGACTGGGACAGCAGGGCAGGGCTAGGACTCCCCCCTTCCATTATACCCAGGCCCCAGTGCACTTGGCAAAGCAAGAGGCCAGGACGAGGAAGCTGATAAAATTATGTTACTAGCATCACTGGTCTCCCCTTCTCTCTGCAGGGCTCAGGCCCAGCCTATCACCACAGCAGGGGAGCCCATGACAGACCCCGGTGACCCCAGCCACGGGGGCTTGGCAGCGCTGAGAAGACAAGGTTACATTTTTCAGACACGGCTGCCTGCCCCGCTCCTGCCAATACCCCGCTTACCTGGGTGCACCTGCGTAGCCCCCTGGGGCGCAAGGTGTGGCTGCGGGTCGGCCAGCTGCTAGCTCCTGCCAAAGCCCCTAGGCCTCACCGAAAACGCAGAGCTGGGGGCTGCCCTTGTTAAACTAGATGGTAAGTTAATAAGAATGTGTTTAGACTTGATGAAATGCTTGGAGTACGTTGCATATATTGATCTCACTTAGAGCCACGGTAGCCCACAGTCTAAACACATAGTGAATAGTTGCATCATAAACCTCTGTTGTTCTGTAACTCACCCAGAAAGAAGCATTAATTAATGTAAAGTACTTATCCTACACACACGTCCATTGAAACCAAATGAGCCCTTGGGAAGCACCGAAGGACAAAGCCTCCATGAAGAGGAGGCTGGGGGAACAAGCGTTGCACCTGGGGGAACTCTGAGGGAAGGGAATAGAAAGACTTGATGGGAAAGAACTTGACTTGGGGTAAGTGACAGCAAGTAACCTGACTTGTGATTCTTGGTGCAAGGCACTATCTATGACAAAGGCAAGCTTGGCTAGGTGGCAAAGCAGCCCACAGGGGACTGTCTGTCGCCAAGGTAAGGCTGTTGTGTGCTTAAGGAGGTCACACTGGATACTTGGCTGGTGAAATCTAAGTTCACACAGCTGGTTTGGGCCCTGGTGAGCCACTCCAGACAGCGTCACAGTGAGCTGAGCAGAGGGGGTGAGTGGGGGCGGGGTCAAGTTCCATTTAGACACCTCCCTCCAGACGAAAGGCCTGATCTGCAGAAGTGCTGAGCACCCAGCAGTGCCCAGGGCCTTCAGGTGCTGGCTGTTCCGGACCTTTGAAAATCAGGCCATTTATTTAGGGGCCAAACTAGAGATTGATGAACGTGACTTTAAGCATCCCAGTCTGAAATTGTTGAGTATGGCCCCGCTCCATACACGCTTACAAACTATAGGCCTGGTGTCGCAAACACTTGCTTAACTTAATGCAGCGGAAGTAGTCAATGAACATCAGTGAGGCTATTGCTGTGTGGAAACGGCAGCAGGCTCACAGCCTAGAGCGAGAGAGGACAAACTGCACTGAGACCTAGAGCAAGGCCCAGGCATCTAAAAAACTAGATCCGACCTTAGTGGAAACTGTGGATTTTAAGGCTATAGTTGAAAGACGAGCCCTGTTTAAGAAACATCAGTGTTCGAGAAAGCTGAACTGTATATATTATTTTCAGAGCTTCATTAGAATGATCAGCTAATATTCTGCAGTTTGCAACAGCTGTTCCATTAGAACTCATGACAGATCCCAGCACACAGTGTATGCTGAAGTAGTGTAAATGCAATTTGTAAAGAGTGCTCATTAGCTTCAGCCTCTGCTTTATGAAATGATTTAATTATGGTGACTATAAAAAGAAAGAGTCTTTCAGTGAACCCCCCCCCCAGCATCAAGCCCAAACAGGAGCCTAGGTAGTTAAAGATAATCCTATTTAACTAAATGAATAATAATAATAAAAAAACCTGTTGTTCTTCGAGATGTGTTGTTCTGTCCATTCCAATTAGGTGTGTGCGCCGCGTGCACAGTTGTCGGAAAGTCTTCCCCTAGCAGCACCCGTCGGGTCAGCTGTGGAGCCCCCTGCAGTGGTGCCTTCATGGTGCTCAATATATGATCCTGCCGACCCGGCGCCTCCTCAGTTCCTTCTCAGTCTGGCGTGCCGGGTCACGGAAGTGCAGGCAGCCATAGGGCCGAGGAAACTCAGGCATCCCCTTGTTGTAGTGGTTAGGTATTGCTGGAGGCCTTGAATGATGTCCGTGGTGGCTCGGAAGCAGGGCTCTGGCAAAAGTGCTCTTGCCTCAACCAAGTCGAACACCGCCCCGATGAATTCTATTCTTTGGGTTGGTTCCAAGGTCGACATCCTCAAGTTGAGAAGACCCAGTCACTCGAATGTGGATCTGACGAATCGGATTTGAGACTCCACCTGCCCCCTGGTGCGGCCCCCGAGATGGGGTATACCTGCACATGTCTCCAATGGAGGAAAGCAGCCACAACCGACATGCACTTGCTGAACACTCAAGGGGCTGTTGAGAGGCCAAATGGAAGGAAAGTGAATTGGTAATGCTTGTGGTGGACCACGAAGTGTGGGAATTGCTGGTGTACAGGTGGAATCGCTATATAGAAGTACGTGTCTCATGTCAAGGGTGGCGTACTAGGCTCCCGGATCCAGGGAGGGAATAACGGTGCCCAGGGAGACCATGAACTTGTTGAGTCTTCGCAGATCTAGAACGGATCTGAGACCCCCGCCTTGGCTTTCGGGATTAGGAAGTATCAGGAGTAGAATCCCTTGCCTCTTAGCACCCGAGGAACCTCCTCCACTGCTCCCATGGTGAAGAGCGCCTGCACCTCCTGGATAAGGAGTTGCTCATGAGAAGGGTCCCTGAAGAGGGATAGGGAAGGGGGGTGGAAGGGAGGGTAGAATCATAGAATATCAGGGTTGGAAGGGACCTCAGGAGGTCATCTAGTCCAACCCCCTGCTCAAAGCAGGACCTAATCCCAACTAAATCATCCCAGCCAGGGCTTTGTCAAGCCTGACCTTAAAAACCTCTAAGGAAGGAGATTCCACCACCTCCCTAGGTAACCCATTCCAGTGCTTCACCACCCTCCTAGTGAAAAAGTTTTTCCTAATATCCAATCTAAACCTCCCCCACTGCAACTTGAGACCATTACTCCTTGTTCTGTCATCTGGTACCACTGTGAACAGTCTAGATCCATCCTCTTTGGAACCCCCTTTCAGGTAGTTGAAAGCAGCTATCAAATCCCCCCTCATTCTTCTCTTCTGCAGACTAAACAATCCCAGTTCCCTCAGCCTCTCCTCATAACTCATGTGCTCCAGCCCCCTAATCATTTTTGTTGCCCTCCGCTGGACTCTTTCCAATTTTTCCACATCCTTCTTGTAGTGTGGGGCCCAAAACTGGACACAGTACTCCAGGTGAGGCCTCACCAATGTCGAATAGAGGGGAACGATCACGTCCCTCGATCTGCTGGCAATGCCCCTACTTATACAGCCCAAAATGCCGTTAGCCTTCTTGGCAACAAGGGCACACTGTTGACTCATATCCAGCTTCTCGTCCACCGTAACCCCTAGGTCCTTTTCTGCAGAACTGCTGCCTAGCCACTCGGTCCCTAGTCTGTAACAGTGCATGGGATTCTTCCGTCCTAAGTGCAGGACTCTGCACTTGTCCTTGTTGAACCTCATCAGGTTTCTTTTGGCCCAATCCTCTAATTTGTCTAGGTCCCTCTGTATCCTATCCCTACCCTCCAGCGTATCTACCACTCCTCCCAGTTTAGTGTCATCTGCAAATTTGCTGAGAGTGCAGTCCACGCCATCCTCCAGATCATTAATGAAGATATTGAACAAAACCGGCCCCAGGACCGACCCTTGGGGCACTCCACTTGAAACCGGCTGCCAACTAGACATGGAGCCGTTGATCACTACCCGTTGAGCCCGACGATCTAGCCAGCTTTCTATCCACCTTATAGTCCATTCATCCAGCCCATACTTCTTTAACTTGCCGGCAAGAATACTGTGGGAGACCGTATCAAAAGCTTTGCTAAAGTCAAGGAATAACACATCCACTGCTTTCCCCTCATCCACAGACCCAGTTATCTCCTCATAGAAGGCAATTAGGTTAGTCAGGCATGACTTGCCCTTGGTGAATCCATGCTGACTGTTCCTGATCACTTTCCTCTCCTCTAAGTGCTTCAGAATTGATTCCTTGAGGACCTGCTCCATGATTTTTCCAGGGACTGAGGTGAGGCTGACTGGCCTGTAGTTCCCCGGATCCTCCTTCTTCCCTTTTTTAAAGATGGGCACTACATTAGCCTTTTTCCAGTCATCCGGGACCTCCCCCGATCGCCATGAGTTTTCAAAGATAATGGCCAATGGCTCTGCAATCACATCCGCCAACTCCTTTAGCACCCTCGGATGCAGCGCATCCGGCCCCATGGACTTGTGCTCGTCCAGTTTTTCTAAATAGTCCCGAACCACTTCTTTCTCCACAGAGGGCTGGTCACCTTCTCCCCATACTGTGCTGCCCAGTGCAGCAGTCTGGGAGCTGACCTTGTTCGTGAAGACAGAGGCAAAAAAAGCATTGAGTACATTAGCTTTTTCCACATCCTCGGTCACTAGGTTGCCTCCCTCATTCAGTAAGGGGCCCACACTTTCCTTGACTTTCTTCTTGTTGCTAACATACCTGAAGAAACCCTTCTTGTTACTCTTAACATCTCTTGCTAGCTGCAACTCCAAGTGTGATTTGGCCTTCCTGATTTCACTCCTGCATGCCTGAGCAATATTTTTATACTCCTCCCTGGTCATTTGTCCAATCTTCCACTTCTTGTAAGCTTCTTTTTTGCGTTTAAGATCAGCAAGGATTTCACTGTTTAGCCAAGCTGGTCGCCTGCCATATTTACTATTCTTTCTACACATCGGGATGGTTTTTTCCTGCAACCTCAATAAGGATTCTTTAAAATACAGCCAGCTCTCCTGGACTCCTTTCCCCCTCATGTTATTCTCCCAGGGGATCCTGCCCATCAGTTCCCTGAGGGAGTCAAAGTCTGCTTTTCTGAAGTCCAGGGTCCGTATTCTGCTGCTTTCCTTTCTTCCTTGTGTCAGGATCCTGAACTCGACCATCTCATGGTCACTGCCTCCCAGGTTCCCATCCACTTTTGCTTCCCCTACTAATTCTTCCCGGTTTGTGAGCAGCAGGTCTAGAAGAGCTCTGCCCCTAGTTGGTTCCTCCAGCACTTGCACCAGGAAATTGTCCCCTACACTTTCCAAAAACTTCCTGGATTGTCTGTGCACCGCTGTATTGCTCTCCCAGCAGATATCAGGGTGATTAAAGTCTCCCATGAGAACCAGGGCCTGCGATCTAGTAACTTGTGCTAGTTGCCGGAAGAAAGCCTCGTCCACCTCATCCCCCTGGTCTGGTGGTCTATAGCAGACTCCCACCACGACATCACCCTTGTTGTTCACACTTCTAAACTTAATCCAGAGACTCTCAGGTTTTTCTGCAGTTTCATACCGGAGCTCTGAGCAGTCATACTCCTCTCTTACATACAATGCAACTCCCCCACCTTTTCTGCCCTGCCTGTCCTTCCTGAACAGTTTATATCCATCCATGACAGTACTCCAGTCATGTGAGTTATCCCACCAAGTCTCTGTTATTCCAATGACATCATAGTTCCTTGACTGTGCCAGGACTTCCAGTTCTCCCTGCTTGTAGGAGCAGAACTGAAGAGAATATCCCACTTCCACCATACAGAGGACCCAGCGGGCTGAAGTTATTTAGGACCAAGCACGGTAGAAGTGGGACAGACGATTCAAAAAAAGAGGGGAAAGGATCCAGAAGTGAGGCTGGTGCTCCATCCTCGGGCGCCCTTTCAAAAGGCCGGCTTGGAACCCGACGATGGTTTAGTTGGGCCCTGTCCCTGCCTGGATGGGGGGTTGGAAGGCTTTCATCTGCCATTCCTGCCCCTTCTCCTATAGAAGTCCTGCCTCGGCCGGGGAGGATAGGAGCGCTGCTGCTGCTGCTGCTGAGGCTGGAACTGTTTACACGGGGTTGCCGGGGTGTGCATACCCAAGGATTTCATGGTAGTCATTGAGTCCTTTAGGCTATGCAGCGGAGAGTCAGTCTGCTCCACAAACAGGCCCTGCCCCATCAACAGGCAGGTCCTGCAGGGTCTGTTGAACCTCAGGCAGGAGTCCCGAGACCTGCAGCCGTGAGCGACGCCTCATGGCGATACCAGAGGACAAGATGCGCACTGCCGAGTCTACAGGCCTCACTGGATGCTGTGAAGAGGTCCGTGCCACCGCCTTTCCCTCCTCCACTATAGCTCCAAACTCCTCCCTGGACTCAGTTGGCACCAGCTCCTTAAACTTCAGCATCGAGTTCCAGGAGTTGAAGCTGCACCTACTCAGAATTGTCTGCTGGTTGGCAATCCTGAGTTGCAACCCCACTGTAGAATATACTTTGCACCCAAATAAATCCAGGCGCTTGGCATCCTTGGACTTAGGCACTGGGGCTTGTTGTCCCTGCCTCTCCTTCTCATTTACTGCAGCCACCACCACCGAGCAAGGCTGCAGGTGCATGAAGAGGTATTCATACCCCTTAGATGGGACAAAATAGTTCCTCTCCACACCCTTTGTGGTGGGAAGCATGGAGGCTGGGGTCTGCCAAATGATCTTAGCATTGGCCTGCATGGTCTTGATGAGGGGTAGAGCCATCCTCAATGGATCTTCCGGGGCCAGGATGTCGACCATTGGGTCCTCTGACTCCACCACCTCCTCGGCCTGCAAGCCCATATTTGCGCCACCCTGCGAAGGAGGTCCTGGTGGGTGTGGCTGTCTATGGGGGGTGGTCCCGAGATGGAGGTGCCTGCAACCACCTCATCCAGGGAGGAAGACAAGGAGCCAGGACTCCATCAGCGGTGCCGAGGGACAGTGCATCAGCAGTTTGCCTCAAGACGGTGCCACGCGTTGCAGTACTGGAGACTCGACGTGAAGGATGGGTGACCTCGGCACTGTCATGGTGATGAGGTCCCTCGTAGCCTCAAAGGTGTCCGGGGTGGACGGCAATTCCACCTCCTCGATGACCCGGCTTGGGGAGTCCAACGGCACTGGGTGCTCCTCTCTGGGACGCGCCCCATTGGCTGGCTCCAAAGGGGATGGTCTCTGAGCTGGAGAGCCACTCCTCCCCTGCTTCTGGTTCCACTTCTGTGCCAGGGAGTGGGACTGGTGCTGGGTCGATCCCGCCGGTTTCAGTGCCGGGGAGCTGCAGTGCCGCGGGTCTCTCCCAGAGTCTTTCAGCGGTTCCACTTCTACCACTGCTGCCGGGGTACTGTGCACCGATGAGCTCGGTGCTGGGTCTTGCCACGCCGATGTAGGTTGCAGTCTGAGTGCCACCTCCGTAAGGAGCTGCTTGAGGCAAGAGTCTCACTCCTTTTTTGTTCTGGGGCTAAACCCTTCACAAATCCTGCACTTGTCTGGTTGGTGTGCTTCCCCCAGACACTTTAAACAAGCATCGGGGGGGTCACCCATTGGCATGGGCTTGTTGCAGACTTGGGCATGTGAGCCCCCCACGGAAAACGCGGTCGGGTTGACCTTGGCAAGTCACTTAGGCCCCCTTTCAGTGAGGTAGTGAAGGGTGTTAAATCGCAGTGATGACAATGTGATCATGCACATGCTCAAAGCTAGGCATGTGGGTAGGGAGCTTGCTGAATAGAGCCTTGATTTCTGTGAAGGGTCAGTTACATTTATCAGGTGCTAGGGCGCTGGATGGAGAAGGGGAAACCTGTAGAGGATAAAAGGCTGCACGCACCTTAATCAAAACACGGACTAGAGGCACATCACATTAGTAAGATTTTGATTGAATGTTTAAATAAGGAGCTGGGGAAGTGACAGGTGCTGAGGAGCACACAAGTCAGACACTTGTTAAAGATGTTGATAATACAATAGTAACTCTGTATCCAGCAAAAGGTAGGATGCAAAACAACTGATGTAGAGCAGAGACTGGAAAAGAAGAGAAAGGAAGCTTCTCTTTGGTGCGCTGGGTGTCAGATTAAGGAGTTAAATAGATAGTTCCACTCAAAGCCTCCTGGCCAAAATAAATACTGTAAATGTCTATATAAAAATGAGAAAACTTGATGAGCTAAAATGTCTCACTGGCCAAGGGCCTTACTATGACAGGCGTTACAAAAACATGGTGGGACGACAAATCAGTGGAAGACTGATGTCTGGCTAGAGCTATCCCAGACAGATCAAAGAGGTGGGGGAGCAGCGCTGTACCTAAAGGATTCCATAGGGTCTGGGGCTAAAATGGAATTCCAAGAGCAAGTAGCTAAGGTGTAAACACAAACAGGAGATACTTTAAGTATATCCGAGAGAGGAAACCTGCAAAAGAATCAGTGGTCTGCTGGATCACCAGGGCTTAAAGGGAGCAATTGGAAGACAAAGACATTGCTGAGAAGCTATGATCTGTTTGCATCAGTCTTCACCCCCCGATAAAGCTGGGGAGATTCCTAACCTGGACTTACTCTCGAGAATGAGGCATCAGAAAAAGAAGGGCTGGAACAGATTGATACATTAAAAAGCACGTCTGCTGGACCATCCAAGACTTCTGAAAGAGCTCAACTATGAAGACTCTGAGCTGCTAGCAAAAACATAAGATCCCTCATTAAAAACAGCTCCTGGAGCAGAGGATTGGAGGGTAGCAAATGCTATATTCTGTTTAAAAAAGGTTCTAGGGGTGACCTTGGAATTACAGACTAGTAAGCACAGACCATAGATCTGAGACAGTGTGGCAATTCCTACCTGGCTCAGTTTTTCACTTTCTTGTCCCTGTTGTCTGGCTTGTTTCTATTGACTGCACAGGGCCTGTCTCCCAGAGTATGTGTCTGCTTAAAGCTGGGGCTGAGATTCCCAGCTTGAGGAGACGCACTCGAACTAGCTGTGAGTGAGCCAGTGTGCTACAAGGATCATAGCCCAGCAGGAGGAGTGGCTGGCCTCCCCAGGTATGATCCAGGCCAAGACCTAGGCATGTCTGTGGGGCAGCTAGTCCCTCCCGTTGCCATGGCTACACTATCTGTAATGTGCTAGTACGTCTCCTGGAGCTGGGGATTACACATGCTGCTCCAAGTGTAGACAATACCTTATGGGTCTGTCCAGCGTTCAGCACAACAGAGCTCTGATCTAAGTTGGATCCTTTAGCAGCCATATAGCACTTATGAAGCCCCCTGATTTCTCAAATACAGGGTGATGGCCTGGATCCATCCCTGGTGTAAAAATGTGATGCACAGCGATGAAGGTTTTACAGGGAAATACAGAGGTGCACTGGAAGGCTGAAGGAGTGAGCTCTGGTTTTAGACACACACTACGGACCACTAAGGGAAGGGCTGCAGCGATGACATGAATGGAGATGTGTTATGAGGTTTCTAACACAGCAGGGTCTCACCATTTTTCTTGAGTTACCTGCAAGTGTTTTCTGGCAAACTAAGTTAGGCAGCTGTTCTCCAGGACAGGAGACACATGGGCCAAGCGACAGCGATTTAACATCCTGCTGAGCGGGTCTAGTACCGAGGGGACCTTTTCAGAAGTGTCTGACTTAGGAGTCTAAGGCCAACTCTACAGTACAAACTTTTGCTGGCATAGCGGTGTTGTGTGGAACCTCCTCCTCCCCCCCGCCATAGTTGGGCTGGCAAAACCCTCCACGTAGATGCAGCTTACGCCAGCAGAACTCCTGCTGGCAGTACAAGCGGCACCTCGGGTAGGGGGGCCTAGCCAGGAGAGCCTGGTAGTGTAGAGTAGCCACATTTGCTCGTGTATTTAGGCACTCAGTGGGACCTACAAAAGTGCCCAGCTGCATCTTGAAGTGCCTAAAGCCCTTTGACAAGCTGATCCTATGTCACCTTTGTAAATGAAACTGGATTGCTTTTGTGAAATGTTAGCCTAGGGCTTGGTCCCTTTCACCTCATGTACTGAGAACTCACCCAGATTTGGATGCACAAGGACTGCAGGATTAGCTCCCTGGAGAATTGAGTCTTCAGATCCTCTCTGCCAACACCTGCCAAGAGGGAATGCAATCCATCTCAGATTGCACGTAGGGTAGATACTGCACAGCTTTGTACCTTCTTTGGAATCCATGAGCCAGTCAATTTAATGGGGATAAGGCCCTGTGACAGGACTTAACTACCTCACATAAGTGTGCTCAGACTCTGGTACCAGAGTATTTATGGGTTATTTTCCCCACTGCAGACTGCAGTTGTGCCCTTTGCTACAGCTGGTCAATTCATTTAAAATTACCTGGCTAGGCCAGGCTTCTAAATCCTGCACTAGCTATGAGCTGGAATTGCTGGAGTCATTCCCCCACTGCCTGCACTTGGTTGTTTGGACTCAGGAGGGCTCTGTTTTTCATCATCCCTTTTGGTGAGAACGGCTGGTAGGTTAAGATGAGCTGAACCTGTAATCACAGCTGAGCATCACCTGCTATTTCAGAGTGAATGGTTTGTATGATTCTGTTTGTGTTGCACTGATGCTAAGTTGAGTGCATGTGAGAGATGGCTCTCCCATGAGGCTAACACAATCAGAAAGATCTGAAATAAGCAGTGAGAAATCCTGTTACACAATTGACTAAAGTCATTGTAAAGAGCCATCCCTCCACACCCAGGGAAATGGGGTAGGCAGGCTCCCGCACTGGGCAGTCTTCACAGAGGAGACAGACAGCGTGGGCCAGAAGGAAGGTAACTAGCTTGGGAATCAGATTTGGGCTCAATTCCTGCCTCTGAGATATCAGGTGACCCTGAGCAAGTCTGTGTGTCATGGATGCCAGCGAGTATAGTGAGGCTGCTACACATTGTCCTTTGTGAGACCGAGAAGTACCCCCTAGGAATCATCTCTATTGACACCACCAGTGGGGGTGGAGAGTATTAGAGCAGGTCATCTTTTTGCCTTAGGAAAAGCAGCCACGGAACAGCTGACATTATAGCATACAAGTACAATAGACAAAGCTTTGAATGTGCACTTTAAATGCATGAATATTTCACGCGCCCCTCTCCGTGGGAACCATTTGCTGCAGAGCGTGTAGCAAACTCTCTGGGGAGAAGAATCAAGACGCATATTTAGTGGATCTCTGTTGTTGAATCTTTAAAGAGCCACAGCTCTCCCTCTGGCCAGCATGCAGGCAGTACTAACCCAGCCCCCACAGCACTGAAAGCAGCATTTGTGGACTGCAGCAAGCTGCCAGAAGGCCCAGGGAAGGGGAATTTAATCTTCCCAGCTGGGCTCTGGGAACCACTCAAAAAATTAATCACATAAAATAGAGAACTAAACCATTCCATGGCCTTTACCGATCCTTTATTGAAAGATCCCCGAGTCTTTACATGACCAAGGGACAGAGTGGGTCAAGAGAAGCAAACTAGAGAGTTGTCTGCAAAAACAGTGATTCATGGATCATTTCAAAATTAAAAAACCTCTGAATATTTAATTATTCCCCCCCCCCCCCTACCTGTTAATTATCACCCGGGAATGCAGGTGGCTTTGTTCCTGAATAGCAAGCGCTCTCCTACAGCCTGCTCTTGGAGTTAGGGCAGGACTCTGAAATCTAAGAGCCTCCATCAAGAACAGAGGGAGGTAATGAAACCCCTTCATTAAAATGCATTTCTCAGGAATAACCAGCTGTGCATGTTTCATGCACAGAGGCTCCCCGAGCAGCACTGAGCGAGATTGTTCCACGCAAAGGAAGCCCCGGTCCCAGTTGTCTGGCAGACGTCAGGTCTGTGTTGTTGCAAAGCTGCATGGCTGGGAACAGCAGCCAAAAGAGGAATGCCTCACCTGCAGAAAGTGAGGAGGCTGGAGAACTAGCTTGTGGTTATTTGGGGGCCTGAGTGAAATGAGTGTACAGGGAGATGCCAGGTTAGTTCCTGATGGACAGGTGGCCACAGAATGATCAACACTAAAGGCCCAGTTCTGCAAATCCTTCACACACGAGGGTCTTGAAGGATCACAGGGCTGGTGAAAGCAGGTTCCAGACAACTCTCTGCTCTTGGGATCAAATGGGGACATTGTCTGCATTGGGGATCATCCCCGACTCCAGACACGGATGCAGCTGCCCCAATGCAAACCCCTAGTGCAGTGAGGGGAAGCCAGGAATGGTAGCAATGCACTGGGTTTCAAGCAGGAAACACACCCACTACTTTCTGCATCAGCTTTGCCCATCTCCATGAGGCGTTTATACTGATGCAGCTATGAGCAGTAACACGATTAGATCCTCAGTGTAGTCAATGTAACTGGGACCCGAGAGCTTTACATTAATCTACTGTATCTGAGTAAGGCCAATACGATGCCGCATGCTCCTGTCTGCCACCTTGAGAAATCCAAGAAGCAGGAACATCACTGAGCTGGAGAGCTTGCCTGAGGAATGCATCTGTCATGCCATGTGCCACTTCCTGCCTCTCGCCACAGGTATGAGCAGCTCGATCGCAGCCTAAACTGTATGTTTCAGTTCTGCATACAAGGAAGGAGCCATGGCTGGGAGGGCATAAGCTCAATGGCAAAGCCATTCTGACAACTAGAGGCCTGTGAGTATTTTCAAGAGCAGGAAGAGGGAAGGGATAAATAGCAGGAGAGCTATAGGGTGACAGTAGAGGGAGTTGGATGAAGCTCAGATATCATGAGGATAAGCTTGATATGAAAACCTGGATGGAGATAGATCAGGCCAGATCAGTGTAAATTGGTATCGCTTGAAGTCAATGGAGCTCCACTGCTTTTAGCAACTAGAGATCTGGCACAGCGTGTGCAATAACTGAGGAAGGGGGTGGGTTCTACAGCTTATAACCAAGGCCTGTGGACTCCATTTCATAACCCTGGAACCTGCCATAAAATCCACCCCTTCCTGCAGAGCTGCGCTCCAGAATCTAAATGTTCATTTCAAAATAACTGTCTAGCCCTTATGATTGCAGAGGAAACATTCTGAAACTGAACAGAGTGGTTTGACACAGAGGCTGCAGAGAGCCTGAAACAGCTCGGCAAGGGATGTGAATGGCTCCATTCATGTCAATGAGTCATTGACTCAAACTTAATGATGTAAGTTCCAGCATCAAATTTTTAAAAGCATTTTACTGCTGATCATGTTAATGTCCAGCTTATGAGCTTAGCCCAGTTCCAAACCATCTCCCACACCTTCATAGATTTTAAGAGCTCCAGCTGTCCTCCAGCCAATGGCCAAGGCCTCCTGCTTTTCCCTGGTAACATCTACAACACAACTCTGCATTTTCAATGCACAACGGATTTAGGGGCAAATTAATTGTATTTAATATCAAACTAAATGAGAAGAGATGCTGTCAGGACTATATCATTCATTTTTATATTTAATTTAACAAGAACTATTCAAAAAATTATCAGAAGCTGCTGCAAATATTTCTTGTCTGTCACACCAGTCTCACAAAATTTAGGTCAGGTTGGCTTCAGAATACATGGTGGGCTCTTGGCGATAACAGATGCAGTAGAACTCTTCTAGCGCAATAATACCTACCCTCTTACCTAGCACTTTCATCAGTAGATCTCAAAGCGCTTTACAATGGAAGTCAGTGTCATTATCTCCCCTTTACAGATGGAGAAACTGAGGCACAGAGATGTGACGGGACTTGCCCAAGGTCAGTGGCCAAATGGACTAGATCCCAGGGCTCGAGGCCCAGTCCAGTTGTCTATTCACTAAGTCACACTATGGCTTCTACGGGATTGTATAGGCTGGTTCAAAACCCAGCAATGGAAGGCTAGTGGTAAGGCGATCCAGAGCCAATGGGAAATCTTTTTTTGACTTCAGTGAGCTTTGGGATCATGCCCAAATGCTGTACGTTGATTTGTTATTTACAGTCATTTCCATCTATAGATAGTTTTGTCCCTGTTAAATTCTAGAGGATTTCTCCATAAGGAGATGCTGACATGTTCAAGCGGGATTGGTAGATTTGCAGAGTACTAGAACAGATGGCGGAAATCTATAGCATATGACAGCAGAAAGTGGAGGAGGAAGCATGCTATAAACAGGAGTTGGTCAGTGGAGTGTATTTTTGGAATGAAGCATCAGAAAATAAACTGAAGGGGAAAAAAGGGGGGGATGGGAGTTACAAGTTTGGTTGCAGTCTATTGTGAGGACTCCGCCTCCAAACAGCTTAAAGGAAACGCAGGGTCCAAATTGCAAGCCAGGGCAGCCAGAAATGAATTCTTCACTAGAGAGAGAATATTTATAAGCATTTGGATTGTGACCATCAGCCCAAGCACATGCAACAAAATCCACCACCTCCCGCCCAAGCTTCCCTAAGAGTGACATGATTCACTGTGCGGCTCAGCTGTCCTCAAAGCTCTAGGAGGACGGGCTTTGGTGCCCTTCGGAGCAGGTTGTGGATGGAGAGCCCTGTCGGGCCTAGTGCGAGTGGATTCCAATGTCAAGCCCCACACACTGTCGCACTCTGTCCCCCTCTACCAGTGGCTAGGTTGATGGGTGACTCTGCAGCCTTAGCTGGGTCTTTAAGATCTGGAAGTCCCAGGTTCAATCCTTACTGCAGACAACCCACCAAGAGGTGCAGCGTAACTCCAGCAACCCCCTCTTTGCTGCCTAATCCGCTCAGAACGTGGATGTGTGATCCTTTACCACCATGGCGGCCCTACTTGTTTTGCTGGCCCCTGGCACCGAGCCCCCCCCAAAAAGCCAGCCAGCGTGGAGCAAAAAGGCCCAGCAGCACAGCACCTCTGGCTGTTGGCACCCAGGACTACTGCCCTGCTCACCCACCTTAGCACGAGGCTACACTGCCTTTCTTAGCCCGTTTGACATTACGAGTCTAGACGCAGCAGCTCATCCCAGAGGTGCCCGGGGCGAAATAGCCTTGCTGCCATTCCTGTAAGTAGGCAGCGCTATGAGAAAGCACTGACAGCAATTGGGGTCTATCACAAGTCGATGCCACTAACAGCAAACTGCACTACTGGATCATAGACGAGACCTGCCCCTCCCCCCATGACAAAGCTCACTTTGCTTGGGACAATGTGTGTGTACAGGGCACTGCTGAGAGGAAGTTTGCAGCAGTCCATGTCCTTGCCCTTCACAAGCATTCAATCCAGAGCGCAGGTTCCACAGTGGTAGGCATTTATTAGCAGCAGTAGGAAGACGTCATGCAACCTACTCTGGATGGTGCACGAGCGTTTTGAATAGTGACCCTGTGCCATGGAGACACAGCACAGGGAGATGTATCGAATATTTGCCCAGGCTGGTAGAGGCTGTGAAGGACTTTTAACCAGAGTTGTAACTATTAAAGATAACTAGCATTAACATGGATAGGGACTGTCAGTTCAGGGGTGGGCAAATTTTTTGGCCCAAGGGCCACATCTGGGTGAGAAAATTGCATGCAGGGCCATGAATGTAGGGCTGGGTCAGGGGTGCGGGAGGGAGTGCGGGGTGTGCTGTGCAGGAAGGGGCTCAGGGCAAGGGGTTGGGGCACAGGAGGGGTGCGGAGTGTACGAGGGGGCACAGGGCAGGGGGTTGGGGCACACGAGGGGGCTCAGGGCAAGGGGTGCGGAGTGCGGGAGGGGTTCGGGGTGTGGGCTCCGGCACGATGCTGCTTACCTGGAGTGGCAGCAGCGCGCAGCGGGGCTAAGACAGGCTCCCTGCCTGCCCTGGCCCCACGCCGCTCCTGGAAGTGGCCGGCACCACATCCCTGCAGCCCCTGGGAGAAGCGGGGGGCAGAGGGCTCTGCATGCTGCCCCCGCCTGCGGGTACCTCCCCCGAAGCTCCCATTGGCTGCAGTTCCCCATTCCCAGCCAATGGGAGCTGCTGGGGGCAGTGCCTGCAGGCAAGGGCAGCGCACACAGCCCTCTGTCCCCCCCCTCCAGGGGCTACAGGGACATGGTGCCGGCCGCTTCCGGCAGTGGTGTGGGGCGGCAATCCTGTGGGCCGGCTCCGGCTCGTGGGCCGTAGTGTGCCCACCCCTGGTCTAGTGCTTGGTCACACAGAGTACAGCACATAGGTGGGTAACAATATCGCTCCCATTTCAACTTCCACCGGAGAATCCCAATGCACCTTCAAACACCCTCAGGGACCTTTCAGAAATGGAGGCAAGAGAAAGGTGATGTGACTTGCGTGTGATCATGCGCTACGGCAGAGGTAGAGCCCAGGAATTGCAGCTCGCAGTTTGCTGTATGAGCCACTCGACCATGAAAGATCGCACCTAAGTGCAGAACACAGAGGAGAACCCAACAGAGGGAGAACAGTACCCCACGGGGCACATACAAAACTGGATTGAAGGGGGGGGGGGAAAAAAATCTCACACAGGGCCTAATTAGACTGTGGAATTCATTCCCTCAAGACGTTACTGAGGCAAAGAATTTAGCAAGATTTAAAGAGGAATTGAACACGTACATTGGATAGAATCATAGAATATCAGGGTTGGAAGGGACCTCAGGAGGTCATCTAGTCCAACCCCCTGCTCAAAGCAGGACCAATCCCCAACTAAATCATCCCAGCCAGGGCTTTGTCAAGCCTGACCTGAAAAACCTCTAAGGAAGGAGATTCCACCACCTCCCTAGGTAACCCATTCCAGTGCTTCACCACCCTCCTAGTGAAAAAGTTTTTCCTAATATCCAACCTAAATATAAACCTCCCCCACTGCAACTTGAGACCATTGCTCCTTGTTCTGTCTCTGCTACCACTGAGAACAGTCTAGATCCATCCTCTTTGGAACCCCCTTTCAGGTAGTTGAAAGTAGCTATCAAATCCCCCCTCATTCTTCTCTTCTGCAGACTAAACGATCCCAGTTCCCTCAGCCTCTCCTCATAACTCATGTGCTCCTGCCCCCTAATCATTTTTGTTGCCCTCCGCTGGACTCTTTCCAATTTTTCCACATCCTTCTTGTAGTGTGGGGCCCAAAACTGGACACAGTACTCCAGATGAGGCCTCACCAATGTCGAATAGAGGGGAACGATCACGTCCCTCGATCTGCTGGCAATGCCCCTACTTATACAGCCCAAAATGCCGTTAGCCTTCTTGGCAACAAGGGCACACTGTTGACTCATATCCAGCTTCTCGTCCACTGTAACCCCTAGGTCCTTTTCTGCAGAACTGCTGCTTAGCCAGTCCATCCCTAGTCTATACCAGTGCATGGGATTCTTCCGTCCTAAGTGCAGGACTCTGCACTTGTCCTTGTTGAACCTCATCAGATTTCTTTTGGCCCAATCCTCTAATTTGTCTAGGTCCCTCTGTATCCTATCCCTACCCTCCAGCGTATCTACCACTCCTCCCAGTTTAGTGTCATCTGCAACTTTGCTGAGAGTGCAGTCCACGCCATCCTCCAGATCATTAATGAAGATATTGAACAAAACTGGCCCCAGGACCAACCCTGGGGCACTCCGCTTGCTACTGGCTGCCAACTAGACATGGAGCCGTTGATCACTACCCGTAACAGCCCAAGATAGAGTAAAATAGTAAGAGGTTTTAGAATATTAACCTTGTTGCTTATTGACTTCAACTGATCTCTAACTGTTAAGGATTAGAAAGACTGCACTGACGGGCAGATTTCCCCACACCTGCACCTTTCTCCATAGCGTCTAGTGCCAGCCAGTGTCAGAGACAGGCCATTGGACCAGATGGGCCATGAGTCTGATCCAGTACAACACTTCCTGCAGTCTTAAGAGAAGTTACAGTCAGGTAACCGTCGTCTGGGTGCGAAAGGAGAGCAGTGCTGCCATCCAGCCCAGCAGCGCACCCAGAGATGCGATCACAGCCACTGGAATTTAATTAGAGCTTTTCATAGCAGGATGGCGAGCAGTCAGATGGAGTTTAACAATGAACAAAATGAGAGATTTCCATCTCGCAGCCCAGTTAGCATCCCACACCAGCACCGGTGAGTCATGCCGGAAGTGGAGCACAACTGTGGCAGCCTCACCCCCTTCAGGGCACATTGTGAAGCAATCAGCTAAACTGGGGATGCTGACCCTCGAGAATATCTGCAGCAGCTCTGGCTTCTGAGCATCCCCTAAGTGAAGGGGAATTCTCACAATATGCTTCCTATGTAACAGCCACCGCCCCCCCCCCCCCAACCATTTTAAAAGGGCACAAACACCATCGATTTCAAATCTGTTTTGATCTATTTCTAATCACATGCTTAAAAAAACAAACACAAAAACACACACAAAAAACTGGGCAGTAACAGAAAGGAGTATTTTTAACCCCAAAATCCCAAGAGATCTGGGTTTTATTCCTAGCTCTGCCACTGACTCATTGGCTGACCTCTTGTGCCTCAGTTTCCCCATCTATAAATTGAGAGGGAAATGCAAGCCCTGCTTAGTGAGGAGAGGGGTTTCCAACATATGACTGACATAACTCTCCATCAAGAGGGTGTCTCTCCGCCATGAGCTTAGAAGCCAGTGTCACCAAGATGAACACCTTATAAGTTCCCTTCTGCTGAGTAACTGAGGTATCAAAAGACAAGAGCCATAGCACATTGAAACCGAGGAGAGTGGCAGGTAGCACCTCGCTTTAATGCTAAGAGCCTTTGATGGGCTTAACGGGGAGGATACTGCTCCTCTTCTGCAACAGATGGAGGGTGAGGATGGCTGTGAATAGAAAAAGGTGTCATCTGGCACTGCTGGGCCCTTCACACCTTTGGAGGAAGGGGACAGTACTCCCTGCACAGAGAAAGTCTACTCAGACAAGACAAATGGAGACTCACCCCCCGCCCTTTTACAGATGAGGAACTGAGGGGCAGATTCAGGGACAGCACCTGGGACTGAACCCAGAGCCCCAGGCCAGCTCCCTACCCACCAGACCAACCTTTCCTCTCCAAGCAGCCATCAGCAGGCCACACTGCGATGTGTGCAGTGCTCCACAGACAGCTGCCACAGCAAGTCCTAATCAAAAAGGGCTCCCTTGAAGCAGAGAACTGGCTAGTCAGCTCCTTCCTGTCCCCCTCCTCCTCCCTTCCCTCCAGAGCTGTCCCCTGCAGACTCCTCTCCCTCCCCCCCGCTTTGATTCAGACACATTTAGGCTCTAAGCCGATGGGATGCAGGTTAGCTCATGCAGAGACTTGGAACTCTATCCAGCCTGAATGCAAACCAGCTTCTGGTTCTCACCCGGCCCACGGCACTGGGCCGGCTACAGTGATGGCAGGGGGCACTTGCAACCACCTTCCTACTCCCCAGCAGCCAGGTACAAGGGCAGGGATATTTTGAATCCCTCTGGGCACAACTACCTCACAGCTGATCGGACCCGGGGGAAGGACACTCTTGAGCGGTTCTGTTTTACATACCTGTTGCCTGGATTGAATTAGACAGCAATCCAACGCCAAGGAGTTATTAGGCTAAGATACAGCTATCACCAGGGGCTCAGCCAAACAAGCTGGGCTGGTTTAAATTCAATCTGTTTAGTTAAACCAGTGCAACTTTTTGTGCAGGCACATTATTATAGCAGTCTAGAGCAGCTTCACTTGCACCTGTACGTTTCCAGCTAAACTGATATAAACCAGGTACAATCTGTACAAAACCCCATCACCCCGTTAGTTTAACTGGGCCAACGGTGTGTTCAGACTGGGTCTGAGTAAACAGGGAGTTGCCTCCTGTTACCCTGATGCATACTAATCTTGTGCCGATTGGATAGGAGATGCTAGGTCAGCAGGCAAACACCCACAACAAACACGGTGGCATACTTTCTGCCCCCTGACCCCACCCCTTCCACCAGTCACCTCAGCAGTTCTTCAGTCTCCCTGGCAAAAGGGCTAACGCCTCCTTTTAATTTAACTGGTGTCATCGATGGATTACATGGGGTGAAGGCAGCTAGGTCAGACTGGGCATGGAGATGAGGAGCTGTGAAAGCAGTAGGCCAGGGAGAAGGGATTTGTCCAACTCCATTATGGTTAAGAAGAGAGCCAGTCATTGCACAGATCAGAGAGCAGTGATCTGCATGACAGACAGTGCCAGCTCCAGCCCAGGTACAGCCCCGCTGGGTGCAGACACCAGCTCACTAGATTCATTTTTGCTCACTGGCAAAGGAAGGGATTGGTGACCCATTAAGCCTCAGCCAGTGCAGCAAACAGGTATTTCAAGAATAGTTTTATCCTGATAGGAGGCAGTAGCAGGTCTAATAGTTCGAGCAGGGGACTAGGAAGGGACTTGCTGTGTGATCACGGTAAGTCACTTCACCTCTGTGTCTCTCCCAGTGTTGGATGTGCTGTGTTTGAGGGGGCAGAGGAAGTGAAAGCAGCACTACTTACCACCTTTGGGAAAGCCTTGTGTTATTGGGATGAAGAGTGCTGTAAGTGCCAGCTATTATAAAAGGCCTGTCCTTCGGCTCCCCACGCAGGCTAGACGATCAGAGGGCCAGGAGCAGGTTGATCTTTAACACTGGGATCTGAGCAGGATACTTTTGAACTCCGTGTACTTCAAATGATTGCTACAACCACCAAAAAACTAGTCTACTAAATCAAATCCCCTCTTGTCCTGCTTGTGTGGCTAAAGGGGAAGCCAAAGCGTTATGGACACAGCAGAAGAGATGGGTCCCATGGCCAGTGACAAACTCCTCTGCTCAGCAGGTTCAGTACAGAATGAAATCTTCAGCAACAATCTTGTTGCAACAGCTGAGACAGAGGCCACTGGTCCACAACACACAATCCTGACCTAAGCGTCTACTGTGCTCCAGTCAACCGTTTTACAGCTTCTTGTTCCTTCCAGGGATGTAAACAGAGCTGGCTTCCATAGGCGCAAGGACGATTGAGACCCCTCAGCAATCCCCAGCTCATAGCTCAGCTGAAGCAGCACATGCCAGCTCCACTGCAGTGCTCTCTGACAAGGTAGTGCAGCCTTGGCTCTTTCTACTCCACTGGGTTTAATCGACAGCTGATGCTCAGCCTACCAATGCAGAGAGTAAATGACTGTTGCAGACCTTTCCCTATCCACTCTCAAAACACACCAGGACAGGAGACTGCTTATCTATTGGTAGTCACATAGTAAAATCCTGACCCCACTGAGGTGAACGGGAAAATTCCCAATTGATTTCAATGGGACTTGGATTTTACCCTTAGCATTTACATATTCTACACATAGCACTAGGGGACAGGGAGAGAAAGTGGGCAGGACTATGACAGTCCAGACCTTCTCCCATTATCTCCAACCCAACCACATGGGGCCAGAAAGCCCATATCTGTATAAAAGCTTTTACTCCCCTGGAGACGCAGCAGAGGCTGGGAAAGGGATTCCACTTCAACTTGAGTTGAGAACAGGAGTAAATGCAGTACATACCTGAGAATAGGACAGGAGGAATGGAACAGCTTTCCCCAGCTTACTCTCTCCTCTACTCCCATTTCTGGGCTCCCTCTTGTGTTCAGAAGGGTGTGTTGCATCGGCTCCTGCTCTATTCAATGAAGGTGAGATTATTGCTGTCTATACTCCTCCACAGGCTTTCAAGCAGAAGGAAGTTCAAAGACAGACTGAAAAGCAATGGTAGCAGGTGTCCAAGGCTGCAGTAATGGAAAGGGGGTTGGATTTTCAGGTCAGTGGCTGACCGGGGGGGGGGGGGGGGNNGGGGGGGGGGGGGGGGGGGGGGGGGGGGGGGGGGGGGGGGGGGGGGGGAAATGACCACCTGAGCTGAGGCCATATGGGCGACACCAGCTGTGGCCAGCCAGTGCGGAGTGATGTGATCAGCTAGTCTTCAGCCGGTTCAGATACATAAAACACCCTTTGATCTCTGCTCTGAGTGGAAAGTGCTGATCAAGTTTCAATGGCTCCTGCTGGCCAATATCTTGGGCTGGCCCAGACACCACACTGAGGCTATGTCTACACTACTGCAGTAAGTCGACCTAAGTTACGCTACTCCAGCTACGTCAATAACGTAGGTCAACTTACTGCGGTGTCTACACCGCACTGGGTCAACAGGAGACACTCTCCCGTCGACTTACCTTACTCTTCTCGTTCAGGGTGGAGTACCGGGGTCGACCGGAGAGCGATCTGTGGTCGATTTGGTGGGTCTTCACTAGACCTGCTAAACTGACCCCCCCAGTGCATCGATCCAGCTGTAGTGTAGACATAGCCTGAGGAAGCTCAAGCTGCTGGAATCCTTGGCTGCCACTTAGTTAACAAACAACCCTTTTGGGGTCCTGCAGTGGGGAAATGCACCTGTATAAACCCCCGCTGGAAGGGACAGAACCCTGCTCTGGTTTCTCAATAGGACAGTTCCTCCCCTGCAGGCCACATGGCTGAAGATCAGCAATAAACTCAGGGGAAAGGGCTGAACTGATGCCAGAGGTGGAAGAAGTGTGTCCAAGTAGCAAGGCAATTTAGCAACCAAGCAATCAGAGGCAGCAGAAACCAGCATAGAAGGAGCATCTGTCACTCAGAGCCATCTATTTCCCTGACCCCGTCCTCTACACAGAGCGGATTGATGAGATGTCACCTTTATTCAATGTTACTTCTTTTAAAACACAAGTAAACATAAGATATATATATATTTATATGTATATATATTAGATATATTTACTGTAGGGATCTGAAAACTGGCACCAAACACTTCTATTTAAGGGCGGTCAATTGCTTTTATTATTTCTGGAGGGGGAAAGAACATTAGTGTCACTGATTTCCAAAGGCCGTATCCCCTGCCCCTCCCTCCCCCCTACAGCAGCAACAAATAGGAAAAGCCTTAAATGCTCAGCAGAGAAACAGCCGCGCCCCACTTCTGCTGGGATTGCTGTAGCTGATGAGCACAGGAGAGTTATATGGGCCCTAAGGGCACAAAAATTGCAGATACCACCCACTCCCCTGACCCATCAAAACCGATACTGAGAACAGTGATGGGGAGGGAGTTTGTTCGGATGGCTGATCACATCTGCTGTTGTGGTTAAGGAATCGGAACAGCACAGAGACTGGAGGGGGAGCCTCACAGAGACAGCAACGGAAGCCTGATGTGTCCCAGGGCAGTTAGCAAACCAGCCATAAACATGAGGAAACTCCTTCCTGGAAAGCTCAATTCAAGGACCGGCATCCCATGGTGATGGGAGGATTATAATGAATATTGGCATATGATTTGGTACATCCCTTATTAGTCTTCAGAGCCATCTCCTATGGAGTCACCATGGCCCTAATACTAACAATGAGTATTTTGTCCTTCCTTGTGTTAATTCTGAGTTTGCATTATGTCCCCCAGAGATGGTAACAGCCCTCTTCATAGCAGTTGTGGGTACAGGCTGAGACTTCCAATGGTACCTAGCCCCCTAGGCTCTTTGACAATCCCAACCAGACTGAGGAAATACACGCTGAATGGAGGGTTTGCAGCGCAAGAAAAGGGGCTGTTCTGTTCCAAGACAGATTACTCCTGCTAACCCCCTACAGCCTAGGAAGGGATCAAGCCCTCTGCTTAAGAGAACCTCAGTGTTTGGGGGTAAACTCAAACTAGCCTTTTAAAGGAACAGATGCAATCTACTGAGATCTGTTCCAGGTCTGGAACTGCACTATCCCTTCTAGAACCTGAGGGCTTGCAGAGGGAAGGGAATGGAGCTTGTATCCGCAGAACAAAGAAAAGCAAGTGCCTTGGTCAGTTAAATTTCAAAGGGGGAAGGAGAGCTCTAAATGGAGATTTGCCACCTTGAAAAAAATACTCAAGGCATCAATTGATCATTAGCTAGCTGCCTTCAAAGCTGTCCACTCCGCAGACACAAAGCTTTCGGCAAGTTACAGAACAACTTGATCTGCAGAGGCAAAGAGCCCCAAATCATTTCCAACTCCTGTTACACCTCCCCCAGCCCCCAAAATTCCCACAATCCCCCCCAGGCTGAGACCTTGTGCCAAGCTTCAGCAAAGAGTCCCTTTTTATTGTCCACTCCTAGAAATAAGGGAGGCTCAGAGGCACATTAAGCACAAATCAGCACAAGTGATGCTTCTGGATTTTTCCAAGCAGGACTGGAAGCAAATCCACCCCAAGTAACAGGTCACCATGAAAGGAGGAGGAAGAAGCGGTGCTTCAGCATAGCTATCCCATCAGAAGAGGGGTTATTAGCGATGAATTCTTCACCAGACAACACATGCGTTCAAATGCAAGAGACCCATCACCACTGTCTTCCCAGGGCTGGGCGTGGCAATGTAGCACAAGCCGTATTTAAGCACCAAGTGTTGATTCATTTACTTGGCTGGGAAGGTCGGGGAAAATGGATTTGAAGATAGTAATGAGACTCAATGGGCACTGCCTTCCCACCCAGACTCTCACGCACGCTCTCTTAATTTCAGTAAGAGTACAAGGGCAAAAAACAGGGCTCTTAAAAGGGCAACGTCAAAGAGGACACTGCATTACTTCACATGAAAGAATTCTACACTGATGCATTGAATCGCAACAAGATCCCTCCCCCTGCCCCCCTCTGCTCCCACCCCATCCCCAGAGAGCTGAAGATGGAATGCTAGGCACTGCCGCTCACACCATTTTCAGCATCAGGGGGGTGCCAGTTTGAAGTTTCCAGAGTATCTTGATCTTGCATTTGTTCCTTCCAAGGTCAAGAGGAAACATGCACTCAGGTTCTGGTCCCCATTTCCTCATTTGGGATGCGGGAGGAGAGAGAGGCGGATGAGGTGGGTGCCTCAGTTCTTCAGAATGGTTTCATATGCTTGGTAAACATACTGGGATACCTCGGGCGCTCGGCACTTCAGAGACAGCTGCACGGAAAGAGGGAAAAACAACTCAATGGCACCTTACTCAGCACTGCAAGGGAGGCACTCACCTGCGACTCGCCAGCAGTTAGTAACTGCGGCACTGGATCGGAACCGCTAGCGAAAGGTTTTTGGGTGGGTGAAGAGAAGCATGCTAAAGACCTCGCGGAATGGCCATCCAAAGCTTCGAAGAAAGCCTCGAAAGCTTTCGGTGCCATGGATGTGCAGCAAAGCCAAGCCTCCGATGCCCTGCCACTCAACCGGGCCTTGGCTTCCAAAGGCCAAACTTCACCTCCATCCCACCCAGACCAGCCAACGTCTCCCCTCATGGTTGTAAAACTGACTTCAGAGATACTGAGTCAGGAGACTAAGCTTAGAGACAGTTATTTAGGCTAAAGAAATTGATCCCCACATTTTTTAACGGCACCCGCTTGCTTCCCTTCCCGATTTGGGTCCCGTCCATCCATTCCCTCACCCAGCATCATTCCCCAGGGCAGGTTGAGAGGCAGAGTCGCCTGCAAGCCATATGCATGTGATCTATAGGCACAAAAGGTGTAGGGAGCACAAATGAGCTAGAGACAGTCACTTGCGCATGCACGCACACTCCCTACCTCTGCCTGTTCGGGGCTTTGAACTGTTGGCTGTTAATACATTATTCACTTGGGCAGGAACCTGAAGTGTTATGTCTCATCTTTAATTGAAACTAATGCCTTTAAGTTACTTACCAGATAAGATTAAAATTTACACAATTCTCTTTGGTTTGAGCTCAATTAGTTCCTAAAGCCAGAAATGAATGGGAAAGAAGAAATCCAGAACACAACTGGCAAGGTCCACTTGGGGGCTAGACACAGGGTGCAGTCACTAGGGCAAAGTTTTTCAGAAGTCACTAGTGATTTTGGGTACATCCATTTTGGGGTGTTTGTCTGGGGACACCGTAAGATGGGCCTGATGTTCAGAGGGTGGGTGCTTGGCACTTAAGATGCAAGCCCCTTTAAGGCTACTCAAGTTAAGCATCCAAAATGGCTAGTCACTTTTGAAAGTCTGGGCCAAGCCATGCTCTGCTAGCATTTTCCAGAAGGGTGTGGGTGAAGCATTTTATGTTTTCAGAGCTTGGGTTCTCGCTGCCCCCAGCCCCCTTCTCAAACCTTCTGTGGTTGGATCTACCATGCATCAGCGGCCCCATGCTACTCAGGGTGTGCTGGAGGCAGCAACAGCATGAGGGAAAGAAATGAAATGAGGCGGACAGGGGGAGGTAATATCAGGGGTGAAATGATGAGGGCAGCTGTATAAAGCGAAAAAAAGGGGGGGAAAAAAACGTCTGCTAACCTCCAAATCCTGCAACATCAGGGGCAGGCCAGCGGTGGGCATGCAGCAACAAAACAGAGAAATGTGAACCCAGATGCAAACCGAGAGCTCATCAGAACGCAACAGAACAAAAAAAACTGCCAGGGGAACCTCGACAGCCAGTTTCAGCTGGGGCTGGCTGAAACAGCTCACCACATTCTGATGACTGAGCGCTCATGTCTCAGACAAGGTAAGTGCAGGGCTAATTGCAATCATGTGTTCGGGTTTATTCTTTGCAGCTGCTGTTGTCTGGCTCTCTCTATAGTCCAGGATACATGCTCAAGGGATTTTTTTTTTTTAAAAGGAATCTTAGTCTGAATTTAAAGGAACACTATGAAAATAAGCATTTTCCTTACTTGTGTTAGTTACTAACACAGTAAAAATGATTTGAGCTGTCAATCTAATACGCTTCCCCAGTGTTTATCCTGTGTCACTATAACTTGTCGAACAACTCAGCTGGTGCAGTCGGTGAAGGGTTCTGCCCCCGCCCCAGGGATATACTTATAGCCAGAAATCAAAGAGTTAACACAATAAAAAGGGGAACAGAAAACTTCCAAGCCTGCAGCTCACTCCAGTCCTATGGGCCCAAGTAGGAGTCCTGTCTTCCTAAAGACATTCTCCCACCAGCCAGATCACAGCCCGTTCCAATGAGCACCTGTACAAGGACCAGGGAAAGCTGAGCTCAGGTTAACCCCTTGATTATCAGGAAGTGCCACTCCCCCTTCACCATTATGCAGATCACCCAGATTAACAAGACAGACGGGCCAATGACACCACCCATTCTCTCACACTAACACAAGGCTGCTGTGTTGGGGGTTGCCAACACCACAGAGGAATGTTTACTGAAAGAGAAAGGTTTCAGAGTAGCAGCCGTGTTAGTCTGTATCCGCAAAAAGAACAGGAGTACTTGTGGCACCTTAGAGACTAACAAATTTATTTGAGCATAAGCTTTCGTGGGCTACAGCCCACTTCATCAGATGCATGCAGTGGAAAATACAGTAGGAAGATAATATATATATATATATATATCACACACACTATAAGGAGAGTGATCAGTTAAGGTGAGTTTTTATCAGCAGGAGAGAAAAAGAACTGTTTGTAGTGGTAATGAAAATGGCCCATTTCCAGCAATTGACAAGGAGATATGAGGAACTGTGGGGTGGGGGGGGTGGGGGGGAAGGAGAATAAGCATGGGGAAATAGTTTTACTTTGTGTAATGGCCCATCCACTCCCAGTCTTTATTCAAGCCTAATTTAATGGTGTCCAATTTGCAAATTAATTCCAATTCAGCAGTCTCTCATTGGAGTCTGTTTTTGAAGTTTTTTTTGTTGTAATATTGCGACTTGTCAATTGTCCTTATAGTGTGTATNTCGTGGGCTACAGCCCACTTCATCAGATGCATGCAGTGGAAAATACAGTAGGAAGATAATAAATATATATATATATATATATATATATATCACACACACTATAAGGAGAGTGATCAGTTAAGGTGAGTTTTTATCAGCAGGAGAGAAAAAGAACTGTTTGTAGTGGTAATGAAAATGGCCCATTTCCAGCAATTGACAAGGAGATATGAGGAACTGTGGGGTGGGGGGGGTGGGGGGGAAGGAGAATAAGCATGGGGAAATAGTTTTACTTTGTGTAATGGCCCATCCACTCCCAGTCTTTATTCAAGCCTAATTTAATGGTGTCCAATTTGCAAATTAATTCCAATTCAGCAGTCTCTCATTGGAGTCTGTTTTTGAAGTTTTTTTTGTTGTAATATTGCGACTTGTCAATTGTCCTTATAGTGTGTATGGTAACACCCATTGTTTCATGGTGTGTGTGTGTGTGTGTGTGTGTGTGTGTGTGTGTGTAAAATCTTCCTACTGTATTTTCCACTACATGCATCCGATGAAGTGGGCTGTAGCCTACGAAAGCTTATGCTCAAATAAATTTGTTAGTCTCTAAGGTGCCACAAGTACTCCTGTTCTTTTCTGAAAGAGAATGTTGGCCCTGATTCGGATTTCCAAGCAGAGGAGGCAGGGAACAAGCCTGGTGTCTTGAGGAGTACTAGTAGGGCTGCCAACAGTCCCTAATTACGAGGGACGTCCCTTATTTCTTCACCTCTGTCCAACAAGATGGGGAGTTGCTGAGTGATGCAAAAAGCAGCATGAAATAACCCTGGCCAATGGAGGGGAGTCCTGCTTAGTGTGGTGTGGGGCGGGAGTGCTAAGAGAACAGTCCCTTATTTTTGAAATACGTTGGCAACCCTACGTGCTAGCCTATTTTGGAACAGGAGGGAGGAGCTGGTCTTACCGTGAAACTGGGACTGCCGGGTTGGATTCGTAGCTCTGCCAGGACCCAGATCCCATTGGTCAGTTTGAGAGACTGGTAGAGCATGTCTTGGCCCTCTACGTTCCTCTTGGCTACGGTGAAGATGTTGCTGCCTTGAAGCTTGCTGCTAACAGCATCTGTGTGGATAGACAGACGCAGCTGAGTTGCTATGGATAGGAGCACTGGAAATACTATGTCAGCTGGATGTCACCATGCAGTGTGCTGCAGAAACCAGCTGTTTCTGGTTAGAAGGCCTGGAACATACACACCTTGCGTAAAAGAGGATTGAGATCCCAGATCAGTAAGAGTCTGTGTGAAGTCTTTGAATTTAAAGCCAAATATGTGACAAGCAGTTCCTTTTGTTTACCTGCCAAAACCCAAATTCAGGGTTCTGTTTCTCTTAGCACATGGCACTAAGCTGCAAAAACAGCTGCTCTGCTCCCCCGACTTGTAAGCCAACCTTCCCCCCACGAGTGACTCATAGGCAAATATACTGTCCAAGTAAATCCACAGCACTACTACATACATAAGCATATTCTCTGTATCATTCACTGCAGACTTATGGTGGAAGAAGCTGAAACGTCACCAGCAGTTCCTTAACAGACTCCTGCTAAGGATGAGCAAGCCTTGAAGCCAATATCCTTATGCCATATAGTGACTCTTAAAGGGAGGAGCTGGGCCGAGCTTAGCTGGGCCTCCCACAGCCAGGGTCAATTCACTATTTCCTAGCACCCTGAGAAGGGCTCCATTTAAACACCGCCTGGTGTTTGTGGCTTTTGTGACGGAGGCATGAGTCTCTAAGCGAATGCAAGGGCAGCTCATTTCAGGCAACCACTACTGAGTGGCAGTAGCATTTGCTCATTTCTGTCCCAAGCTGGATTGCAACAAACAGCTCAGAGGTGAAATGCTCTGTATCTTGTTACCAAGTCTCTCAGCCACTCAGTCTCAGTACATTGTGCTGCACTGGAACAAGCAGCAGGGACAAATGGATTTGGTCTGCATTGGTTTTTTACCCTCTTGATTCCTGCTGTCTCAAAACGGACATCTGACCCCAGGCAGAAAACAAGGACTAAATCCCATCCAGTCAAGGCAGCCACAGCTGCTTGGAAACAAGAGGATACGGAGGTGTGGGAAGAAATGAAATGAGACTTGCTCTCTGATTACACAGCAGGAGTTTATCTGATCCAGAACTGTCAGACAGCACTATGGCACAATTAATGGTCTCTGCTTTGGCAAGGGGCAGGTAATTCAGGCGCTAATGGGTCGCTGCAGAAAGAACCTCACCGGGCAGCAGGGAGGGACCTGTTTGCCCACAATCTCTCTGCAGGAAGGGGCCGCACTGGAGCATTCAGCGAGCACCCTGGTTTGACGGGGCTCCATGGGTGCATTACAAAGCAGTGATCTACTCCGCTGACTCTTAATCAAGTCAAGCCGTCTCTGCTTGGCAATACCTGCTGTCACTCCACAGGAAATCAGAGCCAGAGGTTGGGGAGCAATTGGTGCTGCCTTTGAAAAAGTACTGCTTTCGGCTCTATAGATGTGGATTATTCCAACCAACAGGTTTCTACAGCCTGCAGACACTAGGTACAGCCCAAAACAACTCAACACTAAGCTGAGTTTGGGCCCCGTTTTGAAGGAGCTGAACGACTGGAACTCACCTGCACTGAGAGGACAATCTTTGATCTGGAACTGGGCTTCATTCTCATTTGGAATGTCCTTCCAGGTGGCCAGGAACATCTGCCGCTCTGGAGAGGGAGACAAGTAGGTACACAGCGTGAAATCTGTGGGATAAGCCACCTCACTTGCACATCAGCTCCAAACAACTCTGCCCAAGCCCCTTAAGGAAGGACTCCCCTCCTTTCCACAGACACCCACAGGGAGTAGCCTCCAGCAATCTATGGAAGGAGATCAGCATCAGTACTTTATTCCCTTAGGACTTGTCTACATGGGGGCACTTGGAAAATTAATCCAGATTAATTAAAGGTGTGAATTGAAAGTGGATTAGCTAAACTGCGTTAAACCCCTGTGTGGACACTCATTCAGAATAAAGTGGTTTTCATTCAGTTTAGTTTAATTAATTGCCAAAGCATAGGCCAACCCTGTTTAAAGTATTTCATTAGAAGAAGAAAAATAGTAATGGATACAAGAAAAACATGACACTACAATCCAGGCTTTGAACAATGGGGGCAGAACTGTACTGGAACATGGCTGAATTTAGCACTGTTCTGCTACAGCCTTGCTTAATTTTTCAGCATGGTTGTAGTGTCTTGTGTAGACAAGTGTGCGCGTGCACATGTATATTTTTCACACACACACACGCTAGCGAAAGTTGCATTCTAGAGGACTCCTAGAAGGGTCAGAATCAGATGAAAGTGGGGCTTGGCTCTAGTTACGCTCAGTCACTGTTTCCAGTCCTTTCCCAAGCCCTGCTGTGGAAAGCGGTGGAAGAGAAAAGCAGCGAGGACTAACAGCTTGATAAGGGGCAATTCAGCCCCAACTCCAGGCTTACTGAGGCAGAGGTTAACTCGGCTTTGACACCTCCCGCCCTGCTCATCAGAGCTCAGCCCTGCGGTGTGACATTCCCAGATTCATTCTCATTTCTCTTAAAATGAGTCATGAACTACAGGGCTAGAAATACCACACTGTAAGGATTCCATCTGAACAGGACCACAGCATCAGCTAAGGATCAGCAGTGGAATTGCATCTATACAGGCAACATTTCTGTACTGCCTACAGGAGTTCTCACACTACCTCCCCTCTTCCATTTACTCACTCACCCACACCCTGTCTCATTACCTTCTCCCCCAAGTCCAGGATAGAGAATCCCATCAACTCACCCATCTTCCCATCTTCCACAAAGAGGATGTGCAGTGGGTACAAGGTGCTGAAGTAGAACACATCAATGTTGTTCTTCACTGCAACCTGGTACCAAGGGGACAGAGGGAGTTAGCTTCTCTTCCTGATCTAGCCCAGGAAGGCAGTTCACAGGGGAAACCCGACATGACATACACTGATGTATTTGATGCAAGGCACAGGGTCTAGTGGAATCAGCACAGAGCTGGGAACCAAGAACTCCTGAGTTCTAATCCCAGCCTTTAATCTCCTAGGCAAAGAGTTAAACTGGTCCATGGTGCTCACAGTGGCCGAGCACTGCCAGCATTATTTAACTGAAGAGCAGAACTGTAATAAAACTGGAGAACAGCAGCCAGTCCCAAACCTACAATCTCTCACTCCACTAATTCTCCTCCCCTTAGACTCCATTCCCACTCAGTAGCTGGAGCAGAAAGATCAGTGGAGTCTCCTTCCTCAGGCCAAGCCTGGGTACTGACTGCTAGCACTTTGTGAAGCTGGGAGAGTGTATTCAGCTGCATCTCATACTGAGAAGGGCTCCCTGTTCTGTAAGCAGAGAAACCAGTCTGCATCAGAGCTCAACACTGGACCAGAACGAGGTTTCCCTTTTCCCGGAGAAAGAGAGAAGGCAGCAGGGAAATATTGCATCTCTCCACGTCCCATCTCAATATTCTGGCATTACCCATTTCATCTCAGCTTTCCTTCCTGCTCCCCCAACTAAACTTCATCTGTAGAGTCCAGCTCCCTCAGAGGACTGGCCAGTCCCTACATGCATGGCTGCTGGTACGAGTTTCAGATTCTCCGCTGTGGCTCTCCTTGCCCATCCCATCCCCACTGTGCCATTTAGACTGGTCCACTAACGAGGCTTGTGTGCACTTGGGAGTGAAGGCTACCAGCACATCCCTGCTGCTTTCAGCTGCCTCCCCCACACAGCCTCACCTGGAGGTTGTTGAGAGGATCCATCTTCATGACAGAGCCAACTGTGTTCAGAGGGAGGGAGATCTCCACAGTCTGGTTGGGAGCAAGAGGGGCATGGATCTGAAGAGGAGCAGCTGGCGCCAGGCCGAAGCTGTGGGGACACCCCAAAGAGTAGGTGAGTTAGTGGAAAGAGAAAGGCGGCTGCTAGGATTTCTGTTGCTTGTTGTAAGTTTCCTGCCAGGTGGCGGGAGGGTGCTAATGGCAGCACATGTCAAATCTCCTTCCCTGGATGGCGCACACACCAGCTTGTAAGTATTTCCACCTTGCTGATCTGGCAGCGTGGCAGATTGGCCTGCACAATTCCAGCCTGTGATGCGCTCAGGGACACTAAACCACACCGATAGCCTGTCTGCTCACACTCTGCAACTCCTTCCTTCCTCTCTCTGCCTATGCTGGGCACTCACATGGCATCATTACCTCTCACACACACTCCATTCAAATCCTCCTCCCAAACTATGGAGCAGCACGTTCAACAGCCACACACCAGATCATCCACAGTCAAAACAGAGCATGGCATGTCTGACCATCACAGGTTGCTGATTCAAACCCGTTACATCTCAACCATGGTGGGTATGGGGCATTGGCAAGTATCCGAACCCTGAGACCCTGCATCTTTATTTCTAGGCAACCTCATACTAGTAGGGACAACTCCAGAGCCCTCAGCCACCCCGTGAGCCGGGGCTGGAGTGCTTTTCGCTCCTTTGGACACACAGGGAGCGTTATTCAGCTTAGCAGAAAACACACGGCTAACGAGGAGGACCCATTACCAGCAACAGGGGGGTCTCATTCAATCTCTGTTCTTAACTGAGGGCCAGCCTCTTCAGTCAACTTCTTAGAGGCTCAGGTTTACTCATCACCATGGGCACTCAGGGAGAGAAGGATCATCACGTGAGGCTGTTTCTACCTTGATGGGACTACAGGATGTGCTATCTACCCAGGCTTTACGTGGTCACCCCTGCCCTCTGGCTCCACAGCCACTTCCTTCTAGTGTTTGTCCAGCCTGAACCTCTGCTGAGCACCAAGATAACTCTGAGGTTTTGCTTCCCTAGATGGTTGGACTCCCCCAGGCTGTAATGCAAGAGGAGCAGTGATGGCCCTAGAATAACTAAAGGAAAAATGCAGGCTCTGCTTCCCAGAAGTTGGTGGACACGTGGTCACTGCTTTTCCTTTAGGGCCTGACTATAGAAACACTTCATTCGCAACAAGCTGGGGCGTAGATCTACTTTGCACTAGCCTACTGTGTCCACATGGACCCTGTTGCAGCACACTAAAAGTCCCACTTTTCGCTTTGATCTGCTCCCACTTCAAAGCGGAGTAGATCAGAGCTCACTACAGACCGACTCCGCTTTGAAATGGGAGTATACCAAAGTGAACAATGAGCTTTTAGTGCACGGCAGCAGGCTCCACATGGACACTTACTGTACAGCAGGTTAGCGCAGGGTAGATTTACACCCCCGCTCGCCACGAATTATGTGTTTGTATAGACAGGCCCACAGTCATTTTAGCGCCATCACTGCCCTTTGCCCATTCCCTACACACATCCACCATTGCCTGCTACCCCAACAGGACAGGCTGTAAAGTCACGGGTACTGGCCAGCAGGAGATATGCCGTGTGCGGTGCACACAGCCCCTTCCACCCCGACAGCACCCAGGGCACACACCAGCACTTCGCTTGCCAAAGCTGTTCCCATCCTAAGGTCTTTTCTGAGCTTAGATCTCATGAGGATATGATTGGTACAGCAACACTGATCTTCCAGAACTAGCAACAGACCCACCTGCCAGGCCAGGGGCTTATAGGTTTTGCCACTGCAAAGTTCAATCAACTGTGCTCCCATATCAATGGGCCAACAGGAGCTCTGCAGACAGCTCACCCCTTGCTTCCAGCCATATCCCACACTGCCAAAGAGGGCATCCCTCCCCAGGCTGAGCAGACTCCGGGGATCTCCGGGTGCATAGTGTGCTGCACTAGCAGCCCAGCAGGTATTTTACCTGTTACGGTTGAACTGGATGGCAAAGTCAGACATGACCTGCAAGGCCTTGTTAGTTAGTAAGAGATCCATGGAGATGGCGCCCACCTGGCGGCTGAACGTACCAGAAATCTCCAGGCCCTTGGCCTTCATGGCTGGGAGCCAGACCTACATTATGTGAAGATGGAAGAAAATTATTTTGACCTGATCTGAAACACAAGGTGAACTGCCTATCATAGAGGAGCCAAACTGGACTTAGGAGTCCAGGTCTCAACAGCAGGAGCTCCTGACTTGTCAGGACAGCACAGAGTCAGACAGTCCACCTGCAAGTCTAACATTTTACTGCTACAGGTAGGAAGTTAAGGATTTAAAATCAAGATTCCCTGGCTCTCCTCCAGCTCACAAAGGCAGGGAACATACCAGACATGCATGTAACCTCACTGTGAAGGAACAGGCACTTTCTAGCTCACGGGGACCCAGGCCCTTTTTGTCACATCTTCCCAGTACACTGACTGGCTCTTGGCAGGAGTCATTAATGTGGGCCAGGGTGTGAATACCTGCAAGGGACTGCAGGTGAGAACACTGGCAAGCTCGCTAGTGCTGCCTCTATGCACAGATAGGTTCAGGTTTCTAGGGACGCAGGATCCTCTGGGATCAACCCTCATTCTCTCCTTCACTCTGAGGCCTAACAAGTGGCAGCCCCCTCCTCAAAGGAGGGGGTCTCCAGACTGTCCCACCACCAGCTGTTCTAGGACGGGGAGGCGCCCTGTTAATAGACTTACCCACCTGGACACAGAGAGGAGATTTAAGACACATTAATGTATATGTCACCCTTGAACATCCTCCATGTGTCGCTACAGCCTGCCGGACATGACCCTCCACAATTTCACCTGAGGATTTACACTTCACCCCCTTCCCGGGGCATCCCCAAGTTCTACCAGCTTGGGGCAGCTTAAGACTTGCCCGTGGATCCCCACCCTATGTTGATCTTTAATAGCAGCAGTCCATACAACCTGGCAACGTTAGAGCCCAGATAGCTAGAGCCAAAACCTTGGGTGGGAGGTCAGTACAGGCAGTGCCACTCACTGTTTTGGGTGCTACGTGGGATCCTGACAGTGTGCCCACTCCACCAGTCAGATCAAAGAGGTCTCCCAAGCCACCACTGGGGGGTGGCCCGAGGTTTGCAGGCATCACTGCGCTGGGAGCTGTAAAGCTGGTGCCACCCATCTGTATGAAACAAGGAAGCCAGTTACTCTGGGCGCCATGAAAGAAACGAGAGAACAAAAAGGAAGGTGCAAAATGTGACAGACTGGTAAACAAGGAAGATGCACACTCACTGCAGGGCTGCCTCCTACATCGCTTCTCAGCTGCAAAGAGACAAGAAACAGGAACATCACTGACAGCAGTGGCAGGCGAATAAAGAGCGGGCCAGATGGGGGATCTCCAACACCCACAGCCATGACCCATTTTACCAATGGCTCTTCAAAAAGCAATGGACGAAGGGTGGGGTCAGGAACTGTTCCAAGACTGCTTAGCAAGCCCTGTGGCTTAGAGTCATTGGGACACATTTGTTATTTCACTGTCTGCTTCAGATCTGCTCTTTTTGCCAACATCTAACGAGCTAAGCATCACACACACCAACCAAGAGCAGAGACACAGACAGCGGCAGCCAGAGACCGACAGTTTAGAAGAGATGGGGAGCTCATAGACACTCATATAACAAAGTTTCTCTCTTCTCTGATGCCTTGGAGGTGGGGTACTGGGTGCTGGAGCAGGTTCCCAGTGGGAGCCCCGAAGGGTCTAAGGTAGTTGGCTACAATTTGAGTGGGACGGCACTATATGAAACATGGGTCTGATGGCCTTGAACCAAGCTAACTGATGGCCTTTCTTCATACCCCACTCCAGGCATATAGTAGCTCAAACACTCCAACTCTTCCTTCTATGCTACAGTGACAGGGAGCAGGGATCGGTGAGGGGAGCACACGGGAGGTTGGCTAGGTATATTCCAGAGAGCTAGTAAAAAGGGCTGATCCATACCCCTTCAGACTCGTCCCCCATCTCCAAGCAGAAGCAGGCAAGGTGAAGAGAAGAGCCAGCCACATGCACAGAGACACAAGCCAGGAGAGAAGAGAGACAAACAGAGAGACAAGAGAAGGGGAGGGAGGGAACGGAAATTAGTCCAACTTCATTGCCACTCAGTACATCAGACTGGCATAAGTATTCAGGTGGCAACTGAAACACTGGAGTCAGCAGGTCCCCAGAGACACCCTACCCCAGGACACGAACAGAGCCAGGGAGGTGCCGTGTTGGCTGGGGCTTTTTAGCTTTGGAACCTGCATCTTGGATGACACTACAGGTTTCTGCCAGCTTAGAGCACCTATGAGCAGAGCCCTCCTCTGGTTTGTTTACACGGATACCCTGCTTTGCTGACACCAACCCAGGAAACTGAGCAAACAGTTCTGACTTGTTACTTGGGCCAGATCTACACCCCTTTAAAGGGCCTCTAGCAGAACGCTAGTTATTTCTCTGGCTACTGATTTCTCAGCTCACAAATAGGCTACTACAGACCTTCTGGGACCTTCCTCCCACATCAGGGAGGGACTACCATGGCACCTGCTTGCTAGGGACAGAAGAGGTGAGCAGCCCTTACGCCAGACCAGTAACAGGCCTATAGCTCAGAGGAAGCTTTGGAATCCAGCCGCCTTTCATGCCAAGCCAGCGTTCCATTTTGACATCAGCCTGGCTCTCCAACAACTCCCAGTCCTCTTGTGCTGAGTGCCCTGCCAACACACTGACTGCCCAGGTCAGGGATTTCCAGCCTGGCTGGGAAAGTGTGCCAGTTTAGAAGCCAGACCATGCTGTGTCCACTGCTTCCCATTATGTGGTGTGGCTCTAAGTCCAAATCCCAGCCTCGGGATGGTAAGAACCTAGGCTAGAGCACACACAACTGGAATGGGAGGTGTGCACTACATGGACCTGGATTCACCAGTAAGGTGATGATGGAAGCCTAGTGTATCATTAGCAGGATGCTCCATCGTGGTCTAGGTTATTGACACAGCCAGACAACAGATGAGCACAGCTGTCAGCGAGGGACATACCTTGATTCACAACCAACGCACTGGCTATTAGAAATCAAGCATGCAAACCCATGACCTACCAAGCTGTCCAAGCCACCTCCAAGAAGATCCACAGCCCCCAGCTGCACAGAGGATGTAGCAACAGGAGGTCCGCTCACTGGGGGGCCCAGGTCAAGGTTCAGGAGGTCACCAAGGAGGTCACCCTGAGTTGGGATGACAGCTGGTTGTTCTGAAGGTGGGGCTCCTGACGGGGCTGCGTCAGGGCTCTCTGCACTTTCGCTCCTGCAGAGGGAGTTAGAGAAGGTGAAACATGTGACACCATAGGGAGATCTGGGTGACCTAACAGACATCGGGCCTCACTGCAGAAGGAATAGATTTCATTCCAACAGGCTGGGCAAGGAATATTGAGAGACATTCTCTCCCAGCCAGAGGGCCAATATTTCAGCATTATTACACTGACCAGAGAGAGACGTGTCTTCCACTCGCAAGTGTACCCTGAACACTGAATCTAAAGAGGGCCACTTACTTCAGTCTATGCTGACTTACTACTGCAGGGGGACGCTCTCCCCAGTGGAGAGATAGAAGACATGCACCAGACGCCAACACCAGATGGCACCTCAAAGATCTTCAGTTCAATGCTGAGATCATCAGTGGAGTCTGCAGACCCTGTGAGGGGATCATGTACTGCTGAGAATATGGAGAGTAACTTGGCCTCATGGCGAAGCCCACCACTGGGAAGGGGTGGACTGAGTGTGGCTCAGCACTGCTCAGCCTAAATGAACAAGTGCTGGCAGTTTCCAGGTAGAGCCTGCAGAGGGCAGATACAGTCAACAGAAGGAACAGAAAGACTGCTGGATGCAGCTAGAGAGATGCCAGGTACTCACGACCCTGTCCGCGGAGGCAAGCTCTTATGCACAATGCCTCTGCTCCCCTCCACGAAGGCACTGGGAGGCTTATGATAGACAGAGGCCAGCGTGCCAATGTAACAGATCAGCTCATCCAGCAGGGTCGGCTCAATCAGGTCCGTCTCCTCGGAGATTAGGGGCTTCTCCGCAAGCACCACTTCCTTGGCAGCTACAGGATCAGTGGAGAGCAGACGCCAGTAGATGTAGCCACGGTCCCGCAGGTCCGGATTATCAGAGTCCTTTGGGAAATGCAGCAATTAGAGCAATTCATGGGCTGGCTGAATCTAGCAGGGGAAGAGGATACAGACTACTAATCATTAGCCTAGGAAGCAGCATTATTAATGTCCCTCCAGGACAGAGGCCAACTGCCCCGACAGAAATCCTGCTGCAGGTATTTGGTAAGGGAATGGGGGCAGAATAGAAAATATAATCAACTCTGCCAGTTGTACGCATGCTGCAAGGTGTAAGCATTTTGGTGCGTATTCTTTAGTGGGGAAACAACATGGGATAGAGAAAGACAGGCAGCTCTCCTCTGTTCTTAAGAAGTCTGTCATAAGCAGTTTTTAGGTAAGGCTGCAGCAGAGAGCAAAATGGGCTCAAGAGGAGATCATAGCTGGGAATTACTGGAAAGCTTTAAACGGTTTAAGTAGTGACTTATTTAGCACGAATGATAATCTCCAAAGCATTTAATTGCATGTAGAGAGATTTCAATCATACATAAAACTATCATACATCAAACTAGCCAAGAAAACCCTCCGTCTGTTTCCATAAAGCCCTTCCAACTAACATGATTAGGGCCCTACCAAATTCACGGCCATGAAAAATGCGTCATGGACCATGAAATCTGGTCTTGTGTGTGCTTTTACCTTGTACTATACAGATTTCATGGGGGAGACCAGCATTGTGCAAATTGAGGGTCCTGACCCAGAAGGGAGTTGCAGGGGGTCACAAGGTTATTTTAGGGGGGGGGAGGGGTATTGCCACCCTTACTTCTGCGTTGCTGCCTTCAGAGGTGGGCAGCCTGAGAGTGGCAGCTGCTGACTGAAGGCCCAGCTGTGTAGGCAGCAGTGCAGAATTAAGGGTGGCAATACCATACCTGCCATCCTTACTTCTGCACTGCTGCTGGCAGCGGCTCTGCCTTCAGAGCTGGGCTCCCGGCCAGCAGCTGCCGCTCTCCATCTGCCAGGCTTTGAAGGCAGCACCACCGCCAGCAGCAGCACAGAAGTAAGGGTAGCAGTACCGCAACACCCCCCCCCCCCCTACAGACACCCCTCCTTTTTGGGTCAGGATCCCTTCAATTACAACATCGTGAAATTTCAGATTTAAATAGCTGAAATCATGAAATGTATGGTTTTTAAAATCATATGACTGTGAAATTGACCAAAATGGACCCTGAATTTGGTAGGGCCCTAAACATGGATCCATGTTTAAACATTTCTATTGCAGTAGCACCTAAAGGCAACAATCAGACTGTATAACACCTAGCACAGTGGGGTCCAAGCACACAGTAAGTGACAGCCTACACTGGCAAGCATGCGGCGAGGGACTGAGTGAACATCCCCCTCTGGCAGTCAGTGCACTTTACTGCTGCCCCTGGGTAGTTGCTGAACATTTCATAGCAGTTATCACACCAGTCTTCCCTTTAATTCCACTGATTCACCGTGAAGGACAAGCCCTGGCTCTGCCTCTCCTGCTCGAAGGAGCACTTCATCCTCTGACAACTAAACAGACTCAACAAGGTGAAAAGGCAAATGTCTGCTGCTCACACTAGCTCTCCTCCAGTAGCCCTGCCATGATTCAGAACAATGCTCTACCCTCTGGCTCAGAATGTCATCGAGTGTAAAGCTCCTATTGGGGCAGTCTGATCAAAGGGTTTACAGCGTCAGCCGACACCAAGAGGCTCAACTCAATGAGAAAATAAGGGATTGATGTTTTCTTTGTGGGGGTGCAGAACAGAAGAGGGGTCCTCAGAGGGTAAAATCAACAATTAAGGTGCAAGATTCATTGTGGTAGCACCACCCCATGTAAAGTCATTACCGCTACCTCGCAGCCATACCCAGTGGTTCTTCAGCACAGTCCAATCATCCATCCCCGCCAAAGGCCAAGACTTACTGCTGGAGGGATTTTATAGTCCAGGCAGCCCTGGGAAGTAGGACTTCACAGATTCTAATTGGCAGCCCAGAGATCTCCCACTATGGACAATGTTTGATCAAATGTAGCTGCGCGGTAGTCATATGGCTGTTCCATTGCTCTCAAGAGTCCAGAGACCTGTCAGCAGACCTGCTCTCTAGAATAATCTGTACCATCATCTGGTTCTGGAGCATAGCTAAACGGCTGGGGAGTCCCTCTGTCTAGTCCTCCCACTATTTGCACCTCTCCATTCTGTAACGGGATAGCCCAGGTCGTTCCCCATTCTGACACAGCAAGACCCACACTGTCCATAAATGCTACTGCTAGCTTTGGAGGTGGTGGGCAAACCCCAGAAAGCAAACTGCCCCTTTCTCATGGGCGAGAGCTTGTTACACACCTGAGTAGCCAGGCTCAGCACCTGCTGCACCAGCTCCTGGGTCTCAGTGGGCTTCTTTAGGAAGAGCTTCACAATGGCAGTCAGCAGCTGCAGCTGGACCTGCACAGTACAGGCAGGAGAAAGTTAGGAAGCAGGCAGACCATGGGCGGCATGTGCACATCTGAATGTCAAGTACGTGCACCCCACCAGCAAATGCAACTCCCATCGGGCACGGATACAAGCCTGCACCAGTTGAAAACTCTAAACCAGGGTGACCAACTAGAAGTGGGGGGATGCCAGCAGAACAAGACCGTCACAGGCCAGATAAGCAGCCTCCTTAAATCACTCACTCCTGTTCAGACCTGCTAAGGCCCACAATCTCAGAGGGTTCAATTACAGGTTATTAGGTTCAATGGGAGAACAACTGGGGTGAAATTCTAGAGCCAGTGTATGCAGGAGGTCAGGCTAGATGAGCTGAACAGTCTCTCCTGGCTTTAAAAAAGAATCTGAGTCACACCCACATGAGGATGGTCAATTTCCCTCTTCCCCTTGATCCGAAATGTTATGGTACATACAGTTTATTTGGTATCAGAGGGGTAGCCGTGTTAGTCTGGATCTGTAAAAGCAGCAAAGAATCCTGTGGCACCTTATAACAGTCTGTTAGTCTATAAGGTGCCACAGGATTCTTTGCTGCTTTTACAGTTTATTTGGATATTTTATGTTTATTAATAGACTTTTCTCCAGGCCCCTTCCCCATGTCAGTATCAGAGCATTTTATAAATGTGAATAGGCTTATCCTCCCCTTCCAGAGTGTTGCAGGGAAGTATTACCCCCATTTTACAGATGGGAAACAGACACAGAGAGACTAAGTGATTTGCCCACGGTCACACAGGATGTCAGTGGCAGAGGCAGGAATAGACTCCATCTCCCAGGCCCAGTTCATTGTATTAATCCCCAGACAATCCTAGGGTTAGGGTAGCCTCACAAGCTCGCTCCCTGCCTCCTCCAGGCTAGAGGCAGAATCTAGAGCTACACCCAGTGTTTCAATTGTTTTGCCTTGACCTTAGTTTACCACAGCAGAAGTGATTGTGGGCATGTCCTGATCTGAGAACTGACTGAGATCCCATCTCCTGGGGACAAGGTGCAGAAGCCATGCTCTCAAGAGCATCCCCCGGGGTGAAAGTGTTTAGGGAAATGAAGAAGTAATTACACTGCTCAGCTCCGCACAACCGCCCAGCACAGCATACAAGCTAAAAATACATCTTTGCTTACTGGCTAAGTCTCCTGTAAATGAGCAGCACAGACAGTCACACAGGGATCACTCAGAGAACTCTGGAGGCAGCTTACAAGTGAATGGATAACAAACACTGCACAGTCTTAGGTGACACAGGGATAGCTCTGGAGATCAGAGTCCTCAGTTCATCCAGAGAACAGGAACAGCACGAGCGGCAGCAAGGCAAGCTTCCCCCATGCTGGCCCTGCAAACCTCATCTTAGGGGCACAGATCTTTGGGGAAAGGATAGCTCAAGATCCAGGTCTCTTTGTAAAGGTTAAGCAGTGACCGAGCGAGAACAAGCTCCGTGACCCATGATTAGTCCTTTGAGCCAGCCTTCCCCCAGCCCTGCCCATCTGACTTTCCAGCTCCATCCCATCACCTGGGTGCTCTCGTCATGGAAGCCCTCCAGAAAGCTCTCCAGCAGCTCATCCGCGTTGTCAATTCGCTCCGCGTATTCTCCCACAATCCAAATCATGGCAGCCCGGGCCTCAGGCTCGTCAAGGGAGTCCAGATTCTCACACAGGGTGGCAATCACGCTCTCGTACCTTCACGACAGCAGACACAGAGTTAAGCAGCTCATGGGGAACCAGACACATCCAACCACCCTGGCCTCCTCCCAGGAGAGTTTCTTTGCAGTGCGTGAACTGGCATGTTGTGCACAAAGGTGGTAAGTAGTGAGGTGTGTCCCACTCCCCGCCCCCTGAAAGGCTACTCTCAAGTTCAGGGCTGTTTGCCAGTAGAGATGAGATTACTGGAAGTCTGAGCTACAGTGAATGAATGCCCCAGAGCATGAGCCTATCTTGACAAGAGTCAAGATTGTTCCTTCTAGCGTGACTAACACACCCTGCATCTACACACAGCCTCTCAGAGCAGTCTGAGTCTTCCCGCTAGGTTCAGCGCAACTGAGACTCAGTCAGGTCTGTTCCATTGTGTCATGGCCAGCGGGGGAAGAGGAGAGTTACTACAGGTCTTTGCTGCTAGGTTTAGATCCTTGAAGCTACTGGTGAGTGACTGAAAAAGAAAGGGAGGGAGGATTGAGACCATGGAAAAGGAGGTGGCTGGAGTGTGAACAGGAGAGGTTGTGAGGAGAGTCAGATATTGAGAAAGCAATAGGTTAACTGAAACCAAAGAATACAAGAAGCCCTTTGCAGGACCCATCAGAAGGGAGGCTCCCTTAGCCCCATTCCCCTTGTCTCCCTTTGTTTGACTGTACTTGGCAATGGTACGTACAGTCAAACAAAAGCCAGGAGATTCCGAGGGCTCCAGCACGTGCATTCTTCTCCTCCAAACGCTTCTCCAGCTCCTGGCTCCTACCGCTGCCTTTGGGGAGTCTCTGCTGTGCTCTGTTCAGAGACAGCATCTAGAGACAGACCCTCCATTAGCAGCAGTCGGTGCCCAGGGCTTTTGCCTTTGACAAAATCAGATATTTGTACAGTGCGAGTCTGCCACGCGCACTAGGGCTGGGTCTACTTCAGCTACGCCATCGCTTTTTCAGAGGGTATAGCCTGGACCCTCTAGCCTCTCTAGAGAATTAAGTCATAAGCTACTCGTCCTGGTCACCCTCTGTCTTCTCCAGCTCAGTGGCAGCTGTGACGTTACACCCCACATTCGTCATAGAAATATTGTTAGGATATGAATATGGCATAACTAAGATACATGACCCATCTTGCATAAAACGTATCATTGGAAAGGTTCTGATTTACTGACTGTGATTATCTAATTTGTACGCATGTATCATTTCTGTATCTGAAAGTAGGAATACTGACTACGTAATAATTACAACTGTGTTTTCACCTGGGGAATGCCTACCAGACAGTATGCAAACAGCATGGATGGACCATAGGGCTTTGAAGATACTAATCTCCCTCCTTTCTGAGAAGTTTCCTGGGATGCTGCTTTGACACAGCAGGGTCATGTGATCATGTCACCTGGTACAGGGTATCTTAAATTGCTGGTATTTTTCCACTGGATGGGAAACAAACGATTCCTGCCATATGTAACTCCTATTTAAGGCTGGGGAGCGAGTTAATCAGGGCTCCTCTCCATGGCCTCCCCACCCAAGAAGGAAGACTGCTGAAAACACCTGAAGAAACAAAGGAACTAAGCTGGTGGAGGCAGGGGCTGAGCCCAGGCAAGAGAAGTCAGCCTGTAAAAGCAATCCCTGGAGATTTAAGCTGCAAGCAGTGCAGTTTACCTTCAAGAAACTGCAACCTGCTTGAAACAACATTTAGGGTGAGAAATTAATATTTGTAGCCAGTGTTTTGTTTTATTTGCTCAGTAATCTGCTTTGATCTGTTTGCTCTCTCTTATAATCACTTAAAATTTACCTTTTGTAGTTACAAACTTGTTTGTCTATTCCAAAATCCAGTTTGTGCAATTCATGACCGGGGGGGAGGGCGGGGGGGCGCCATAGCTGTGCATATCTTCCTCCACATTGAGGGAGGGAGCAAATTTTATGAGCTTACACTGTATAGATCTCTATACCATACGAGACAATATAATTTTGGGTTTACACTCCCAAGGGTGTGTGCACCAAAGTGCAGGGCAATTCCCCGAGCTGAGTCCTCCCACACAGAACTGATCGCAGACTGTGTGAGATTCTACAGCTGGGTGTGTCCCTACCTGTGAATGTGCTGGAAGGGGGCTTGACAGCCTGTCACAGCAGCACAGAGTAAGGGGAACCTAGGCTGGGGGATAGGCAGGCGCAGTGTGACCCCAGCACATCAGGTGGCATCCCGGAATGGAGGTCCAACCCTTCACAGCAGCCTTTAGCTGACAATTACTGCCAGAGATGCCATTTCCTGTTTGTGACAGTCCCTGATTCACTATAGATGAGGTCTGAATTACCCCCCTCCCTGCTATGCTGAGACACAAGAGGGAAGAGGACTTCAGCATGTTATAATGCAACAAGGAGCCCAGATCCCCCCCACACACACATCAGGGCCCTTCACTAAAGATGCTGCTCATTTGAGACTCCTGTCTCATTCAGCCCTACTGTTCTCTCATGTCTATGGATGTTGTCACATACCAGCCTCAGAGAAGCTGAGTCATGAGGAGAGAGGTTAGAGCCAGTTGAATATGCTAATGCCTGGACCCAAAAATCACTTCAAACTTCTTGCCTGGTTATCTGATCTTTCTTCTGGGGCTCCATCCCATCTTTGGGTCTTGAGGCTCAGAGCCGTGGCTGGCTCTCTTGTACCCCAACTTTATACTCACAAAAGATGCCACCCCCGCTTCATGCACAGTCCACCTCCAGCCAGGGATTCAGTCACAAAGACTGTCCACCATCCATGTCTTAGTGTGTTGCAAAACCCAGACTTCATGTGTCCTCCCTCATGTCACTGGGAGCAACTGGGAATAACTGTATGGCTGGCCCATAAGGGGTTTGCATCAGCTCCAATTTCACAAAGGACTTAAGCACGTGCTTAAGTCACATGGAAGTCAATGGAACTTGAGCATGCGCTTAGCTGCTTTCCTAAATGGGGTCTTAAAAAATGGGGCAGGCGCAAAAAGATTTCCACCAGAACAGGCCCTCCCTTATACCAAGCCGCTGAGAGGCTTGCTAGACTGAGCTGTAAGAACAGCAGCAAAGCACACCAGCAAGCCCGGCCCAGTGAACATCTGCTCAGGCTCACTGGAGCAGCACTCAGGGGAGTGGTCAGCAGGTGGTGCGCACATACTTGTTGGGGTACTTGCGGAAGATGTCCTTGATGACCACAATGGCTTCTTGCACCACATAGTTGACTTTGGTCTGGATGAGGTCGAGCAGCGTGCTGACGCAGCGCTCTGCTGATTGCTGTTCAGAGAAGAGAGGAACATGGTCAGTCAGCAGCAGAGGAGAACAGAGAGAACTGACAGCCCCACCAGGGAGTCCCACTGCATTTGGTGCATCCCCAGAGATGGAGTGAGAGTGGTACCAGCAGCAAGGCAGAGTTTCTGGGCACTGAAAGCAGAGGCACCTGTATCCCCTCAGACAGCTCCTGTACACACTAGAGGGACGCACACCTCACAGCTTGTTTCAGCGGAGCTCTTCGCACATACCAGGAGCTCCTTGTATCCTCCATCCCCTCCACAAACTCACTGGGGGTCACCCTCCATCCCCCTCTCTCGCAAAAACTCCCTGCAACTCCCCCCACCATGCTCCCTACTGCCAAGGGCTCTTATGCTCCCCATTTCCACCTCCCCCTCATGCCAGAGGCTGTGGGCTTTCTTAATTACCCTTTCCCCCCATACCATTGCCCCCCCTTCTTCCCCTTGACAGGGATTCCATGTGCCCCCATTTCTCCCCTACACCCATACTAGGGGTCAGCACTGTCCCTCCCATGCCAGGGTCTCTGCTCTCCCATGGCATGGTCTGAGCTCCCTGCATTTCTCCTAACTTCCAGGTTTCCACTTTTCCCCTCCCACACGGTCTTCATTTCTCCCTCACTCCAGGTCTCTGCTTCCCTCCCCATACTCCTGTGATACTCAGTGCTCCCATATTCGCCATCATGATATAATTATGAGGTGATTGTGATAGAATTGTGATGCATCTTGTACAAAATATGCATCTTGTACAAAATATGTCATGTGAGGCATCAATGGAAAAGTTATGGTTTGCTGAATAGGATTATCCCATTTGTATGCACATATCACTTTTGTATCTGGAGTCATGAATATTGACTATGCATCTGTATTTCAAATGTGCTTGCTCCTGGATAACTCCCACAAGTTAGTTTACATCTAGTCTAGTCAGCACATTGTAAATGGACTATTCAAGATAATGGCCTATCAACAAAAACAATGGGCCATGCATAGATGCTGGAATTAAGGGTGTTGGGGTGCTGCCGCCACACCCCCTGGCTTGAAGTGGTTTCCATTATATAAAGGGGTTACAGTTTGGTTCAATAGCTCTCAGCACCCTCACTATAAACACTATGGCCCCTTCGATCAACAAACTATAAAAATTGTTCCAGCGCCCCTGAGGCCATGGGGAAAGCTTATCCTCATCTGATGGGCTTTCCTGTGGACACTTCAGTGGGTATATGAGTAATGGCTGCTATGACTAATCGAAGCATACAAGGGCATGTGATATTGGACTCCATCTTGTGCCTGTACTTTTCCACTAACTGTGTTGGGGATTTTGCTTGGAACAAAGAAGTTCCCTCCACATGGAAGAAGCTATAAAAGGGGGAAGCGACACCACCACTGAGCCTCACTGCACCTACAACTCAACACCTAGGGAACAAAAACTGAACTGGGGAAGGTGGTCCCAGGCAGGAAAGAAGGAATCCCAGCGTGTGTATGAAAGGTCTGTAAACTGCCTGTACCATCAGGGTGAGACACTGCTTGATTCAAATACTGTCTAGTATATAGAACTTAGATTGTTATTTTGTTTATTTCTTAGGTAACCAACTTTGAGCTGTACACTATTACTTATAACCACTTAAAATCTTTCTGTAGTTAATAAATCTGTTTTATACTTTTTACCTAAAATAGTGTGTTGTTTGAAGTGCAAAAGGAAATCTGCTCAGTAACAGGAGCTGGTGCATTGTCCTCTCCACACTGAGGGAGGGAGGGGCGGGCGGACTGGGTAATAAACTTACTCTGGTCAGGGCAAGACAGTACAGCTCTGGGGTCATAGGCTGGGGGCTGAAGCCTCTCTATTGTTGTGTGACTGGCAACGGCATTCATGTAACTGCAGCTGGGTGTGTCCCTGCCTGTGTGAGTGCAGGACCAGGAGAGGTCTGCAACTTGTCATAGTATCACAGAGATTAAGGGAGCCCAGTCTGGTGAGACAGAAGGCTCAGCATTACCCCAATTCCAGGTTGCACTCCGGGGAAGTCCATCACAACTTCCCAGACTCCCTGCCCACCATTTTCTTGCAGATCCTTGCTCCCCACCCTCCCATCACTAAGTCCATACCCACCCCTCTAAGTCCCTGTTCTGTTAAAAATCCAAAATTTCAGGGAGCATTCTAGGGAAATTGATCAGATACAGTGTTCCAAAGTTATCACACGACAGATACATGCCTACAAGTTAAGTGTAGGGCCTTGCTTTGCTATGGCAGCGACTCCAGCCACATTAGGTGGAGCACTATGCTAATGACACAAACAAGCAGAGCGTGTCCTGAACACTAGCAGGCAAACTCACGTTAACAGTTGCCCTATCTATGGGGAAAGAATATTAATCTTTTCTTCATCTCACTTTTAACACAAAATTTAAGCCCGAGCCACATGACACGTTGCCTATATGCAGCATTTACTAATAAAGGACGTAGCCTGTTCATTTCTCATGTTTCTGTGCCAGTAGAGACTTCCTGTCCTGACTACCATAATGGTGATGGAAGACTCTGAAGCCTGCCAGACGTCTATGTTAAAGGCAGAGGCTGGGAGTCTATAATTTTATTAACATTGTTCATCTGAGATCACGGTGATAAGAAACGCTCGCTACCACTTTCTTAAAAGTCAACTGCAAGGGGAAAGTTCAAAAGCAGAGCCAAATATTGCACATGGTAAGAAGCCCAGCTCAGAAGAGGATCTCTCAGCTGCAGAACGATGGGATTTGTGTAAAGAGAGCTACAAACAGGGCTAACTAGGTTCTCACTCAGATTTGAGTGAGGGAAGGCCAAATTAGCTCCAGTTATGCCTTGTTTAACAGTTTATTTCCAACACGGCTGGGTTGCTATCGCCAAGCTATTTCTCTAATTTGCTTTAGAGTATTTGGCATTAATACACAATTTAACATCTGTCAAATCCAATTCATCCTGAATTCATCTAAATATAGGTGGCTTGGAGACAACACAAAGCCATGGGGAAGGGCTGTCTGGAATTTCAGGAAGGTTCAATAGTCCTTTCCTCCAAATTACTCCTGAGTGGGAACAAAGCCTCTGACACACCCAAGTGAAGGCTTAACTTAATCCCAAAACTCCTAGTCTCTCAACAAGACAAACTGTTAATCATTTGCTTCACTAATGAAGCTTATAAATACCTATTTCCCTGTCCGGTCTGTCACAAGCAATAGCCACCTTAGCACGGGGGCAAAAGGCCCAAGATACAGCAGAAGCCTTGACAATTGAGACCAATGAGTGGACGGATTAAATAAATTCCATGCTGGTCTCTAGAAGTACTGATGGAAATACATCTCACGGAACAACTGCAGTCCCATCTCTCTCGAGCTTGCCTCAGCACTGAGAAAGCAAAAGCAGAGATTCTTCTAGATCTTGTTCCTTGAGGCTATAAGTGCTTAGCACTTCGAATGGAGGAGAGAGGAAGAGGGGACGTATGGAATCAGTCATGGGACGATAAATTCAATCCAAATGGGAAGTTACACCTTTTTGCACCCTACTTCTGAATCTGGCCTCCTGCGGTTAGGACACGACTAAACACAGCACATGAGGAACAGCTGATGTGTGAGGGCACATCTAGAGGAACCATGTATGAAGATTACCCTCCCCCTCTCTCCCAGCTGGTGTAGCTTTGGTTTGTTAAGCAGCTCAGGCTTGAATTTCTTGTTAAACTAACAGCCTCAGCTCTTTCCCCCCCAAAAAAGAGGCTTCTCCTTGTCATGCTGGCCAATGCATCCTGCCACTCACCTCAACCTTGATGGCACAGCGGCCGATGGCTCGGACTGCCTTCCTCACAAAGTCCACATCCACTTCTGTCGCATACTCCTTCAGTTCAGCAAGCACCTGCCAGAGGGCAAAAGGGTGAGCCCTGTCCTGCCAGGAAGGAGTCACTGGAGCAGATGCCCCTGCCCTTTGGCAGTAGGGGGCCAGGATCCCTCAAAAGGGATGTGATAATGGGCTCAAACATCCACAGGCTCAGGCTGACAAAACATTCTTGACAGCATTGTGGTCTGCTGGCTTCATAGAGACACAGTTTGCCAATGTTCTGAAGAGCTACACACCCTTAGTATCTCATTAGCCACAATATTCATGAGCTGAGGTGAAGTAAAACCCTCGCAGAATGCTAACCAGATATGGCTGCTTGACAAGGCTCCCCCTCGGTGTTTAATGCTGGCTGAAAGCAAGGAAGCTTGCAGTTCTACTCTTAGGCAATGGAGAGAAACTGAGGTAAGGAAGCACATGCTACTGAGGTGTGCGTGTGCATAGGCAGGGCACAGGTGTAAAGCAGAAATTTCCACCTCTCCCACTGTAATAGTGCAGGTACAGTGCTGATGCTGGTATGGGAGGTGAAGTGAGAGAGAAAGGGGATCTGGGATGCTGGATCCTTCTAGAACTTGCTTAGCTCTCTCAGCAGGCTGTAGAGAATGTAGAGAAGGCAGCAATGCTAGAGAACTCAGCCCCCACCCCTGACACTGGTGCTGGAAAAAGGGACTTTTACCAAAAGGCCAGTCCAGCCCTCCTCGGGGCCAAGACAGGGTTCTGCCTTAGTCCAGACCAGTTTAAATATCGCCAGCCCTGGGGCTTCTATCACTGCCCCTGGGAGACTAGTCCCCAGTCTAAGGCCTGGAGCCAAAGGCTGCACTCAGAAGGGGAGTTGTTCCATTGGCTTCAGTGGGCTTAGGCCCAGACCCTAACAGAGCTCTCCATTACGAAATTCCCACCCCCACTAGTAATGTCAACTTCTCGGTTTAATTTCACCCAATCATCACCCACTTCCCCCATTTCACTGGCCAGAACAGGTCTTCTAGTCACAATTTACACCTTTCAGGTACTTGCAGATTGTTACACCAGGCCAAAGGGTGACAGTGGGAACAACCTTCCCACAGCCTGCCCCATCCAACAGGCACACAGTGGGCTGGAACCCCTGGGGAGGAGGGCTGACCTGAGCAATGTTGGCCTGGGAAGCCAGGCGAATCATGATGTCCAGTTTCTCCAGTTTAACGTAGATGGGGTCGTTGTACTTCACAAAAAACACTTTCATCTCATGCTTCAGGATTTCAGGCCTGGAGGGGGAGACAGGCAGTGTTAAATGACACTCGAACTCTCTACATTTTATCATGTGAACCAGCAAAGAGCCATTTTAAAATCCAGTGCTGATTCTCCCCTCCCCCCATGCGTTGAGGATGTCTGACATGCACCTGTGTCAACATAACTGCTTCCAGAACCTCAGCACCTCATGGTGAGGTGAATGGGGAGTGACTTGGTGTTAGCCGCATGCTGCTCCTCATCACCATTCCCTCAACTTTCCAAGTCTGAAGCAGCACACCCAGCTGGGATGGGAACATGGGATTTGCTAGATCAGGTCATTCATCTTTCAGGTCCAATATCCTGCTTCTGGCAGTGGCAGTACCTGACTCTTTTGAGGTAAGTGACCCCTTCTCCCTTCTAATGCAGCTAGCTGCATTGTACAATGCTGTACATGTGGGAGGGAGGCAGAAAGAGAAATATGCCCTGACCTCTGCAATCTGATGATGTCCTGAAACATAAAATTGATTCCCTTTTGAGTTAGCTAGAAGCATTGGTCACATGCTGGAGCATAGAGAGGGCTGAAGAATTGACCAAGACCTTGTGACAGAGGATCTTAACCACAGATGGCTGCACAATAAAGCCTTGAGTAGCCCAGCACCCACCACAGGGAGAGTCCGATCTAGCTGGCCACTAGGCTCTACCGCAATATCAGTGCTAAAGAACAGTACTGAGCAGGGCTGGGAAGAGTATCGCAATTGGGGGGAAAAACAGCTACAAGTCTGAAGATAATTAATACAATTCCCCCCCCTCCTTCCCCAACACACTTTTCTCGAGGACAACAGGGTTATTTCTGCAGTAGCAACTGCTTCTGGGGCTTGCACAAGGCAACATGAAAGGGCTGAGGATATAAAACTCTTGGGGACTTGTATGGCCACCATTACCATAGCATCTGAGCTCAATCTTTAGGCCTTGTCTACATTAGAGTTTTGTCAACAAAAGTTATGCCAACATACAGCAACTGCTTTAATTAAACCGCTGTTGCACGTCTACACTATACTCCTTGTGTCAGCAGAGCACATCCACACTGGCAGCTCTTACATTGACACAGAGAGCAGTGCACTCTGGGTAGCTATCCCACTGTGCAACTGGTTGCACAGTGCTTTGGGAAGGGTTTGCAATGCCTCATGGGGCAGGTACAGCATCACATGATGCAGATTTCTGAATCCCATCATTCCATGGGCATCCTACTAGATGCCAGCTGCTTTTAAACTGCCGTGTGTGGTGGGGAAAGAGCGTGTGACAGGGAGCGTGTGTAAGTATGTGGGGGGAGAGACAGACAGTACATGTGTGTTGGGGGAGAGTGAGTGTGTCAGCATGCTGTCCTTAAGTCCAGACAGCAGCTGGAAACAACCAATCCTGAGGCAGGGGGAGGGGGATGCCCACCCCCATATCAGCCCCTGCCTCCTTCCCTGGCTCTACACGGCTCAGTAGTCTCTCCCTCCTCACCCCTGAGGGCAGCAGCCTGCTCTGCCTGCCGCTTTGTTCCTAGTGCTGGGGAGAGCCGGATTCCACATTAATGGTTCTGCGATTCCCTCCCAGTTCTCCCATATCCTCCTCAGTCCACAGACCAAGGTAGTCCAGGCAGGAGAGCCGTTGCTATTTTGCTGCTGGGAGCCACATGCTCAGCATATGAATTCTCCATGCTGAGGAATGTCAAAGCTTCTTGGACCTTTGAAAGGCGAGGGTTGCATGCCTGCAGGGCAGCAGAGTTCAGAACAGTGAGCAGAATGGTCTCAGTGGGCATTGTGGGATACTGGGGGAGGCCAGTTACGGCGACACAACGAACGGCAGCATCTACACTGATGCTTTCTTGCTTTAACTTTGTTGCCAAAAGTTCTATGCCTCTCATTGAGGTGGTTTTATTTTGTTGGCAAAACAGGAGAGTTTTGCTGCAAAAAGTAGCATTGTAGTGTGTACACCCTCCACTGGTTTTGTCAGCAAAAGGCAGACAAGGCCTTAGAGTATTTATCCGCACCCCTGAGGTGGAGACGTGCTATTAACCCTATTGCACAAATGGGGAATCCAGGCACAGAGACTGACTTGCCATGGAACTTGAAGCCAGGTCTCCTGAGAGCTAGCCTGGTACCCTAACCACTAGACCATCAGTCCTCTCCAAACTGAGAATGGAACTGGCTTTTAGTTTGTTTAACTACCTATTAGCTGACCTACCTTTCTCAGTTCTATTTGCTCTCCACTTCCAGAAGAAACTTCTAGTTTCAACATGCAATAATGGCGAGGAAAGAAATGTAAAGATCTGATCTGGACTCTCCCTTAACCACTGGCAGACAGAACTCACCATCTAGTTATGGTTTACAGTGGCTGGTTAGCCTTGTAGAACTTGTAAGGAAGACGCTGTCTACGTATCTGTAGCCTGTAATGCCCCATTGGACATAGGCAGATTTTAGAAGTTGCATGACACAGGAAAGAGCCCTTTCAGGTATTCCTTTATATGAAAAGGACCAGCTGCATTTTAAAGAGCAACACAAAAATGATTTTTTCCAAAGTCATTAGACACATTTGATAACTGAAACAAATAATTGTACAGTTGTATCATGTACAGCGTAAAGCGTGAGAAGACAACCAATAGTACACACTTCACTTGGAGATTGACGCTTGTCTCTAAAGATATATCTACACTGCAATCACAGGGTGTCATTAGAGCTTGTTTAGACCTAGCTTTGATCTGGCTAGTTCAGGTACCAACGTAGCGAAGCCATGACAGCGTGTGCTTTAGTGGCTTCCCTGCTCCAGGCCCTGAAATAGCTCAGTCAGAGCTTGGCTATGCCCCCGTGAGCTGCAATGGCATCCTGTGATGGCAGTGTAGACAAACTGTTAGTTTCTAGTCCATTTCATTTCTTGATTCACAGAATCTCTGGGATTCCAACACTGCAGAGGGAAGAGGGAGGATTCTATTGGGATTTAAAGCAAGCCCACGCCAACGATTCTCATCGCTAGGGGTTCTGAAAGCTCAAGCTGTACATCTGTAACTCAACTATCACAACAGGGGCTGGGCCACATATATTAGGTTCTGCTGTGTAGCAGGGGAGGGATAGCTCAGTGGTTTGAGCATTGGCCTGCTAAACCCAGGGTTGTGAGTTCAATCCTTGAGGGGGCCACTTAGGGATCTGGGGCAAAATTGGTCCTGCTAGTGAAGGCAGGGGGCTGGACTTGATGACCCTTCGGGGTCCCTTCCAGCTCTATGAGATAGGTATATCTCCATATTATTTATTTATTTATATTCCAAAGTTGCTTGTATTCATGGCATTAGATTCCTGGGTGGTTAAGGCCCCACTGCTGAGGTCTGAGCAGGGAGAGGGGTTTGCCTGAGGCCAGCCAGGCCTGGCATGGAGGAGCTGACTATGCCTCCCTACCCATCAGCATTAGACGGCTGCATCTCACCTCTTCTGCACGATGAGGTTGATGTTGCGGAGAGCCACGTACTGCAGCTCAGGCTCTGCCGAGAGCAGTGTGACCAGAGGAGGAGCCAATTTCTTCAGCAGGGTGCCATAATAATCCAAGTCCTTCGACAGCATCTCCATGAACTTCATCAGCACTTTCACTGCCGACAGGACCACGGCAGAGTTGGCATGGGACAGCCGGGGCGTCACCCGTTCACAGATGCTGGGAGGGGTGTGGGGAGAAGGGAGAACAAGAAAGGCAAATACAAAGCAACTGGATAGAAAAGAGTTTTAACCCTTAAGGCAAACATTGCTAGGACCACCAAGGTTACAAGCCTGTGCCAGTATTTGGTTCACACTAGGGACTGCTTTCAACCATTTCTTTCCTGCTCCGCTGTCCTGAAAGTAATCTGGGCTCACAGGACTGCTGGAGGGGCAAACCCAGCAATGGATTAGAGATAGGGTCCCAATCTTGAGCCCTCATTGCCAGTGCTGGTGAACTAACTCAGCCGGCAAAGAAAAGTATCTCATGCCACTTCTGAGCCATCACCTCAAGGTGACCTAGAAGCCAAAATAGACTCAGGAAGAAGCAGAGTCAAGGTCTCCTTGATAGAACAGAACCGCATAACAGTGGATCCTCAGATGAAGAACAGGAAGGGATATGCCCCAGGGCACTAGTGATACTTGCTCCTTGCACTGGCTGGGGTATAAAAACCAAAAAAAATGTTTTGGGTTCTTCGGGGGGAGACCTGGCACTGGAGGGATGTGGTCTAGTCCAGTGGTCTCCAAAGTGGGGTGCGCGCACCCCAGGGTGTGTGCAAGAGGATCCTTGGGGGTGCGTGGCAGGAGTGCTTTTTTTTTTTTTTGGTTGCTTCGTCAGGCGGGAGTCCAAGTGGCTTTTTTTTGGGGGGGGGGGGGGG